>VXBJ01000287.1:44430-136113 GCA_013400055.1 Nycticryphes semicollaris
CCCGCCCCAGAAAATCAGGAAAGTGAAATAGTGGCAAAAGCACAGTTGGTCTCTACCAGTTACACCCTAAACTAAGAGTTGGATCTGCAAGAAACAGGTACTGCATGCTTGCACTTGAATGGGGTTACTGTGGAAAAGGAGAAACATTACAGCTGGTGTTTTAGGCTTCACTAAGAAGTTAGTAGGAATTTAACCCCCTATCTAATTAAACTTGAATTACGGTGGGTCTTGTAAAAGAAGCCAGATGTCTCAGATGGCTCTGATAGGTGGCTGCTCTTGTAAGCATGCAGAACTGCATATACTTGGGCACTAGGAAATTTTCAAACAGAGAAACATTTAATTAATATATAATCCAGATAAACTGGATCACTGAATGAGACTTCAAGCCCTTGAGTGTCACAGAGAAGTTTTTACATTAACATGGAAGCCCATGGTGGATAGAACAGGGATTAAACTGTTTACTATATTTTTGCTAAGGAATATTTATCATGCAGCTTCTATCTCTTCAATAGGATGTTCAAACATTCCTCTATTGCTGCTGTTATTTCTTCTAGTTGTTTACCTTGTGGTATTGAAGAGGCCAAATATCACTGGATTTTTGTTATCACGAGTTTGCAGCAAAAACACATCCTCTGTAAAATTTAAATGCAATGTTATTGGTAGCAAACTATTTTTCTCTGCTCAAAAGAAAAATATTCGCTGTTAAAAGTATAACCTTATTTTACTCATATGTGTTATTTAATTTTATGCGGATTTTAAAAGCAATCTTTACAAGCAATGCAATAAGTAAAAGCATAAGTGAGGATAGTCAGGTCCATATGTACAGAACTTCATATACATTGGAAACAAAACGCTAACGACCATTCCCTGTTAATGGATACAAGTACAATATTTGACAGTAAGATGTCTTATCATGAAAGTATATGCTTTGTATGATGATTTTAAGTTTGTTGCAGTCTAGGATGTTTACCTAATTCATCAAAATGCGTATCAATTCCATTTCTCCCAGGCACAGAGCAAACCAGCCTGGTTTTGAGGAAAGTGCTCCATTTATTCACGAGCATTCGCTGGCCTCCCATATCATTCTGCATAGAAAAAAACAAATGCTGATGGTAATTTGAATGAGTAAGTCTAGAAGCACAAACATCTCTGCTGCATTAGCTGCTTATTGTATCTTTTAATGTCAAAAGCATGCATTTTCAAACCACATGTCTATTACTAGTATTATTTCTCTGGAGTCAGTTTTCAAGTAGGATTGCACTGATCAAGTCCAGGTCTCATTAAGAGCTGTGGGTTTATACGAATGTTTTTATTCTGTATCGCATCCATGGATAGTTTTAACAATACAGCTGTGGTAAAGCTTTTTTTATTTCTCATTTTTGCTAACTGAATGTACTGAGTACATTAACAAGGTTTAACTTTGCTTTAGGAGCTCAGTGCAGGGTTAAATCAACACATTCACTACAAGCCTGTCAGCCTGACCTCGGTACCAGGAAAGATGGAGAGGATCATCTTCAGTGAGCTCTCAGGGCAAGTGCAGGGCATCCAAGGGATCAAGGACAGCCAGCATGGGTTTATGAGAAGGAGGTCTTTCTTAACCAACTTGATCTCTTTCTATGACTGTGTGACCCACCTTCTGTGGGGGGGGGGAAGGCTGTGGACGTTGTCTACCTTGACTTGACTTTGGTAAGGCCTTTGACATTGTCTCCCGCAGCATACACCTGGAGAAGCTGGTGAATCATGGCAGAGACAACTGTACTCTCCACTGGATAAAAAACTGGCTGAATGGCCATGCCCAGAGGGGTTAATTCTTGTTGGCAGCTGGTCACCAGGGGTGTCTCTCAGGGCTTAATTTTGGGGCCAGTACTGTTTAATATCTTTATCAATGATCTGGATGAGGGGATTGAGTGCACCCTCAGTAAGTTTACAGACAACATCAAACTAGGTGAGAGTGTTATTCTGCTTGAAGATAGAAGGGCTTTGCAGAGGGACCAGGACAGGTTGGATCAATGGGCCAAGACCAATGGGATGAGGTTCAATAATGCCAAGTCCCAGGTCCTGTACATGGGTCACAACAATCCAATGCAGTGCTACAGGCTTGGGGAAGAGTGGCTGGAGAGCTGCCCAGCAGAAAAGGACCTGGTGGTGTTGGTGGACAGCTGGCTTAACATGGGCCTGCAATATGCCCAGGTGGCCAAGAAGGTGAACAGCATGGTGAATAGGACTTGAGAGGTGATCATCCCCCATCTCACATACCGTGTCCAGTTTTTGGGCCCCTTACCACAAAAAAAGACATTGACAGGCTGGAGCTGGTCCAGAGAATGGCAATGAAGCTGGTGAGGGGTCTGGAGAATAAGGCTTATGAGGAGAGGCTAAGGGACCTGGGATTGTTCAGCCTAGAAAAAATAAGGTTGAGGGGACCTTATCGTTCTCTACAACTACCTGAAAGGAGGTTGTAGAAAGATGGGGGTTGGTCTCTTCTCCCAAGTCACAGGCGATAGGACAAGAGGAAATGACCTCAAGTTGCACCAGGGGAGATTCAGAATGGATATAAACCCTGAAAGGGTTATCAAGCATTGGAATGGGCTGCCCAGGGAAGTATTGAGGCACCATCCCTGGAGGCATTCAAAAGATGGGTTGACATAGAGCTTAGTGACATGGTTTAGTGATGGGTTTTTTGGAATTTTTTTAATCAGAGTTAGGTTGATGGTTGGACTAGATGATCTTACAGGTCCCTTCCAACCTAGTCAATTCTATGATTCTATGGTTCTCTGATTTGGGAACTGAAGCCCTGAGTAGAGCTAGGGCAATTCTGATGGGGCAATTCTGAGGCAAATGTCTACATGGTGGTCTAACAATTTCTCAGCACCTTTAAATAATTCTTGCTTTACTGCACCTTTTTCTTGCCGTTGCAACTGTTGGACTCTCAAGAAAAGGAGGCATTTAGAATTACATAGTAATTAGACTCTGTAACCTTTAGGTAGCATCCTTAAAGCTATGGCCTTATATTCCGGTAGACGGTGTAACCGACTGTTCAAGGTTCTACATTAGGCTTGCAAAACTCTTACAATTTCACTCTTAGATACTGCAATTAATTGACTTCCCCAGCTTTAGATTGCTATCTTACAAAACCAGAGATGTATTTTCCTCAGAAAAGTAGAAATATAAAGAGTCAGTGACCCGATGTTGCAAAAGCTGTCACGGCTGGGGAAAAAACACAGTTTTTTAATCATGAGCTAGCAATTTTTTGTATTTATTACATCAAATTTGAATTATAGCATACAGATTTGAAGTTAATGTCCAGAAGATAAAGCATTTGGAGTTTTGGACAAGTGGAAGAGAAAGTTCTGTGGGATTTTGGTTTAATCCATGGCTAGAGATAAGATATTCAGGTGGATATATTTCAGACTAGTGGGAACGATTGAAATAACCTATTCAGACATCTACCAGAATATAGGCCAAAGAACAGTATTTCAGATCTTGATACAGGCTTGAATTCAGAAAGTGAGCTGGCTTTGTGAACCTTAATGTCTTAGGCTGCAATTTCATACTCTGCATACTTTTGTTTTAAGCTATACATGGATGGTCTTTAAGAAATTTTAATAGGTAGTATGTTGGTAAGCATATGTGACATACTATACATTGAGGTGACAGAAGATTTTTAACTTGTATCTTGGTTTTTGCCTAAGTTTTAGGAATGTATACCCTACAGTTAAGAGGAAAGGATGCAGTTATTTTTGGCCACAAAATCAGATGCTAAGAAATAACCTTCTTATTTCTTCCTTTATTCAAGCAGTTCTGTTCACAGTGGGAATGGGAAACCTTCTTTCATCAGCCTTACTGCAGTTCAATTAATAGAAAAGGGATGCCCCTGACTTTTCTGCTCCTTCTGGCAAACTTTATGCCTGCCTGCAATAATAACTTGCTGGGCAATTCAATCCTTGGTTATAGTTTCCTATCCGCACAACTTTTCTTAGTTACTGTTGAGAATAAGAATGATAGATGAAATGAAAACAGTAGTTAGCTACTGTTTATTAAACTTTTTATGGATGGCTGACATTGCACCCCTCCTATTATTCATTCATCAAAAAGAAGTTTCTGAAATTTAAAGAATCACAGGATAGTTGAATTTAGCACGGAACCCTGGAGATTGTCTAGGCCAACTTCCCTGCTCAAAGTAAGTTGCTTTGAGCAAGTTGGTCATATACATGTCTGTCACATTTTGAGTATTTCCAGGGTTAGAGACTTTGGTCAACCTGGCAGTCAGGAAATGTATCCTTACATTCAGATAACATTTTGTGTGTTTCAGTCTGTGCCCATTGTGTTTTGCCCTGCACAGCTGGCCACAAAAACCAGCTGTCTCATAGGATAGACATCAATCTTCCACAGATGCATGTAAGTCTCCTCCTTGCTGACAGAACAGGAAGGAAAGAGAGAATGTCGGAGAGGACTGATGTCTGGGCTGATCCTGTCACCAGGAATGTGAGGGAACATCAATTTATATTAGCTGTGAGAGCTGCAAGAGGCCCTGGAGTTACAGCCAATGCTAAGGGTGATGGAGCCTTGATTTGAATTGAGAATATGGATGATAAGAGAGTCCTGTGGACAACTGCTATTAACATTATCACATATCATCACAAAGAGATGGAGCTGAATAACAAGATTTCTGAGCTTTGCCCTCCTCTCTCAACAGAATTAGCTTCAAGCCCAGATTTTGTATTGCTTTTGAATTTTCTAATGTTGGGGCTGTTTAGATGTAGAGTTTTCATTCAGCCCTATAACTTACTCTCACGTACATTAACAGATGCCATATTTGCCTGGGGGAGAAGGACCAAAGAAAGAACCATGCCTTTTATGTCTTTTTTTCACTTAGCTGGGGAATCAGAAAAAAAAAAAAAAAATTCTTACCGCACATACACGTCCCACCCTGGTATATATGGCATGAGTGCTTGTCTCAGCCTCTAATGCTTTTTCAGTAAAGAAGAAATATACTTTGTTATCATCATGGTCTTCATTGTCAGGAATCATGTATGAGCCAACAAATTTTGGTTCTTTAAAAGAAAACAAAAATGAATTGAAATCAAGTTTATAAAAACATTCTCTTATTTTTCAATCCTTTAAAACAGCTGGTAGCAAAGAAAAAAAAATAATTAAAGAATCAGGGATCTGTCAGTCAGAGAGATTCCTAAAGGAAATCGGGTGAGAGAAAGAAGAAAAAAAATCTATTTTTTTGTGGGTGGGTATCTAGAACATGTGGAATACATTTATGTCAAACTATTTTTATAGCTCCAATTCACAAATCATTATTCCTTGTATGTGTGCAAGAAAAAGACCCTTTTCCAGTCCTGTTCTCTGGGTCTTATATATTTTAATTTGGATTAAGCTCAAATCCAGCTCTAACATTCACATAACAACCTCTGATCCCATGCAAACCAGGTGTAGGCATGTTAACTTTGGACAAACAGCCTTCTAGATAAAGAAAAAGCTCTGGTATTTCAGCAAATAGATATTACATGAACCTGTATCTTCATAGATAGAAGATGCACTGTGTTTCTTTCTTTTTCATGAAATCAAAACCTTCTAAATTTCTCTGCTAAGTTGAAAGCTAAATTCAGGCTTCAGTTCATGCTTGTATGCCTTTTAACCCCACGCCAAGCAAAGCTGTGGATGATTTCATCGCACTGAATTGTAGCAAACTTTTTATAAGTTCTTTAAATGAGAATGTCATTCTTAAAATTAGTGTGATTTCTTAAGAAGCAGTGAGCACTGCAAATATTTTCTAAATTCCTGTTCTCTATGCAAAAAGTCATTACATTTCAAGACATTGATACAGCACTTGCTAATTTTCTGTAGTGTTTTTAATTTACATCGTAAAATATTTCCTTTCTGTAAATTTAAATTCCAAGTATAGACAAAATGAAAAGCCAATATTTTGGCCATAATTTAGAGAATTCTATATGTTTGAAATAATGAAATCTTCCAGAGACAAAAGAAGAGAAACTCAACTTGCATATTGGAAAGATCCCCCTGATTCTTGCTACACATATATAGAGAGTCTAAACACAGAGCTCAGCAAAGCTTTAAGTATTAGATTTAAAGCATATCTAAGCATGTTCCTAACATATTAAATATATATATATATTCAAGTCTGAGGTCAGATTCATGTTGGAAGAAATATGCAGCAGAACTATTCTGTCCTTTCAATTTGGGAGAAAACTGCCATGAAATTTGAGAGAAAACTTCTATGTCTTTTCACTGAAAACATTATGCTCACCAGATGAATCACCATAAAAGGCAATTATTGACTCTCTTTGCAAAACACTAACAGTAATTATGTCAATGTTATGACAAAATGTTGCAATACTTTTGAGCAAAACAAATGAAGATCAGGACTCTGCATTTCAGAGAAATTTCAACCTTTTCAAATTTGTTTACATTTCATGTTGAAGAATAATAAACAATTTATAAATTTCCCAACACATTACTTTGCACAATATTTTTCTTGTGGAACATTTTAACTTTCCTCTTTAAAATTACTTGCTTTAGCTTTTTATTTCATTTAAATATATCATCGATGTATGTCTATTATTTTCTGTTATTGCATAACGGCTGTTTACTACACAACTTGGCAAAAATGGACTTGTTTTATTGCAACGTAAAGACAAAATGGTCTCATCCAGAAAAGAGTACTGTGTTCTAAGTACAAGCTCCCATTAATTAAATAGATAATTTTAAAACATTATTTGAATTATATCTGGCATATGAAATAGTACAGACTATGGAGAGTATAAATTAAAAGCAATTTTATAAGTGAAAAATGAAGGACTCAAAAGTTCCACTTGTTAAATCCAGTATGTAATTAAAGTAAAGATTTCAATATGTTCATCCTGGCAGGAAGTTCATGAAAAATTTCATGGAAAAAGTTTAAACAAATTAATCCCCAAATGGGTATACTTATGCATGAACAGTATCACTTCAATTGCTGGTTAAACAGAAATTCTTTAGTCATCCAAAACAATTTTGGTTTCATGTTTTTCCTTCCCCTCCTTCCCATACCTTTCAACAGGCGCTCACTATCAGGTTCAGTTCGAAGATGGGCCATGCGATTCATGGTGCGAAACAAAGCAGCATCTCTTCCCCAGTAGTCACTGTAGAGACCAGTAAAAAGTTCACCACCTGCAGACCATACATTAAAAAAAAAAAATGAAACCAAAACTATTTGATAATGCTCCACACTGATTTCATTGCATATGATATGAACTGCATTATAAACATAGCTCATAAATATTTGCTCAAATTCAGGTAAGATATCTCAGTATGCAGTCTAAAGAACATATGGACATTGTTCCTACCACCACTGCAACATTTACAGTTGGAACAGCATGAAGACAAGAATTTTAAATTTCATTCACAGTTTTGACCTCATTTTCAAAACTGACTTACTGACTTCAGGATAAACTCACACGCAAAATTTGAAGACATTAAAATAATATCTAACCATATCTGCAACAGTAACATCTGCTAAGTCAGACACCTAAGTTCAAAGATCTCACTGTTATTCAGTTCATGCCTGGCCCTAAAGGACCCTTATTGGCACCTAAAATCTTCACCAGTGCAAAGACTGACCAGTGGTTTGCTTCTGAGCACTTCCAGATGTGACCCAGTCTTGTTAATGAGAAGGTGTGAATTGTTTCATCCCAGAACTGGAAGGGACATGTTGGGCTTATGATGAGCCAAAAATAATGGGAGCAAGAAAATGGAATGAGAATGCAGCAGCAGATTTCAGAGGATGCAGTGCGAATGAAAAAAATACTGAGAGCTGCACCAAACCACTCATTTGGACAATGTTGTATGGATACAGCCCAAAGCTAAACCATACCTGAATCCACAGATTGAACCTCAAACAGGGGAGGGTATTCTGAGTGTAGTTATCAGATTTGGCTCTGTGCAAAACATGGCTGAAAAAAGATTAATTCGGGAACACATTCTGAAAATACTGGAGGGCTGGATGCAGTTATCTCCCCAGCTGGAGAGATAAAAGCAGTACCTGCTACCTTAGAAGTGATTTCTCTAAACAAACATATGTTTTATTAGGCTGAGAGATTTTTTCCAGTCAGCCTGTTGGAGCTGTTCCACTTTACCTTAAATAACTACAGTTTGGGTATAACTTGCTGGCTGAAGGGCTTAGGTGTTCAGTGGACAGAGAAAAAGAGCTTATTTTTCTCTGGTCCAGCAATAACTTGTTTTCATATCCTTAAAATATTCAGTAAAGTAGGGACAGGACTTGAGGTCTCACCCATCCTTCACAACCAGTGATGAGTATTTCCTGAAAAAAATATGGGAGTAGAAATTCAATCCCATTTTCAAAGGGTTCAGGTGGCATTCACAAATTAAACAAACATAGGAAAATATTACAAACAGTATGTCGATTGTCAATAACTGCTGAAAATCTATATTTGGTTGGGTACAACTGGATCACGTTTGTTCAAAAATCCAGTTTATTTCTATCTCACCCACCTGAGATTGTGATATTAGATATTTTTTACTTTAGGGAAATACCAGCAATAATTCTAGCTTTTAGTTATGCATGGGTGCAATTCACCTTAGCTGACCAAGCATTAAGAATAATATAGTTTGTATTCTTGTAGCTTTAGAAGTTTTTAGGCTAAATGTAAGAAGCAGACAGCTGTTGTCACTAGGTGGCATCCTTATGTTAGAAAATAACACAGAAGGAATTATGCTACACAAGAAGAGGGAAATAAATTATTTCCAGTTCGTGGCTAATCTGAGCGGAGGTTTCAGTGACACAGCTTCCTACCTCCTAATCAAAATAAGCAAGACAGATCCATTCAAATAACGTTTCCTGGTATTTATAAAGGATTATATCAAAAGCAAGAATTTTGCTTGTTAGTCTCCCTCAAAGTGTGAATTTTGTTTCTTTTAAGAGATATATATGAATCAAATGGTAGCATAAGTCTGAATAACGATTCTGAAAAGTTTATAGTTTGGCAGCTGAGGCTGGTTCAGAAACCTCTGCTAATTCAGAAATGAGTGTAGGTTTTTTTTGTCCCATGCAGCATTCATTACAAGAATGAATATTGCCTTGTAAAATACACAGTCATGATGCAGTGTAAAATACTTCTAAGTGAAATGAAAAGTAAGTATAAATTACAGCATCATCTATACCCAAAATTAATAGAGAGTTTTATTTTTTTTAAACAACAGAAAGCTGCTTAAAGAACGGAATTTGCCAATGTCTTAATAACATTAAAACAATCTTTGCTACCCTAACTAATGAGTTACATTAGTCATAAATCCTCCTTTAAGAATTCTGTTGGAAAGATATTTCAGACTGAGAACGTTGGGTTGTTGGGTTTTGGGGTTTTTTTTTGCGGGGGACTGTGTGTTTGGTTAGTTGGTTGGTTTGGGTTTTTTTTAATTATGGTTATGTGTAATACAAAACATTATGCTGTTATCTTTTCAACACTGTAGTGAATCTTGGAATATACAACTGTGTGGGGTAAATGATTCGTCACATATTGCCAGTGATCAGGATTAACATTTATAAGTCCAGATGTTCAGAAATTTGGATATGGAACCAGTTCCTCCTGCTTGACATAGCCATAAAATATTACTAATGTAACTAACCTGCTGGTATGGCATTCTACCATATAGTGAGGAAGTTATTACTGATTTTATCTGTGAAATCCTTGGGGGAGAAAAATGGGAGTTCTGGTCTTGGAAGGATATTGTTCCATTAAAGATATTGTACAGAAACAGGAATTAAATCTGATTTTTACTCTAAACTGTCACTAATCTAAGCATAAGGTTTACTAAGGTTACTAAGGTAAGATTACTAACCTAAACATTAGGATTGGACTAGATGATCTTTCAAGGTCCCTTCCAATCCCTGATATTCTGTGATTCTGTGATAAGACAAGTGTCAAGTGCGAGCAGACAGGTCACCTTGCTGAAGGAAAACGATGAGACAATAGTGACAAGTGTGACGGATGAAGATCGCAGCACAAGATAATTCTGGGATCTTTTGCACTTTTGACAGAGGGTATTCTCTTTTCCTCTTCAACAGTCTTTTGTACGTCCTGTAAATCCATGTTATAAATTTTGAACAGTGCTACTTTCAAACTACGTTGACACTGATTCACATCACACTGATAAATCAGTGTCTTCTAGTGAAAAGCAACTGAGCAATTTCACAGACCTTCAACACACCTACCCTCTTCCAGTCCAACCTCAGCTTCACATCTATTTGACTAATTGCTAAAATTTAAATTTTAACACAGCTTGGTTTATCCCGATGAAACAAAACCAGAAACTTCCTTGTTTCTTTACTTAAACAAAGAAATACCATGGATCTCAAAAATCAGTTTTAACTTAAGTCATATATGCACACTTCTTAGCTAGCATTCTTTTCAAGCAAACAAATACACTAAAGGTCAAATGGGACCACTTAAAAGATAACTTGGTTTTTTTTCCCTTTCTCAGAGGAAAATATTAACAAAATCAAATAAAAAGTTCTTCTGATAAAACTAAGAATTCCTAGATGATAACCCTTAAAGTAAAGCCAATTGAAACATGTGATTTAATTTAAAAAGCTTCATATATACAAGTGATTTATATAACTAGGTTGCTTCTACCTAAAAGGGGTTTTCCTTCATTTGTTGTTGATGTGTTTTGTGTACCTGCTTGAAATTGGAATGTAATGCAAACATATGCTATTGTTCATCAGCAGTCCTTTTTGTGTAAAATCCTCATTATATCACTTTCTACAAACTGGACTGGCTCAGTTAGGAATACAGTAGACCATAATGAGTAGAACATAAGCAGCACACTTTGTGCATTTCTTTGATTGTCAAGCAGCTATTACTCAGATGAAAACTAAAATCAGAATATCAAATCATGTTTTTAGCTGTAGGAGAAAAAACAAGTTTGAAGAAATTAGCTATTGCTTAGCTGATAAACTTCCTCTATATATGTGCTTTTTCGCTCTTTAAGTCAAGTATTCTGCCTTCTGTTTTAAAATAAAATGTATTTTTTTTAGTTCTATATCTAGAGTAAAAGAAGGGATACAAATACATTAAAATGTTTTAAAACTGTAAAGCCAGAAAATATTGTCAGAATGGATTCCCTGGATAGAAGGGCATATTAAAATGTAGTTTAGGTTTTTCGCCAGTTGCTCATGATAGATTGCAGGTAAGAAAACATTGACATAAACTAATTTCTTGGCTTTCAGGAGCTAGTGTGGTCTAAGTTAATCAGTGTGCACAATCTGATATCAAAAATAGTTTTGGCTATTGAAAGCAGATGGAAGAGTTCATTAGAAATAGAAGTCCAAAATTTTTTATGTCATATATCTAAACACATACATTTTATACAGCCTGTCTGCCATCCAACATCTATTCTGTTTCCTGACACTGACAATAGATTGTTAAAAGTTAATTGTTCATAAATTGAGGAATTCATCATAAGCTATTTCACCACTCAGATAACCTCTAATAAAACTTACAACAGCATGGATATTTAGTTTTAAAGCCAAGTCACGAATTATTGTTTTCTTAAAGTGAGTATTTTAATTGATGTGTTGAAATACATGAAGAGATACAGAACAGGAGATTGTCTTTCTTCCTAAATTAATCTATTAAATATGCTCCTAATTAGTGATGGTGCAAATGTTCTATTAAGATCAAGATTTTTTTAAAGTTTTTATCAGAGATACGTAAAATTTCCTCGATAGTCTAATCCTTACTGTTAGTCAATAGCCACACTGGCGTAGACTGTTAATGTGAGTTGCAGAGATGGAAGTAGGTTTTGAATTGTTTAGTTAGGAAGAAAAGGATGCTGGTGTGTGAAAGTCTATGCTAACATGTTTGCATAAAATCTTTTGAAGGACATGCACATTGGCTGAACCTACATGGGAGAATGGAGGCAGCTCTGGGGTCCTCCAAGGACATACTGACTCCGTACTAGGAGCAAATTTCACTTTCTAAGAAAACTGGATTCTATGGGGAGAAAGGGAACCTCCAAGCATTGGAGGGAAAACTAAAAGACCAGTCCTGGAGGGTGCATGGTGCAGTCGTTGTCTCCTGTGAGGGGGTCATGGCCACCATAAACTGTAATCAGGGCTCAGCTGAATGAAGGGGCATCCCTTCCTTCAGAGTGTACTTAGCATTAGAGCTCTCAGTCTCATTTTCAAATATCAATTAAAAGATTCTTTAATATTCACTGCTTTCAAATGAACACCTACAGAAATAAAGGATATGCATTCTAGAGTCTGAGGAGCAACAACTAATACTAATTCTGTTTATTCTGTAAAATGTGTGTCCTTGATTAGTAGAACTTATTAGAACTTAGCAGAATATAGTAGAATACATGGAAATATAAATTTCTGTAAGACATTTTCCTAAGTGTTGGAAGTTTTTAATTCCAATAACATCAAAAGGACAAAAGCATAGATAAAATACTAAGGTATGGAGAATTGTGTTACGCTTTTATAACAACATTCTATGATCACTTGAAATTCTAGAATTCCCAATGAAGGCCTAGAAGAACAGCCTCTAAATAGCTTTTGCAGGTCATATTAATTTTGATGAAGGGGTGAAAGTTTGTCTGTTTTTTGGGGTTTTATCAGATATGATAAAAATGTATTTTCTCCTGTCAGTCTTGCCACATTACAAAACTCTTAGTTTAGTAAGATTGAAAAGCTTTTGTCAGTGGATGTCCAAGACTGACTGATATTTATCAGGTTGGTATAATTTAATGAATTCCTCTTTTAAATAAAAGTGTGAATATTTGTAGGACCTCCCATAATCTGGGCACACTAATGAATAGGCCAGAAACACAGGGACTAACCATTAGTCTTGAAGTGCTCAATGGGACAATCTGGCTTCTATTTAAGCAAATAAAATTCACACTGATCTCACAGTAGGAACATGATCAGGTTAATTTATTTACTTAGTTCTGTCTGAGGAAAGGTTGAGAAGGACTTCAAGATTAGACCATGAGGTTTCAGGCCTACAGCAAATTCCGTGGGATGAGTCTTTGTTCCCAGGCTGAGCTAAGACTGGAATCTGTTAAAAACTGTAGAAACAATTTAGAAATAAGGGTGGAAGAAAAGCGTAACAATCTGTGCTTCATGGATTTTGGAAGGTCAGTCAAAATAACATCAGTCTTTTCTGATTCCTTCATGACTTCTTAACCCACTAACCCTTAAGAATTCGAGCTGTAATTTTTTTATTTTTTTTTAAATGGGAACAAACACTTTTTTGATTAATTGTTGCAATTTGAAAGATTTTACATTACTGATGAAGATTCAACTTGCAAGTAATTTGTTATTGTAAAGAAATAAATAAATCTGGCAAAACTGGCATGTAAAATACATCTGTCACTCATGACCAATACTTCCTCACCATCGTGGGTAAATTATATCATTGCAGTTCACAATTAGAGACTTTAGCTGTCTGAATTGCAGATATGAAGTCAAATGTAAATATCAGAGCCCTAAAATACTCTAACTCTTTTCCCTAAAAATTTGAAAATTTATTTGATCTTTAGCCTCTTTTTCTAACTCGTTCTTTTAATGACTATTCATTTTGAATGCTCAGTTTTCATTTACTTATGTTTTCCTAAAACAGAAATCACTGTGTTACTCCCTAAGTGCATCTAGCTTTTGCCTTTTACCTGCTGTTCCAGTCTATTTTTAGTCAATGTACTATAATATTGCCAAGACTGTGTTTGCTTGATCTCACAAAATGTTTTCAGGAAAACATTATAGAGGAAAAAAAAACCCATATGGTTTTATGCTACGACTTCAAAGGTCCCAGCCCTACAGATATACTTACTAGCAAGGCACAGAGAAGGACTATCTCAGCACAGCTTTCTGGCACAGCAGGACTTTTAGACTTAATTTTATTTTTATACGTGTCAAGTATAAGATCAACTCTCTTAGAGAATCATGAGGTTTGGAGAGTTTTGTCAGAAGGCAGCATTGGAAAAAAATCTATTTTGATATCAAGAGCTCTAATTTATATTAACAATAAATGCTTGATATTAAAAAAAGTAAAAAGGTACATCCACATTTTTATAAGATGCTTGTTATTCAGATTATATCTCAGTAGATGAAAAACAGCAAATTTTGTGCATTTGTCTCAATGACGTAAAAGGCTAAACTAAACATATTGCCTTAATTTGAAGGAAAGGAGGAAATTATTCTTTCCAAAATTACACAACAGTCAATTGTCTCTTCAGGCATGTGTCATATAACATCTACACACTTCAGTGAGACACCCTTGCTGGAGTTAATGCTGTCTGGGATGCAATATTAATGTGGGCAGCACCATGAGGATTAAGTCTGACATACAGAAGGTTGCAATGGAAGACTGACAACACCTTGGTGTGCTGAATAAAGTGACTTGGAATGACAGATTGACAGGACCGTGAAGATTGTGACATAAAGAACATTACCAATTAAGATGGAGGTGAAGGAAGAACTGGGGTCAAAAGGGCACCTGCCTCGTCCTCTCTCAAATTTGTGCGATTCCAGTTGAAACAGATGATCCTTAAAAAAAAAAAACAAAAAACAAAAAAAAAACCCACAAAATGCAAAAGTCAGTGTAAATGCTACAGGCAAAGAAAATGTCCTTTGAGCTGAGCTTTAAATTTGCTATACCTTTGTAACGAATTGACTTCATTAGGGGGAAAACACAATTACAGTTCCTCACTGATGTACTAGTAAAAATTTTCTGAGTTTTTACAAATCATCTTTGTGTGTGCACTGACTAAAAAGAATCAGTAAAATATGCCCTAAAATTGCACTTGTTTCATTTCTGTGGGTATAGGGAGTGAAGATTCCTCTATTTTTTCTCCACTTTATCTAAACATTAAATAGATATCTAGACATGGAATGTATTTTCCTTCTTTAAACATTTTACCAGTAGTTGTTAAATATATCATGCTGTGATATCTTCTCTTGGTAGTCTAATACTATTTATATCTCTTCTTCATAGAAGTATGTTTAGGAATGTATCCTCAGTTATGATTTTCAGAGCAGATGTGATTTCTGCAGTGCATTTAACAGAATATCAATATAAAAACAATATTGGCCTACAGGAGGCTTTAAAGGCTGAGAAAGAATTTACAATTTAAATTTTCATTTGCAGTGCTACATTTGTCCCATCTTTCTCAAAAGAGCCCATTAATAACCGATTTAAAGATCAATTGAGAGCACAATATTGTTTTAATGTGTGTATTAACAAAAACGCATATCATAAAACGTGGGGATGGGGGGGCAAAGAGAGAGAAAGCTATGAAAGCTTCATAAAAAATATGCCACCAGCCACCAAGTGTGTGGCTGGTAAACATTTCAAAAGTCTAGCAGTTCCAGTTCTATGCAACAGTTTTAGTCAAGTCTATTGAAATGCATATTATATCAACATATTGGATAAATGCAACCTACCTGTTGAGTAAACTAATCTCAGGTTCAAGTTGGAAATATATTAAGGCAAATATTTTATGAGGCATAAAATTACATGTAACAGGACCCTGAATACTGCAGAATTTTGATGAGGATTAGCAAACATTCACGAAGAGGTCCAAGAGGCTTTTTAACCATCAAAACCAGGTTTTATTAGACCTGGCTTTTCAGGTACTTATTAGAATAACTCAGTATTTAAACAGAAAAAATATTCATGTATCCAGATTGGACAAAATAGTGTCCTGGAAGTCCTTAAAGCATATGTAGTCTTATACCAGGTTCTGTTTTTTTGCTGTTGTTATCTTCATGTAATTCTGGGGATAGTAGTGTAGGCAACTCATTCCTTAGAAAGTTTTGCTTTTGAGAGATACAGAAACCCAATCGCATGCCTCGTCTCTGCAGTGCAGTATTCCTCACTCTCCTTCAGATCACTCACCTATATGTCCACCCATCCTACCCTACAACATGTAAATGTCTCTCTCCCCAAGTGAATGCAGTTGCCCCTAAATCAAAAATAATGCTCCCTTCTCTTCAGATAGCTCCACTTATGATAGTTATGCCCTCCTGAAAAAAAGTCATCAAGAGAAGGAGCAAAGCAGCAGAAAAGATACTGACCATTGCATGGGATGGAAAACTGGTAAGACAATAATAACTTTTTTTTTTTTNAGCAGGAAAGTTGTAGAGCTTTTAGTTCTTACTCATTGATGAATTGACTATTTCTATACACTTCATTTAAAAGAATTAATCTTGAATTTGTCACAAGGTCCTGCCCTTCAAAGCATTGCTCACTCCTTAATCCCCTGATCAGCCAAGCTGATGTACCTAGATTCCATTCCCATCTGTCTACATAATACATTCAATTTGATGCAACTTTTGAAGAAAAAGTAAGATTCCCATTAGTTACAGAGTTTTTAAAAAAAAACAGGCTGTAACCCAGAATGCAGTTCTGGAAAAATAAGACATCTGTTTCATGTCTACTTGAAGTGGAAAAAGCCACCCCAAAATAAAAATAGCAAGCAAAAAGCACACAAAATTTAAGTTATGGTCCTAAAACCCATTAGGTGACAAGGCATTCAGCATCTCTCCTCTCCAGAAGCTCCTGTGTTTAGTGCCTGATGTGAAAGCTGATGCAGCAGAAAATAATCATCCTGGGTAGAGACTGGTGTTGCAGGAATATTATTTTCTGCTGTATCAGCTTCAATTACACATCAGCAGTAACTATTCCCCCTCCACTGTTGGGTAAATGTCAAACAATGAAGAAATATTTCCCTGTGTTTGGAAATCTCAGTCCCATTCCATACTTTTCAAACATCACATACCAGGTAATTTTCAAAACTAAATACCATAACATTTTGCGTAAATAGTAGAAAAAGAGAGAGAAAGGAGAACTCAGGAAGGGAAAAGAAAAACTTGTGAAACTGTGAAAAAGGACTAGGAAGTTATAATGTTAATAGAATAAGTTGTGAAGGAAATGTTTCTAAAATCAATCCGACTGTCTGATCTTATATATTCTCTAATCAGGTATTAAAAATAAAGTTATTAATGAAATAGTTTCCTTTCTTGAACCTCAGCTAAACTATTTGTCAATGCATTGGTTAAATAAATAAAAAAACCTAAAACTTTTAGAGACCAAGATGCAGAAGTAAGTGAAGAGATAAACTAGAGAGTTAAAATTTGATAGATTTTTCTATTCTTAACACTTTCTATTCACTTTTCCTCCCAACAAAATAAAAACAGACTTGTCTATGAAGAGGATAAGTAACAAATTTTTAACTGATTGCAGCAAAAAACCATACTCAGGTAAAGTGATTGGGTGTGGAAACAAAATTATTTTGAAACAATACTTGAAGAAGTTGTATTTTCCATGCTTCGTGGTTTGTAGTATTTCATCCTACACAGGGAACAGAAAATTAAATTTTTGTGCTGTAGAGCAAGACACAATCCCACCAGGACATCATAAACCACCATAAACCATCATATTCAGGTTTCCTCCTGCTAAAATTTCTCCTGTACTCAGACCAGGGAGACCTGGCTGGTATGGAAGTCTTCCAGGTAATGTGGGAAGATTCTGGGTCACTGTACATCAAATTATAGTATCACAATGAAAAAGCTACTAATGTAGCTAACCATTCCCCTAAGGATCAGAATTAAATCAGTAAAGATAAACTCATCTCTTTTAACATACATGACATGAATATGTTTAAAACAGTTGACTATATGATTATTATAACTATATATATAACTANCCTTTTAACAGCTAGAATTTCTGAACAGGGATTATTGTAGCTTAAACTAGCACTGAAGGTAGACAAAAATTTGCCTTACAGTGCAACTTGGAGAGGTTTCTAAGTGGATCTCACCAGTTTTGATATAAAGCAGGATGTGTATCATAAATGCTTGCAGATGCATGTAACTGTCTGAAAAGTCACTGCAAATGTAAGCAATGACTCCCACAAGAGAGATTTTCCACCTTCAACTTTTAGGACAGCATACCAAATACTCCACGGTTGCAATAAGTTATTCCCATCATTGGGGTAGAGCAACTGGAGATTGGGTGTTAGATAAGTCAGCTTCCACAGGATGACAGTTTAAATGAAATAAGTGTTACACATTAATAATCAGATTTGAAGGCTAATAACATAATTCTAACCCTCCTTGCTGCTTGTGACATCGGAATCTCTTGAAAAATATCAGAAGCAAACTGACACTTTCCTCACAGATTATCCAACACGGCTATTGAACACTGAAATTTGTTTTATGGACACTCTTCAGTGGTTAGGGTAAAAATTATGTAAAACCTTATGGAGGGCTGGGAGGGGAATTACAGATTTCTACATCTAGTTTGGGAAAAGAAATGGGGCTCTGGGTTTGATTTATGATACCTATGGCTTAGGAAATGTAATACACTTTCAGCTATTATTAAAATAATAATGTTGTTTAAAAAGAAATGGAAGATATTTCCAAGGCCATCAAGCATTTTGCCATTAACCTGATATGAATTGATAATTCTAGACAATGAAGAATAATGTAGGCTATAAATAATAATGAAAGAAAAGGTCAATCAGAGACATTAAAATTTAAAGGCTGCATTTAACTTTTGTTGCAAAAAATTGCTTTCTCTAAAGCCAAGTGCTGCTTTGCTCTGGTTCAAGACAGCATTTATGCATGTGATTAATTTAAAACATGTGCTTACTTCCATTCCTATTCAGCAACGTACCTAAGCCTATTCTCAGTGTTAATACAATGGCTGTATCTTTAGACTAAATCAGAGACTTAAAAATAGAGAGGCTTTGTTTGTTTTTCCTATAATATTATTTTTATGAGAAAAAAATACTTTGTTTTTCTGTAAGGAGTTTTTTTTTTTTCACTTACAACTTTTCTTTTTCGGGTAACAAAAAAGTAAAATGTATCATACTGGACTTTTTAAAAAGGAAATTTAAAACATTTAATTACATATTTAACTGTGTTGCACATGCTTCAACAGTATAGCCAAGGTCTGCCCTTTGGGAAATCTATGCCTTTCTGTAGTTGGTACCTTTTTTGGCTGCTATTTGGTGTTTTGTGTTTGGTTTGGTTTTTTTAAGAAGTCCATGTTACTTATATTGCAGGATAGTAAATTATATTGAGACCATTGCTGGGAGAGACTATGGATTTTTGTAAATATAGTTTTTAACACTATACTACTCATATTCTTTTAATAACCTTAATAAAACCATGTGGTGTTAGTGTCATACAATGTGTTCTTTTTTTCTGTTCAAGTAATTCCTAAAGCATCAACAAAGAGACTGTGAACATCAAATATTCACCTTATTTGACCACAGTGCCCAGTTTAAGGAAGGCTGTTGGGAAGATATGGGACACACTGATCCAGAGGAAAGGGACATCTTAATGGACTTAATGGCTCACTGAGTGACCTGGTAAAGTGGGTTTTCAGCAAGGGTTGCCAGAGTTGCACACTGAAGCTAAGAGCAAGAAGGAAAGCTGTCAATGGTGAGGGCATGTGAGTGAGAGGACATGCTGACATCCCTGCTCTGAAGACAGCATGCTCAAAAGCTTCCCTTGAACCCATTTAATTTTTCCTTGCAGGTTTACAACTTGTCACAGAGCATTTCCAGTTGAATCCATTGCAATTTTGCCCTTGTTTTTTATGACAATGTCACTGGCACCCTTGTTTCAAAATAGAAGATATTGTTCTTGGACTCACTGGTTCCATGTACTTTATTTTTTTTTTCTAATACTATCATAAAACCAAAGTTACAAACAAATGAAACACATGGGAAAAACTGTGATTTTAAAAGTTCACCAAGTTAGGTATGAAGTGGGACACGGCTGCAGCTTTATTGACAGGTTTTGGTGCCATGGAAATGAATGCAATTTAAGAAAACTCTAAGAAGTAACAGAATTTATTCTGTAAAAAATAAAATTTCAAACTATTTAACATAGCAAGTATGCTATTTCTAAAAAAAGTAACATTTGTTACCCATATAAACTTTCCCATTTATTCATATAATTTTCAAGTCTGGTTTAATCTTAATATCGCACCTTCAGTCTGGCATTTTGCACATCCTTATGTAGCCATGCTCACTCATGCAGCCCAACATGAAGAACCAAAGAACTTACTTCAAAATGAATCAAACATAGGATTTAGAGATCATTGCTCTGGTGTAACTATTTTTTTTTTATTTTTTTTTCTCATGTGAGAAACTGAATGTTGAGTGAATTCAGGGAAATTTTATGACCACAATAGAAAGTGAAGTGCTATACAGAATTAGTTTAATCTTGACTTCTGTATAGTCTCAAAGCATTTTTTCACTTTTCTTTTTTTCTCCAAAATGAACTCTCAACTCCATGACCTGTCTTAATCTGTACTCTCACCTCATCAAGAAGACATGTGGTAAAAGAGATATACAGTAGAATACTATGTCTTTGCATAACAAAAGAAAATACCATACTGCTCAGGCCTAAAAAGATGTCTCACATCTTATATCTGCCTTTTATATTTAAGCAGGCTAAATTTTGGTGCTAGGGTGTGTTAGCAGTATCTGATAACTATAGTCCAAAACATTAGGTAAGTGGTTAATTGATATAAATCCAACTAAATCATTCAAGAAGTTAAAATCAATAGAAAATTAATAAGTACCATAGAGTTTAAATAAAGGATATTGTACACAAAAAAACTTCAATAAGTTCCTGTTGCAACCTACTGGCTTAAGACAGCATAACAAAGGCATGAAGATATATGGGTGAGTAAAACTAGGATGCTTCAACAGTGACCTTTTTTTTCATGATGTAATATGTTCTTAAAAATATCCAAATACAAATTTTCAGAAGGATCTAAGCACTGGCAAAAAAAAAAAAAAATTGCTGTGCCTGTTGTCTGAGGATTACTAATTATGAAAATTACACCTTCCATGTTCACTCAACTTTATTTTCCGTGCCAAATGGGGATACAATATTAGGAATAGAGCTCTCAAAGAACTGGCTGAAATAGTTCTTTGCTACTTGACATAATTAAGTTTATTTGGGAGGTCGCATTTATTCTGAGGATCTGGTTTCAATCCTCTTTACTATTAAGTGACATACTGAAAAGATCAATCGTCCTATGGGATGAGAGTGCATAAAATATTGCAGACATTAAATCCTCCCTAAAAATACAGATATATTTTTCAGGTCTATGCATCTTATTCCACACTTAAATGATTAAGACACATTGGGCTCCAACGTGAAAACATGTTTAAAATCTGGAGCTATGTCAGACTGCTGTCTGGGTTTGCTAAAGGATTAGCAACTTGTGACTTGTGTCAAAATATCTGGCCTAAAGTGACAGAATAATGTATTTCCTGATTTAATGCATGTGAAATTACTCTGGCAATAGGAAAAAAAGAAACCACCCCAAGCCGGCATATCAAAATCACAGGCATTTTCCTTAGCAGTTCATAGTATTTAAGTAGAAATGGCTGACTTGTTCAGAATTTCAGGAAATATACTTTTGCATGACCTTGACTGGATGCGTAAACTCATTAGGATCCTATGGCATAGAATAGGACATTTAGCAACATAAATTATTATTATAAGGCACTAGTGTAATAGTATGTGAGGAAGTTCCAGGAACCACATAAGGGGGCTCTAGAGTTAAAAAAAAATTGAATAGCTGTATACAGTCTTATGACCAGGTGAAAGAGGACCTAAAGTACAAAATTGCTATGCACAAGTGAAGGGATTTCTGTGGGGAAATGCACAGTCTTCATACAGAGCCTCACTAGCCAAGATTTTTCTTTGATTTTGACATTAATATTTGTGTTGAGATTGTGAGGATCACATCAGAGCAAATACCAAATAAAAATACTCTCCTGTAATGATCGCTATCATATCAACTGAGGACTATAATAAAAGGAAGGATACAGGTTTCTGGTTTGGGCTTATAGTCCAGGCTTTGGTGCTGGATGGAGCAACGGATGCATTGGGTAGGGAGAGGACAGCAGCTATATTCAACTGAGAATGGATTTAAGAAGGAAAGCAGATACCCTAGGGAATATCTGTCTGTCTCCAGAGTGTGGAGCCTCTAGATAGACAACAATCCTTTTGCAGAGTTTCAACAGGGCATGCCAAAGAGGGCCAACCTGGAAGAAAGGGCAGAGGAGTGGATCCACTGCCTCTTGATGACACATATGAACTGCAGTACTTCGTTTTAGTTCACTTTTTAATCTGGACTAAATTTCCAGGATAGGTTTCGGTCAAATAAGAATAACTATCAGTCATAAATTATAGAAGGATTATAGAATATTTAGGGTGCATTTTATAAATCTGCAAAATTCTTAACTAAAACCTGTTATTGTTTAGTTTTTGCTGAGTTTAATTACGATGACTCATTGAACAGTACTTCCACTCCTCAAACAATGCCATAGACTTCATCAGGTGCCCCCACTTAGGAAAATACTTTCTCTCATAAATAGAGGTGGCAGAATCTAAAAATCATTATGATGAGAGCTGGAATATTTTACCTACCCCTATCAAATGGCCACACAGGTGGAGTGTTTCTTCCTCTTTGGGATAATAGTATTATTCCTCTGTACTGATTCATTCTCTCCTGACCATCTGTCTTTAATCTTGCAAAGGGCAGGTTTAATATGACGGAAAATTCATTTCACATGGTTGATCAATTCACATTCTCTACTAATCTGCCAAATTGAACTGTAACTCCAACTATGTCCATATTTAGACAATATTCAAAAGTAATGAATGTCATTCATCTCATTTTATGGATGGAGAGTACTGTCAAACAAACCTGTTGCCTGTTAAAATGTGTAAGACTGACTGATAAGAACAACTGTGCCGATACAGAATACTTGGCTTTCTCCAGGGCATTTGACTTAGTGCATAGTTATTTGATGAAACAATGCACATTGTAGAATTATTAAGAAATATAAACTGCTGACATATATCACAGTACAGTTGTTACTAGGTATGTATTAATGACCCCTCCATTACTGAAGGTTGCTTTAAGCTTTTTTTTTTTTTTTATAGAAACAAGATATTTTATTTAGCTGTGATTTTAAAAAAATCGTATTATTTCTTTCATAGTAAAGTTTACAAAAAGACTGGGGAGGCATAAATGATGAAGAGAAAAGGTAATGAGAGCTCTGGGGGAATTCAGGTTATGGAATGCTCTCGATACCAAGTTAAAGATTAGAAGCTAACAAAGTAGATTTTAAGATAATCATATCCAAGGTGGTATATCTTGGAATAGGGAACAGAGTTTATATCTGAAGTACATCAGAATGCCCTAGAAGGTGAATGCTGAGATCCTTGTTCAGTCAGACTATCTTCATGCATTAGACTGAGGTGCCTTTTTTAGGACCATTGACACACCAGGTGCCTTGTTAGAACTAACAATTGACAGGCATCTCTAGAAATCTTTTCATTGACATTGGCATATGAGACAGCTAATTACATGTCACATCTCAGTGTGTAAATAGGGATAACTTTGTGCTTCAGAGAAGAACTTTGGGACAAGTATAAAATACTAAAAGGATATTTCTCATTGTGATGCAGTGCCAAGAACTCAGCACTTGAGCCTGTGAAAAGAGGAATCTCAAACAGAGTTAGGGAAGTGACAGTGCCCGTATACACACCATCGAATAGTGTGTCTGGTTCTAGTGTCTGCACTTTCAGAACATGTGAAAATACTGCAGAGAGGTCACAGGAAGGACACTAATAGGATTGAGGAATCCTTGTGATAGGAGAATTAATGAACTATATTTATTCAGCTTATCAAAAAAAAGTGAAGAGGTGTCTTGATCTTTGTGTATAGGTACTTATATGTGGAAAAGAGGTGGAAAAGATAGTGTGAGACTTTTCAACTCTGCTATCAAAGGCATATTAAGGTTAAATGACAGGAAGTTGAACTTAGATAAATTTAACCTTGAGTAAAGGACCATTTTCTAACATTGAAAGTAATTAAATATTAGGACAGGTTGCCAGAGAAACAGTGGAGTAACCATTATCTGGTACTTTGAAACGGCAATACAAATTTAATTCAGTATCTGGGAGAAATTACCCACGCAGTGTGTGACTGACCACATAGAAGGTTTTGATGGCCCCTTCTGATCTTTGTTTCTGTTTATGCCCCCTTTCTTAGCAAAGCATAGGAAGAACAGAATTGCCCTTTCTTTATTTTCCTTATAAAGGCTCACATACACAGCTGTTCATTAAGGTTGTTACAGCCAAAACTCATGCACTTTAATTTCTCACGTAACTACGTTCACAGGTTTGAAAGGAACTTTTTTCACCCTGTTTCACAAGAGGATGTTTGTCTGGTTTTGGAAGGTTCGGAGACTGGCCAGTTGTGGAGGTTGGGTTGTTATTTGAGCTGGTGTAGAAAAATTTTTTTCATGTGGTGCTTGGCTAGTACTTTCTCATTTTCTTAGAAATACATAGATAAGACTTGGGTTCAGTAAGAAATTCTTCTTCAGGTTAGGGTTGATGTGGGCTCTCAGCTTTTTCTTTTTCCTTTTTGCAGCACAGCACCTCTGTTGTATGTTGTGAGCACAGGGGTAATGCTCACCTGATTAATTTCTTCCCTATTGTGAGTTTAGTTACTGGTTAAATTTCTGTTGAAATGTATGCATATTTAACTTTCAAAATATGAAATGCTTTAATTTAGCTGAAATTATGGGCTTTTTGATGTTCTGGTGAAATTTGACAGCATCTGATGTGGGCGTTCAGCCTAGATGATGTAATGAATCTCTGGTATAAAATTCTATGACTTTGTGTTTCTCACTTGGCGGCACTTCATATATATGAACACGGTATTGGTTTAAACATCACCCAGCTTAATGACTACTCTCACATGAACTGTTGATGCAGAAGACTGCAATAAGTAAGCAATTTAGAATTACAGATTCAATTCCATAAACAGATCGAGTTGAAAAAACTCCTATGATTTAGTGGATGACATTCTAACTGGTGGGTTTTTATCCATGCAGAGGGACACTGCATCTCTGAGTGAATATTTTCAGGGCAAGAATTTTTCACATGTTCTATCTAATGAAGGACTGACCAAAACCAACTTCTCTTTGGTCAGTGAAACCAGATGTTCCTCATCCTTAATCCTCTGCAAACTGAGAGCGGAGATGAGGTAATAGGAAAAAGCATGAAGAGGGAGTATCTGGGCAAGTCATTGTTTGTTTTGATTATACAAAGATACGTCAGGAAGAATATACTAAAATAATAGATATAAATACATATACAATTTTGTTTCATAAAACAGCAGAAAGAATGATGACATTACCAAATGCTGGTCAGCAAAAAAAAAAAAAAAANAGCTATGACTGGAACATTCTCTCTTAACTTCCATGTCAATTTGCATCAAATTTTTAAAGCAAGAGCTGAAGACTTCATGTTGCCTGCATTTATTTGGAGGAGAGAAGCAAGTAGAACACTTACTGATTTCTATTTGAAAGCAATTTGAAAGCAACAGGTGGAACCTTATCCTGTTTTTGCTTTGAATCAAAGAATATGTAGAAAAAGAAGTGCTTCTCCCTACATCCAATGAAATATTAAAGACAACATAGAATAGGAAGAAAAAATTCCTGCTTGGCTGAACTGTCCTTCAAGCAAATAGATGTGCTGCTTCTCTAAAGCAAATTCCTCTCTAACAAGCCTTAAAGACTTAGAATTTAGAGCTCCTGTTCCATGATAAGCAGAATCTCATCTGGTTAACTGAAGAGGAAATAGCATCATAAGGAATACATCAGGTTAGGAACTGAGACTCCCAGTTTCTGGGAGACTCTCAGAAACCACCAGTGCATTTTGTGGAAATGGTGATTTAGTCCATCAGCCTTCTGAGATGGAGAAATACAGCTGTGGGCAGTTAACTGACTTAGATGAGACACTGAAAATGGTACTTTGCCAGCTCAATGTACATATTAAAAATTTACTGTGTGTTCTGGAAGAAAAATACTTCACGCAATCCTTTCCCACAACTTTAATTACTTCATCAGGTTTTGTCATGCAGAGATGCTTTCCTCCCCAGAAATCAGGTCTATCTTGTCACCATATAATATGCAAACGTTAGGATATTATTTTTGCATGTTTTCTTTTGGAATTTCCATTCATTTTGCAGGTTCTATGGACGTAGAGTAATCTCTTTAGCCATATTTGGTGGAACTACTATATGGAATTTTTAAAGGTGCTTTGTGAATTAGTTATTAAGGCAGTTTGGATAATGACAACGCCTCTGTAGTACCTCTAAACCCTGTTGGTCTGCTAAATAGGTAACTCATTAAGGTAAAACCACTACCTGACTGCAGATAGCTCATCTGAGTTATCTAAATTTGTCATAATTCACTTAGGGTATTTTGAGCTATATAGAACAGTAATGGAGTACTGTTCTACTAGCAGCTAGATGAGAAGAAACATAGACCGAGATAGAAAGGACTTCTTCCAGTATTCATCTTCTACTACCAAAACTGTGTTTGTGTCAATGCAAAAGGAAAAGGTGCTTTTCTGTTTCATTGTTTTTTTGTATGTTTGGTTTTTTTCCTCTGTTGACATGAAAGGCAACAGGAGTGCCAAATGTTGATTTGGTGAGAATGGAGACAGTGTAAGTTTTTTTCTGCATTTTTCTTCATCTTCTACACTTGGTTTGAGGACTTATTCCATATTTGTTCTCACAGAGCACATGGGAAGGATACATATTTAATTCATCATGGGAAATTTGGGGTGGAGGGTCTCTGACTCTTGCTTTCTTCAGAAAAAAAATATTGATTTTAATGAAATGAACTCTCTTTCATTTCTGGATGACAGACAAGTAGAAAGGTTAGGAAACCAGCCTTTTCTGACCCAAATACATTTTGGACATTTGAAAGCATGATGAACTCATTGGCTGGTAATTAATTTTCTTATGTTATTCTGGACAAGATTTTCTAATATGTTCTTTTGCAAGCACCATTAGTTGTTTTGTCTTCAAAGTCAGCACTCCTATTTTTTGCAATTTGTAGTTTATTTCTAAATGACAGTAAAATGCTGGGTCATTTGCTGAAATGTTTAAATTTGGAGAAGCAACATTCATCAGTCAAAGTAATTAGAAAAGAGAAAAAGATAAAAAGCTGCATGTTGCTATCAGTGACTATACTTGTATATTTTTAGAAAGGTAATATCTGATAACAGCTTTACTAAAGTCAAGAGCTTGGAATTCCAAAGCAATATCAATTTAATCAATATTAAAATAGAAGGATTGCATTAAACCATTATACATTAAATCTTTCAAATGGGTATATAATGTATCATAGAATTTAGAAAAATGTATTTGGTTAGATCCTGTTGGTGCAACAGAAATTTGAGGTAGAACTCAATAAATCAAATATTTATTGCTTGTTGGTTTATATGATCAACATATTCAAATAAAATTATTTATATTAAGACAAAATACAAGGTATCATTAAATTTCTATAAACGATGACAAGCACGAAGGAAGCATTTAAATATATATACTGTATCATTGTACAAATTAATTGTGAATGATTTCAAAGCACATTTCAATTACTACATAGTAAGTTAGAATAATATATCTAGAGAGATTGGTTAGGGGAATGAACAATTTTACTGTGTTTTTTGAGAAAATTAAACATTCTGATTTTCAGTAAATTCCAAGGAGTAATGATCTGCCAATGAAGCAATCAAATTCTGCCTATGTTTGGAGATAAAAATCTACTTTTGACTTCACTATTTGTTGACAAGAGCTCAATGTTTTCCAAGACACAGCTCAAATCTGTTTTTGGTAAGAAAGTATGAATTTGTAGTTGCATAAGAATGGAAGACGTTACACAGGAGACAGAATGTTCCTTTTCATAAGCTGGATTGCACCTCACAAAAACATGCTAAATACTAGATGAAGATGCCAAACAGTATGATTATGACCATGACTTTGGAATATCCTTAATGTTTAAAGGAAAAACAGTAATGCTTTGTTTTCTTCAAATGGCTATTCAGAAATAGATGACTTGATGTAAACTTTTGTTGCAAGACAACAATGACATTTTCCTGCAACATGGGACTAGTGAGCACCAAGAACAAGAGCCACAACTGAGTACTTTGTTCTGCCAGATTGTTTCTCAGTAAATTGTGAGAGATAAGGTTGTAGAAAATACAGTCCTACTATTCTATCATGTTCTTAAATGGCTATATCTCTAATTTATAGTTATATGCAGTTTGTAATTTAAGTGGATTGCATCTTCCCTTCGCCATCAGCTTAGGAAGCTCTACAGAAACTTATGGTTAAGGTCCCTGACCACAGATCACGTATCTCTTCTGTGTTGGTACCAAAGATTCGTAGCTCCATATGGAAGCTTCATATGGTGTGTTAGCTAGGTATCTGGATATATACAAGTCTGCTGTAGGGGCTTCCTTTTTACCTTCCACCCTTTATACCTCGAAATGTCTACAAAGTGTTATTGTTCAAATGTATATGTCTCAAATACACTTTGTGCTTCTTAAGAGATTCTGTTCAGAAGCAACTTAGTTTGCAGAACAAAGTTAGATTTTACGTATATTGAAGTTCACTACATTTAATAAAAATTAACAACAATATCTACGAAAAGTTCCTTCCAGCCAGCTGCATATTATGAACTGCATTTAACTGCATATAACTGCATAGCATAAACCATCATTTAGCCCTCAAATTCAAGTCTGAGTTTTACTAGTTTTTAACAAAGGTGTTTGAGTCCTGTTTAGAAATGGGATAGTATAATTATATTTTTAGGACTTTTTAGTTTGTTACTCTCCATAGTGAGATAGTGAGAAAGAGCTGAGGTGGCAGAAATAGGGGGACAGTAGTCAGAAGTCATCGGATTGGAATAGTCTGACCAGACAGAGAGATCAGCAAACAGAGACTGAACTGCAGTTTTCTGAGGAAGGACCTTGTTTCTTCACGTCCTGCAGTTACATGATGGTCCTATCAGTCAAAGAAAGCAAGATTACAATTTGCCCACTCAATCACATACTATTTATTTTTAACTTCTCATACACATGGCACCTGTCTTTTTTAATCCTGATGGTCAGCTTTTCAGATAATGGAAACTAATATAGCTATTTATTAGTGCAGCAAATATACTTCCTGTTGGTCTACACAAACAGAGGAATAGTAATTTTCCCATGACTTCAGTGTGGGTAAAATTTTTACAACTTCAGTTTGACAAGAGAGAATAATAAACAAAAAGAAGGGAAGAAGGAAAGACAGTGATACATAAGGGGAGGATCATGGGCCACACATTCTTATATACAAGTCTTGTTTCTCATTTTTTGTTTGTTTGGTTTCTATTTTTATTAGCCTGTTGCTTATGCTTTCCTAAATAGTGTTCCTAAATATACAGACATTGCTTCCTTTAGACTGTACCAGGAAGCCTGACAGGAGGTTCATGAGAGGGGCAAAGATGACATGCAAAGCTGCTTTATTTTAAAATTGCTTATTATCTGTTCCTTCCTTAGTTTCAGATGACACTGTGCTCCTACAATTCAAATAACTTCAAATTTAAGTGCTGTGCTGGGGTCTTAACTTCTGAGATGCTTCTGACTTTAACAGCAGTTGGAGATGTACAGGGTAGATTGGGTCCTTGGAGATTGTTTCTGGTGATGTGGTTCTAGTGGCTCATTAGTGAGTTCCTCTAAGTCACAAACTGAATTTTGGACCAGCATCACATTTCACCAGGGAAAAATATCTCTTGTGTGGTTTGCATGAGAACTCTGAGCCCTTGAATTTCAATATTTGGTTTTAACCAAAGAGGCTTTTTTGAAATCCAGACCAAAAGAGTCACTACTGTAAAATTTCTTACCTCTGATGGATGTCCAGCTCTAATAAAAGTACAGATCGGATCAAAAGCTCCTGTTCCACAAGCCAGAAGATGTGTTCTGTTGTATCGGTGGAGGACACGGATGTAATTTGCACATTCATCCTAGTTTATATAAAAAATAAACATAGAAAAATATTAACATTCCTATTTATTTATTTTTTTTAAATATCTTAGGTGGTCTTAGGTAATATCCTGCATATTGAAACTTTATATTCCATTAAATACAATGTCTTAGTTTTCCCATTTCATTCTGTACCTCAGTGCCACTGGTTTCATGGATGGGCACTTTTGACATGAAAAAATTTTAGAGCACTCATTTATCACAACTTATTTTAGATGCTTAACTAATTAGGAGTTATTAAGTTATAAAACACACTTTTATGCTTCCTTAATCTCGGAGATATTCTGCAAATCTAAATATTTGTTTTACTATTAGATGCACTAGAAAGTAGCCTCAGAATGAGATGTAAGCAGTCAGCAAATGGCTCCACCCTCAGGTTAAAGAATGGGGTTTTTTCTTACATTTTTTCCATAGGACCACTGCACCATTAATTTCTTGTGTAATGAATTACTAATCAATTATTTTTTTTTCATTGTATAGCCTCATGTTTTATCTGCTTCCACTGTTCAAACCAGCCTTTGGAGAAGAAATTATTCATTTCCCCCAGGGCAATACTCTGGGACTCATTAATGTACTTGCAGCTTCATAAATGTTACAATTAAAAAATTTTCAAACATCCCTTTGAGACGTGCAGTCCTTATCCATCCTGTGCTGAACCTGAAATGGAGACAGGGAGATAAAAATATCCATTGATTTTGGGACTTCTGGGGCTTGGCTTTACAGATTTCTATGTGTGGAGCAAAAAATGCTGTTCATTTCCATTTGTTGCTTAATATTTCTGCAGTCCAGACCCTGGGTTTCAAGATAGTCACACCAAGTTTAAGACAGCAATTATAATGACACTAGTTTTACCTAGCTTTAGCTGTTCTAAAGTTTAGTTATGTAATTTATGCCGATCTCTTAGGATTTTTCAATTGAAAAGGAAGAAGTCCAGACATCTCCAAAAGGCAATGAATTCTATCCTGAAATGAATGTGTAAAACAGAATGGAGGAATTTCCTTTTTGAAAATTTGCTGTCCTTCACTGATGATTACTCTAGTTTCCAGACTGCTGTATTTATATTAGAAAAATCCTGGGTCTTATCTACCTGACAGAAATTAATGTCACAGAGTCTGCAGCTGGACTATGGGCAGAATTCAGCTCCTGAAAATACACTTTGAGTTCAAAACTAAGAAACCACCTTTCTTCAGACTCGTGTGTCATTTAATGCAAGTCTTCCAAACGCTCCAACAAATAAACAAGGAAAATTTCTCCATCCACATGGTCTCTCACTTGGACAAAATTTTTTAAACCTGCTGAAAAAAACCACCTCTGCTACTCAAATTGTCAGACAAATTGAGAGAAGAATGAGTTGAGGTTAGTACGTTGTGATCCTCTATACATGGATCAGCACCCAGATGCATCCACTTTGTACGTACATTTCACAAATACTTGCTAAGTGGTGGTGGCAGAATGGTAATGCATAGGAATTTTATGATTCTTTGCAGTGTTTAAATAAGTGCTTTACTGGGTACTGATGCTGTCCCTCATTCTCATTCTCCTCCAGGTATGACCTTCTTGACTTATCCCCTCTGTTCTCTCTCAGTCCCCTCTGTTCTCTCTCAGTGGTGGTTTGTTCTCTACTCCATGGTTTCCTTTTCTACTCACATATTCCCGCAGGTCTTCGTCTCAAAAGCACTGTGGAGGAAGAATGACCTTAGGTATTTTTAAAAATGGGAAAAATTACACATTTTTTCTCCCGCGTGCCTTCATAGAAATGCCTGAACATTTCTGCAGAAACAAAGCAGAATGAGGCAGATACTAAATATAGAAAAAAAAAAAAGTCATTCCAAATGGCTAGATTTATCATTTATAAACAAATGAAAAAGGTGCTGTTCTGGGAACTGTCTGGCAACTAGGCATTGCTGCTGGCCCAACTAATAATATCATGTACACATAACAAGGAAGAGATGCATCAGCCAAGGGAACATTAAAATAAGTTTTCTTCCTACTATATTAATTAATTAAATGTTGAGGTTGTCTTTCAGAAGCTCTGTAGACAAATGAATAGATTTGTGGAATTTTATTCATTTGAAACTTCTCAGTGTAAAGGACTTAGTCATCGCTACAGAATTTGATTTCTATAGCTGAATGATTTCCCATTCTGATAAAATAATTGTAAGGATCAAAAGCTCTCACACCACAGGCCCACAGGTGTGTTTCCTGGCACACGGGATGAGAGCAGAAGGGTGTGTTTTCCCTTGGCTTGATCCGGATCACAAATTGTGGCCTGAGTTTAAGATGATGCACATGTTGTTAAGACAAGCATTTGTAACTCTCCTATCAAGTCTGTAACAAGCTCTCTGAAACTGTGTTTATGATTACAGTACTTGCAGTTTTACTGTTACAAGATGAACTGATAACTTTTAAAGATTGCAAGAGCTTGTAGAAGTGTCCTGTTATACAGAAAGAGGTAGCAGAGAACATGTGAAGTACATCAACTCTGAGATTTTTATTACAATAATTTCATTTCTTCTAAATACAAATTATGCACTGAGTAAAGGATCTTTTGCGAAAGAAGATTAAAAAAGCAACAGCATGGAAATATGGAAAAAGGTTTCAAAGAACACCTATAAGTAATTTTTTTCTGATACTTCATGGTGTGAAATATAGCATTAAGAACTTAGAAACAGCAAAGGGTTGATTTTAAGATGTAAAACCATTGATTTATGGTTACAAAAAATGAAGGTGAAAAGAAAAGTAATGGGAAAGTTTTTGATTCTAATTTAGATTCCTTTCAGGTTGAGCAATTTAGCTTACAGGATACTGAGCCTGCTAATGAAAGTTTCTAAGGGTTTCCCTGGAATTAATTAGTCTTATTCATTCACATAGTTCTACACATAATTAGGTCTCATGTGAGGATCAGAATGTTGTTTGGTATTACAATATTTCCAGCTTTTACAATTTTAACATATTTATCTTATGAAGTCCAGTTCTGAAATCCTGTGATTATTTAAAAATTCTGTGGTTTTCTTTAAAAAAGTATGGACACCTAACTTTCACAGTACAGGGAGATGTCGGAAACATATGATGTTCTTTAAAATACCATACCATTACAATGCAAATTTGAAGACTCGTAAAGACAAAATGGATTGTAAAAGATTTTGAATTTTAGGGAATCTTGTGAGTCTGAGAAGGATACCTTTAAATTTTGTTGGAACAACAGCATCCATGTCCGTACTTGTTTAACCCAAAGAATATTGTCAAAGTACCAGAAAATAAATCCCATCATGTAGCGGTGAAGGAAAGATGACAGAGCTTTAAGTGTAATAACAGCCTATGCTGAGAGGTAGTATTAAATAAAGCTCAAAGAATTTATGTTTTGGATTTACTTAATATGACCACAAAGTTTGGATAACGTAGCAAAACACCGTTTTCAACCAAAGACACTTGAAATTCTCAAAGACACAAACGCGTCTAGAAAAATGCAATGAACTTTTAAGATAGCTCAAAAAGAATCAGTTCTAGGCCAGGTGTGGTGCGTGTGAGAAGTAAAGTATCATGGTGGTGGTTATTATTATTATTATTATTTTCCAATTTGGTTCACCAATTCCCTTGATGTGGAAAGTTCTCTTACTTTTACTTCAACAGGAATCTTTACAGCTTCTAATCCTCTATGGGAATATGTTGTGGTTATTGTCAAGGCTGCCTGTTTGCTGTGTTTGTGTGGGAAAACTGTGCATGTGTCCTTCTATGTCCTACCTTCCTGTCACTGTTTCTGTAAAACTATCATCATTTTCAAATCCTTTGGTACAGTGTGAGCTCTCTCAGCTGCAGGATTTATTAGGTGTTGTACTTGCTGTGTGTTTATGAGGTGCGGATCACGAGCTTGGTGCACTGCAGAGATCCCATCCAGAACTTTCATCCTATGGTGCCAATGATATCAACTGCTGTATGTCAATGAGCTTTCAGGTCTTTCCCCAGGAACTGATTACAATCAAAGCACTGGATCACAAGAATTGAACAGCTTTGGGGTTCATTAAAAGAGGATATTTTTATTCATATTAAAAAAAAAAAAAAAAACAACCATAGGGCAAACCAGTTTAGAGTATGTTTTATAATTATTAATAATTTAACTGCCTTTTTGAAATTCTTCTACTTAATGTGAATTTTAAAGATAAATTAGAATGTGAAAAAGTTTGAATAGAGAAGATATCCTATGTGGAACAGAAACAGGAAAGGAGGATTATTAAAACACTTTCTTTGATATCAACAGAAAAAAAGAATTAGGAGAAAGTTCAGATGATTAAAAATGTTCATTGTCTGTTTATGAGCTGCTTTGAAAAACAATTAAACTAATAATTCAGTGTGTTCACAGTAATTACACGTTTTAAAGCTGCAACACTTAGTATTGTATCTACACCGTGATCTCTCTGAGGTTTAGGAATGCCTGAATCCTTGTACTGGATGAGACATTAGCATAATTAAAGTATATTTGATTTGTAATTAATGATACTTACAGCATCTCTTCCTTTAATTATGCATTCTTCTGCCTGGAGAGGTGTACTAGGCCAATGGATCTGAGAAATAATAAAAACACAACAAAAACCCAACACATAAAATCACTAAATTGGCAGTCTGATCATGTCAATCCAGCTTCTGCATTATTTTCACATGAAAGACTCATAGAACACAATTATGGAATCATAGAACAGCCCAGGTTGAAAGGGACCTCAAAAGATCAGGGGGAAGGGAGCCTAGATGGGATTATCTAGCACCCTTCTCTACTGAATCTTTAAAACCTCCAGTGATGAAGACTCTACCACATCCCTGGGGAGTTGTTTCAGTGACTGAAAAAATTTCTTTAGTATCCTGGTTTCTTCTTAGAACTTTTAAAAGTGAAAATATTGACCTTTGTCTTCTCCATGTGGCTCCTTGTGAAGGGAGAGCCTCTATCCTTTAGCCTCCCTCAAGACTTCTTTTCTCCAGGGAGAAAAGACTTAACTCCTTCACTCTTTCCTCATAGGGAAGGTTCTTCAGCCCTTTGATTATGTTTGTGACCCTCCTCTGGATGGCTTCCTATCTTTCTATGTCTTTCTTGAATTGTGGGGACCAGAACTGGACACAACACTCCAGATGAGGCCTGATAAATGCTGAGCAGAGCGGGATGATCACATCTCTATCTCTGCTAGTAGCACCTTTGTGGACACAGGCGGGATCCAATTTGTCCTTCTCGCTGCAGCGCACTGCTGACCCACATTCAGCTTGATATTGATGAGGACCCCCAGGTGCCTCCAGCAAGGCTGCTCCCCAGTCACGTAGATCCCAGCCTGTACTGGTATCCTTGATTTTGTTGTCCCAGGTGCAGGACTTTGCACTTGTTTTTATACTTGACTCATCATACTGTATATATACTTTTAATTTTATGTCATAAAGTTAAATCAAGTCTCTGTTATCATTTGAACAGTTGTCAAAATAATCCAGTAACTCAGCAAATAATACTAGCCATCAGAATATGAAGGAAGCTAATGTATTGAACATTTTATATAAATTCAGTAGAAATGTCTTGGAAAAAAATGCCAGTGACTTTCAACACAGAATTATAATTTTGAACTACTGATTTTGTGCTTTAAATGACACTTAGGAAAGAAAATAATTTACAGTGAAGTTAATGAGGGCCAGCAATTAATCTCATGGGAGTAGGATCAACTCTTCACAGTCAGTTACTAGAAATGAAGCCAAGTGAGATTCTTGTCGGTTAGTTACTGTATAAAATTTATGTTTCATTCCAGATGTGTATTTTGTTTGGATGAAAACAATGTTAAAATGACTGAGAAGAGTGGAATGATTACTTCATTTCTTAAAACTTTTAAAAGTGAAAACAAAAACATGTTCACTTCAGTGATATCAGACTTGGCTGAACCAAGTATGAAAAAATGGGTGTCACCATTAAGACATTCTTGTCAATAGTCCAATCACAAACTATTATTCTATCTGAAAAACATTTAAAAATTAAGTCCTTTTTTTTTTATGTTTTTTTTTTTTTTTTTTTTTTTTTTTTTTTTTTTTTTGTAATTGAATTAACTTAGCTTTCTTGCCCATAAAAATCTGAGGATAAATTGTAAGAAAAGTGAATTAGAAGAAAAGTGAGGACAAATGAAAAACCCTGGAGATATAGTGCTTAAAAGCAAGAGGTCAGCTATATTCTTATCAACTTCAGCAACCTGTCAGTGCTTAGGTCTCATTGCCCAAATCAGATCACTTATGTTCAGACACCACATAAATCCTGAAAGGAACCTAAAATTAATCAGAATATTTGTTTTCAGTCAGATGGTCTTATAGTCCACTATGTATGATCAGAAGTAACCTCATCAGGGCTCTGTAATGCTGCTGTGTAGTCTGGGGAGGTACCTGAACTCTGCTGAACTCCCATGAGGACTCTCATCCAGTCACCCTGGTCAGACCTTCCTGGTTCATTCAGTGCAAAACTCAGGGTCCACAGTCATTTAATTTACTTGCTGATCAAGGATTGCATAGGCAATTAAAGCCGAGAAGTTAGGACATATGAACTCTAGCATTTCCCAGCTTCCATTTCCAAAGGAAATGTTCTAGCTAGCAGGATAAAAAGGGGCCTTTTGCCCACATTGGCTGTAGGTAGCTGTTAGGAACAGAGAAACCACAGAGGGAATAAAACACTTGACTCTGCAACCTAATATTAAAAATACGCTGCACGTTGGTAATTATTTTTGTATTTGGATACTTAGACCTGGTGCTATTAAAAACATTTTATATGCACATTTTCTACTTAAGACATACCAAATTAAATGTATACACAGAATTAAGAGAAAAAAGTCAAAGAGGTAACCTAATGCTCCCACTTTGTCTGGCATACTGAAAACCAGCTGCAGTGTAAGCAAAAATTTAGTCCTTAGCATAGAAACATAGAATAAAGCATGGAATTGTAGAATGGTTTGAGTTGGAAAGGACTGTCAAAAATCATTTAGTTCAAATCCCCCTGCCACGGGCAGGAACATCTTTCACTAGATTAGGTTGATCAAAGACTTATCCTACTTAATCATGGACGCTTCCAATGACAGCACAGCCACAACCTCTCTCATACCCCCCTTTACATATTGAAAAGACTCAACGAGGTATCCCTAGAGCCTTCTCTTCTCCAGGATGAACAACCACAATGCCCTCAGCCTTCATAGGAGAATTGTCCTCCTTCATAGGAGTCTTTATAGGCGAATTATACTCCTTCATAGGAGAATTTTTCCAGACTTCTGGTCATTTTCATGGTCCTCCTCTGGGTCCACTTTAACTGGTCCACGTCCTTCCTGTGCTGAGGACTCCAGAGCTGGAAATGGTACTCCAGGTGGGGTCTCACCAGCAAGGAATAGAGTGGGCAGAATCACCTCTGTCAACCCGCTGGCTACTCTTCTTTTGATGCAGCCTGAGGGATATGGTTGGCTTTCTGGTCTTCGAGTGCACCTTGCCAGATCTTGTCCAACTTTTCATCCACTAGTATGCCAAAGTCCTTCACAGGGTTGTTCTCAATCCATTCATCCCCCAGTCTGTACTGATACTGAGGACTGCACTGACCCAGGTGCAGGACATTCCACTTGTCTATCTTGAACTTAATGAGGTTCACATGGGCCCACTACTCAAGCTTACTGAGGTCCCTCTGGATAGCATCCCTTCCCTCATCTGTATCAACTTCACCACTCGGCTTGGTGTCATCTAGAAATTTGCTGAGGGTGTACTCAATCCCACGGTCTATGCAGTTGATGAAGATATTAAATAGTAATGGTCCCACCACAGATCCTTGAGGGACACCACTCGTTACTGGTTTCTGCTTGGATATTGAGCCACTGACTGGAACTCTTTGGATGTGACCATCCAGCCAATTCCTTATCCATCTAATAGTCCATCCATCAAATCCATCTCTCTCCAGTTTAAATGTAGGAATCATAGGCCTTACAGAAATCTAGGGAGATGATATATGTAGTTTTCCCCTTGTCCACAGATGCAGTCACTCCTTTGTAGAAGGCCACTAGGTTAGTTAGACACTATTTGTCCTTGGTGAAGCCATGTTGGCTATCTCTAGTCACCTCCTTGTCTTCCATGTATTTCAGTGTATCTTCTGGAAAGATCTGTTCTGAGATCTGAGAAGAAACAGGGGACATGTACACAAACCCTCTTGCAGAAGAGGTGGAGGGCTTTGCTTTGCTCCTGGGCAAGTTGCTCTAATCAAAAGCCTTTTTATCCAGCAAATATTTTTTAAGACTCGTAGCTCTTACAAGACTTATGAGTCTTAACATAAATGAGCATTAAATTTTTAATCTCTCCAAGATTATTTTAGACGGATGACTAAAAAAAGCCTCTGCATATCAGGTTTTGCTATCTTACCACCTTTCAAAATTTGGTTTTACATTCATCTTGGGTCTAAGCACAGAATTTTGAAAGGTGTATAGTAAAAAATCATTCTGCAAAACATAAAAGAAGTATTTGTGCTTTACTCTTGAAATCTTTATGAAAAATTCTTGTCCCAGATAAAAAAAAAAAATAAGAAGAGCTGCTCAAACTGTTATGATCATTTGCAAAGAAATCTATAGTAAGAAGATCAAGGTAGCAATACTTTATCAAGTTGTACTTACTGTACTTAATTATATTTGTGTAATAATTGCTGTTTTACTTAACTAACATAACAGAGAATGTGTTTGCACTGCATGGAAATCCAGATATTTATCAGCTATAATGGTAGCCTTTAACCTGGCACATATTATTTTTCCTGATGTTTATGCTTTAAAGTTATGACAACTACCGGCTTTAACTTTGAACTGATTCTTTGCCAGCTTTACAATCTTTTGGCAAGATATCAATAACTATTGTTGGGAAATTTTCCTGTGGATTTAGACTGGAATAACATCACACTAACATTCATTTCACTGGACTGTGTGCTCAACATAATTATTGGCTTGGACGTAATTTTTCAAAACTTTTCACTCCTGCAGGCTGCTGTGAAACAAATTTTTAAATTGCTTGTTTAGTGATGTTTTCTCATCTCTCACCATAATGTTACCATTCTTGAGACCTGGATAATTTTAGCACTGTATTTAAAAGACAGGAAAAAGCTACTTTTAAAGGTACTCTTCATGGGAAAAAATGGGATTATAAGGCAGTACAAACAACAACTATGGAGCAAATTCAGATAGGGGGAAAACTTTAATTGGAGGCGGAATGCTAATTAGTGTCTCCAAGCAGCTTCCCTATACAGTCACTAACCTTGCAAAAACAGGATGGCATGTCTAACGAAAACACAGTTCAAGAAATTATATGAGCTTTATAGTACTTCAGGCCAAAATAGACTACTGTGTGAGCTAGTCTGAACTCTAGTATATGACAGAGCTATTAAGAAATTAAACTATCCCATCACTGGTTTAAGTCAATAAATAGTGCTTAATTAACACATAATGTGTTTGGCTGAAGCACAAATTTTGCAAAAATATCTGGTTATGACTGGATATTATATGTATGTATCAACTATTACTTAGACACCTTGTCTCTAGGGAGGTAATTCCAATGGACAATAAAACTCTCTGCTAAACTGTGTGGACCTAATTTTAGTTTGATTTTGATTTAGTTTGATTTAGTTTGATTCCTACATGGTTTTCAAATGAGATACAAGCAACCCTTGCTCTTGCAGACTTATGTTCATCCAGCTCTGGAGTTGCAATACAGCGGGTTTCACTAGAGGCAGAATATATTGTGAGGCTTGTACAGTTTATTACAACAGAGACATAAATCCTAATCTGGAGTTGTCTCATACTGGATCGGAAACAACATATTGGAATCTGCCTGTGTTCTCTTCAGAGCAAGGTCTTCATGAGCCCTTTGAAGCAGAAACTAGGAAGAAAGAGTATCTATAAGGAGTTTGTGGATAAATAGGAAGTGCAGTTTATTTTCACTCCAACAAGAGATGAAAAGTAGAACCAAAGTTCATCTCTTTCTATGAGCTGTTAGATAAGTGATGGTGAACTACTGGCATTGGTTGAAGTTTGCTGTCAACAAAGATATGCTCTGGCACCAATTACAATGACTGAAATACTTTTTAAAATAAATTTGGCACCAGATATCAAAGAAAGTTCTCTATCACTGTGTTAGATCATTACAAATCTTAAAGAATTTGGATCAAATCCCAAATATGTGTAAAGTTTGATTCCAAAGGTGGTGTCAAAGGAATGAGACATTAGGGAAAGCCAAGGTCACGTGGTGAATACCTCCAAAGTGTTGGTTTTACATGGGGTTTCAAGTACTTGTATGTATCCATATTTCATAATCTCCCTCCTTCTTGCTACTCTTAGTGCTAGGGTATTCTTCATGGAGAAAGCAAAGCATGTGAGTAGCTCTGTTTCAAAAACTTACTGTAAGATATGTGGTGAGCCGATAAAAACATCACAAAGTTCAAAAAGCCAAGTGCAACGTCCGGCACCTGGCTCATGACAATCCCAGGCACAAATACAAGTTGAGTGGATAATGGATTGAGAACAGTCCTGAGGAGAAAGATTGGGGGGTGTTGGTGGATGAGAAGCTCAACATGAACCAGCAATGTGCACTGGCAGCCCAGAAAGACAACCGCATCCTGGGCTGTGTCAAAAGAAGAGTGGCCAGCCGGTCGAGGGACGTGATTCTGCCTACGCTGCTCTCATGAGATCCCACCTGAAGTACCATGTCCAGCTCTGGAGTCCTCAGAAGGACAGAAATGACGTGGACCTGTGGGAGTGTGCCATGAAGATGATCAGAAGGCTGCAGTACCTCTCATATGAGGTCAGGCTGAAGGAGTTGTGGTTGTTCAGCCTGGAGAAGAGAAGGCTCCAGGGAGACTTTCTAACGGCCTTCCAGTACCTGAATTGGGAATGGGTTTTAGTTTGGTTTTTAGAGAGAAAATTCATATTCCAAATGGTGGAAAATGGGATGGCAATCAGTTAAAACACATGAACCATTGTCTGGAACACAGTGGTGAAAAAGATCTATGCAAATTGTCCCCAAAGCTACCAACTTTATGAAACATTTCTTTGGCAGCTAGTGACTCATCCTTGCCTCCATTTTTAAATTTTCACTAAGTTATAACTGTGTTTTAGATTAATTAAGCTAAAGTCTTCAATCTGAAAGAAAAGGGCTAACCAACAAAGGCAGATTAATGAAAAACTTCGGCAATAATGAATCAAACAGTATCTCAGTTCCAGGAACTTCCCCCAGTGTATCATCTCAATAATTAAGCTTTTGTATAACAAATGTCTCATTCCACACTTTTGCTGATAGCACTGTGGGGCAATCAAGTTTTCCCCAGCTATCACTGAATAAGATCTGCACTGAGTGAACACTTGGAAACAAGAGAAGGATCACGACATTTATATTCAAGGGAGCTAGGTCCCAGTGAGGTCATGTTTCCAACCGTGCTAGGTCAAGCTCCATTTATTCCAGTTTCTCATCTTTTGCACATCATAAAAGCAGACAAGCAGGCAAGAAGAGCTTCCATTAATTTTTCATTCTCTGCAACCAGGCCTCAAGACAGAGAGTGTGGTTTCAGAGTAATCAGCTGATCTTCCATTTAAAACAACAAGGAGAGCAACAAACTTCTAGTGTGTCCAGATGGGACAACGGTGGTTAGACAGAAGCATAAAGTGCTCGATCCTGTCATCTTTCCTTGTTCAGATTTACTGCCAAACGGGGAACAAGAGAGGGGGAAAAAGGTTTATTTTATAGGAATAACTGCTTCCTAAATGTTTTCATATCCCTGAGCTCTAATATCTTGTCACAGGATATTATTTTTTTTTTTTTTCAAATGGAAAAGGAGTTAACTCATATCTCACTGTGGAGGAGAAAACTCAGTATGCAACATTGCTCTCTGAGGAGTTAAAAAAATATATTTTATATTTTTAAATGTAAATAAATTCTCAAAGGGCCTTCTGAGTATATCTATTTCCCTGTATCTAGAATTGCCTTTTCCAAACTGTTTGTAAAGAGGATAAAACATATTATATCTGTTCAAGTAGAGGAAATACCAGTTAAACTTGGAGATAAGCATGGTTGCTTATGATAAAGTTGACCAGAGCGTTGGCATGAGAAAAATTATATTCATTTTCGCCAGGGGGGCTGAAAGAAAAGCATTTGAAACATCAGTGGTCAGTGCAGTATGGAAATCAACACAAGCATATTTCTCTAGAGGGGCTTTATTTACACACTTTTTCATTCATTTACTAATTTCAGAATGAATGTAAATGTATCAAAATACCATGGGGAATTTTCAAAAAGTAGATAAGGAAAACACTGAAATATTTCAAGATATTGTTTGTCCACAATCAAGATGATTGTGGCAGGAGCAATGCTCCTCCAGCTTCCATTGCCACCACACAATTCCAGTCCTAAGTGCCAAGTGCAGAAGTGAGTAAGAAAGCCAAGATCCATATCACCTCAAGCTCCAGCATCTCCACTTCAGTTGCCAGTTTGCCAGTCAGCTGTGGTTTCTACGATGTACTGAAGTCTCTGGTGGGATTATGATTTAAACCACCTTTCCCACACAGACCACTGCATAAAACTTCAAATGGCATTTTCAGAAACTACTTAATAGCACCTCTGGCTCAAAGTCAATGCAAAATCCAGTTTCTAAAGAAGGCTAAAAATTAACTTCAGGGTTTATGTTGCTATTGAATCTTTCATAATTTCTGTCCTAATTTATTTTATTTATTTTTTATATGTTTCATTTACTGTCAAAAAGGTCCCCCACATACACCAGGGAGAAATTATACCTTGATAATGCAGCAGAGATACAGAAATCAAGTATGCACAAAGTGTGAGATGCTCTAAATGTCTGTAAATATACTGAAAAAAAAAGTGAGAAATAGCTAAAAACCCCCCAGATATTTTCACCTAGAGTGACCCCTGTGGATTATTACTGGAGAAAAAAATGGTAATTAGTGTATTTTTTTTATTTCTGGTTTGTGCACAAAACATCTACGAAAATTCCATTATCTCATTTCCAGTCATGTAAACTCTGATATTCTGTACTACACATTACAACATGAAGTGACTAATACATTATATAGCTTTTTACTCCACCTCTCGGTAGTTGTCGCTGATTCGATCCAAACTGAGGGAATACAAGAGGTCTCTTCCTCCCACGAACAGTCGCTCTTGATACTCATCCAGCAGCATTAAATGAAGACCAAGATATCCAAATGGGCTATGAAAGACTGACGTCCTGTTTAAATCCCAGAGCTCTGAAATACAACCAAAGTGTGCGTGATAAATACCAAACAGCTTAGCTTTCATGGCTTCATTTTCATATCCTCCTAGGGAACTAGACAAGAAGTTGTGGAACATTAAAATGCTAATCATATAATCTTTGAGTAAGAAAAAGACATGAAACACCTGGGAATAAATTTCAAAATGAGCCAGCTCTCCAGGAGATTTGTGTCCGAATCTTTGCATCATAATCTTTGTGTTCAATATATCATGAGATAGGGATAGGGGAAAATAAGTTTTCTTCTTAACATTTTCTGAAAAGGAAAAAACACTGCTCAGGATATTAACTGCAAACACGAAAAAAAATGAATGAACTGATGGAAATTGAAAAAATTGCTGGAAATTTTCTCCTTGTCTTTCCCTCAGGCATGTCAAAATACAGGTTTTCACTGTATGCACAATGTTAATCTGGTTTTGCCTTTTGAGGGGGAAAAGAGTTGCTTGTTTAAAGCCCAGCAAGGTCTCCACTCATTTCACTGAAAATACTGCCTCTATATTCAGTGAGAACAGCATGAAATCTGTAAAACGCATATTCATAATTTTCCAAGTGATTACTGACTTTGTCAAGAAAGATGCTGATTAGATAAGGGGAGCTGGGGCTTAGCTGCAGATGATCCAGGCTAAAGTCACTTCCTCAGAGAAAGGGAAATTCATCCTAGGTAATGTTGCAGAAACTTGGAATCAGGCCTCTGAAAGGAAGAAAAAGGCAAGCACAAGGGTCTTTCTGCACCCTCAAGCAGATGGTGCAGAACAGTCCGGCTCGTAGCTGGCCAGAGAGGCTGCAAACTATTTTGCTGTCAGGAAGCCTCAAAAGAAGTCATTACAAAGAGTACCTCAGGACTTCCACTGGAACAGCAGAGCTGGGACTGGGGGAGAGAAGCTACATCTATATTGTGGTGAATTGTTTAATTCTGAAGGAACAAAAGTCACTTTTGGTAAAAGGAACTAAATTCCTTTTATCTTATCTACACAGATATCCCTAAGCCCAATGTTCCAATTATTAGGATATGGCCCAACAACAGATGCTGGTAGAAATGGGATTGTCTCAGAAATAATGAAGACAACAAACGGGTTCCTGTGCCACTGGGATGTAAGCTCATGTGCCACACCAGCAGTTATGTTCGTTCATGCATGCTTCAGCATATCAGGTTCACAAAGGCCACAGATGGTCTTCTGCAAAAGGACTGGTCCTACATATAAGAGAAAGTCCTTGCACAGGTATATCACTATGGCATCCACTTGGGATATCATATATGCAATCCATATATGCTGTGATTTTCTGAAAATTATGTATAACTTTAACCTGAGAATGCAGCCACATAGAGAGTACCAAATATTAAACTATCAAAATCATAATCATTATTAAAAAATTACCCTGTGCTCCCTGAGAAAAGGGTGTTTCAAACCAATAACATCTGGATTCTATATTTGAATTCAAATTTACCTTACCCAGAAAAAGATCTAACACAACCAATTTTCCTCATGAGATACCTTTCTTATATCCTAAAGTACAGAGAATAAATTTATTAAGCCAAGGCAAAAAAAAATAACATTCAACGAGGATATTAATTTAATCCAACAAATTCCCACAAATTCCTTTTCTTTTAAATTATTATTTATATTATGTGTGTAATGATAAGGGAATTTAATAATAAGATAAATATATTTTCTTCCATTTGTTGACTAGGTTTGATTCAGGTGAAGAGAAGACGAAAGCAATGGTTTTCTGAATGCTTTTTCCCTAGATGATGAAATTTCTATCAAAGCAGTTGTACTAGAAATTCAGCCTCACAACTGATATTTTCTAAGCTATCTTCAAAAAGAGTCTATTGGTTAAATAGGCATGAATAATAATTTTTATGTTGAGGCTTTCCATAATTTTTTTTAACAGTAGAGGTCAAAACACATTGTACCTGGGGGTGGAAAAATTAAGTCACAGAGAGAAGCATCATGAGAGCAGAACAAGAGCCTTTTTTATCTAAACTTTTTTGTACTGACCAGTGGACATATATATATTTATGTTTTGACACCAGTACACTTGGCAGAAAACTGCATAGCAGTGTGGAAATGGTGCTTTCAAAGTAGGCTTCTTTTGCCAAGCAAATCCAGCAGATTGCTGTTTCAGAAGAACATTGCCTGTTTGTGATCAGATTAGAAACAGAATGAAAGCAGAACTAGAAATATTCTTTTATTCCTAAATAAAGCCACTTTTTATTTGCAAAAACATAAAACATCCAATATATTTTATTTCTGAGTCAATCTTGTAGTTACAAGAATTGCATTTAAAATTCTAGTTATATACAAGCCACGAAAGGATACTGTGGTAGCTTCCCCTGATTTATTTCCATGTTGTCCTGAAGGCAAATTTTTCATAAATGAGACAATATTTCTTCACATAGATCAGAGATATCACTCACATGTTCTCAATGAGAACACAACACAAGGCACAATGAGTAGTCCTCTACCTGACCACATAAACTGGTAACTCCTCTTGTAAGGCTCAGTCCTGCCTCGTAGACCTGCAACTCTCATTGTCTTACATTAAAGTTGAGAATATTAAACACCTTTCAAGACCAAACTTGTGAAAAAGAGATATTTCTAGGACTACCGCCGGCAAAGGTATGTAGGCATGTTTTTTCTGAGGGTATAGAGACAATCACAAAAGTGAACCTGACATCTGGAAGGGCTGGAAAACACTAAGCAGCAGGACCTGGGGAGCAATTTTGTTACGGAAACACAACTGTATTATGTAGTTCCTTTGAAAGGTGCTGGGATTTCTGAACATTGTAAGGTATCTGAGACATTAGCATAGTGTAGGCAAATAGGGTACAGCACCTTTTGAATGTCAGGAGAATAGCTGGGATACCAGGGAATCTAAAATGGCACTAGATGCCTATCGTTTCTAAGCAACTGAATCACACCATGTAGACGTAAATGTCCCAGGTTTTGAAGCTGTAGAACATCATTCATGTAGTGCTACACCCCTTCAGCAAAGCTGGTTGGTGTTGGTGTACCACTGCAGAAATGCAGCTGGACTGCTTCCAGACTTGAGCTGCTGCAGCCACAGGTTGCACAGCCTGCACACTCATTTAGTGAATCGTTAATTTATGAATCGCTGCACTTTACAGTGTTGGGATGCCCTGAGTCGTTTAAAATCAAGGCATGATTGGTAGCAAAACAGTTAAATTTAAAACTCAAAGCAACTTTCCCCCAAATCTACCATCAGTTACTTTGAAGAAGCTTATGCTGGCAAGGGTCACCTTATGACTTTACACTTCTCAAGGTGTCAAGAGTTGTTCTCCTGGTTGTGCCCATACCCTTAATTTGAAAAATTTAGTTTCTCAATCATGCATAAACTCAAACATAACCCAAAAAGAGGTTGTTCTATCTCATACTAGGATTTAACAGCTACATTTATGCTGAGCACATCTAGTATACTTACAACATCGGGTGCAAATGCAATTTTCTTTCAGAACCTGGCCAGAGAAAATATAGTGCTGCTTAAGGTTTATAAAATATTCTAATGGTTAAATAGGTCACCTGAGAAACAACAGACATGAGTTCAATTTCCTTTTCTAAATGGATTGAAACCCAGATCTTTTTCTTTCCATAAAGAGGTCTAATCACAAGCTATCAGCTACTCAATTGACAGAGAAGGATGGATGCTTTCCTTATTTCTTGTCGAAGTTGTGCAACAAAAAGTCAAGCATCAGGAAGATTGAACTAGCAGTAACATAACTGTAATTTAATAGGTAAATTGCTTTTCTGGGAAAGTTCTGGTTCTAGTGCTCAAAATAGTCTATGCATTTTGTATTAAACAGTTGATAAAGTATATAAACTGTTCTAGCATGTGGAATAGAAACCCCTGGCTCCTCACTCACATAGGAAAGGCTAAAGATTTCAGCTGAGTAAACCCTTCCTTTTATGGAGTTTCTATAGATTTTTTTTTTTAATAAAAAAGTCCTTCCTTTATAAAGATCTTATGTAAAGAAAGAAAAAGCAAGAGAAAAAGGGGATGAATTATTCAAGGAGAATATACTGCTAGTGCTCAATATGCAGGACAAAAGACCATTGCTATTCCCATCTTTTGACAAAAGGACAGCTTCAAGTTGCCTCGGTGTACTGACCTCTAAATTTGAGAAAAAGGTTTTTCAACTTTTGGACTTTGAACTTGGTTTTTAATCTAAAACTAAACCGTAACTAAAACTCGACTGTTACAGTAGAAACACTATTTCACTCAACAAAGAAAGGACTGCTTCAATATTTACTTGCTCCTGTGTGGCACTTCACTTACCTGTGAAAGCCTTAAAGCAGGTCTGGGCATAGAGACTACATTTCGTAAGAAAACAAATCTTATTTCTTGCTGTTTTAAATGGTGAGAAGAAATCTGAAGATCTGTTATCTGTCTGATGGAGCTTGCTGGCAAATTTTCAGACTGATCTTGTTCACCACACTTTCTCTTACAGCAAATCTACTTTGGTGAATATATTCATATTATATCCTCTTCAACAAGATGGATTCTGTTAGCAATTTGTCAAACAATGCTAATCATATTCATACCAGCTGATTTCTTGAATGTTAATTCTTTCTAACTTCTAAGACTATGTTAAAACACGGTCTAAAACATTTTCTATTAAAAAAAAGTCACTCTTTTATGAAATTATTTCAATATTGTTTTAAATATAAATGCCTAATGAAATATGCTTAGGACACTAAATGTAAAAACCTCATTGCTGCTCCACAGCAGTGACAGCATAATGAGTTCTCTATAACATGTTCTCAGAAATTAAGCATGTAGTGCGTAAGATATAACTTTGAATCTTGAGTATAGACGACTATCACTACAGATATTTTTTATCTCAGGGAGTGGAAAAGTTGCTGTTGCTCTGCTCTGTTTTTCATAGCATTACATCATCACAACTGAATGAGGCTATTGCTTTTGGCCTTTTTTGCCCTCGTAAAAATCTTTGGTTCCCCTTTTAAATTCTACAGAAATATAGTTTCACCTCCCACACTACTTCATTCCATAGAACATTCTTCCGGCAAAGATGTTTTCCAGATGCAGTGCCCTGACAAATGAGTCTGGCACTTTGAACACGTTGAGTACGTATGGTGGATGTCTCAGTGCTGCCTTACAGGAAGAGGTAATGACTGGGGTTGCCTTCTGTCCCCATCAATAACGTAAAAGGCCACAGATATAAAGACTAGGTAATATGAACACCTGCATGACAATTTGTGTTTCCAGTTACCAGCAACTCTTAGCCCTGGAATATAAATATTTATAAAAATATAGTGAGCCTTATGTGCTTTTAGTTAGTTTAGCTTTTTGCTATATAGCTGACGTGATAACCAAAATATGCTCACACATGGCAAGAAAGGGACAGAACCAAAGAGGAGAAACACCAAAAAGGAGACACATAGGAGAGCCCGGAATATCTGTGACACAGTGTACAAACTACAGGTTAACAGCAATATCAGGCAACACAAGTATCATTCAGTTTTAAGGCAGATTACTGTTCAAGGATACTCTAAAGAGTCATCCATCACAAGGACAAAAATATAATCTTACAAGTGGTCGGATCTTTCTGACAAGGTTAAGACCTGTAACTGGCAATATTCCATATAAAATTGGTAACAGGAGGCAGATGTTTTCTTCCCTGGGAAAAATAATAGAGATAAAAACTCACTCTAAAAAAACTATGCTGCTGAATGTGAGCTAATGCATTACCAATTTTCACTTTCCTGTGCTTGCAGTCATCGGTCATCTATATTGCTGCAAAATTAATTATAGAACCATGATAGTAATTGCCAAGTAGTGGAGGGACACAGAAACTCAGGTGAACCAGGAAGCAACTGAATCAATTGAGCAGAAGTGTAAATTGGCCAGAGATGATTGAAGTCACTGCTGCCACATGAGGTTTGCTAGCAAAATCTGAGCCAAGAATTTTAAAGGCAGAATTAATCGCAAAGAGCAAGCAAACTAAAAAACTGTGGTAGTGGTAATGCTGAAAGTTGCCACTACACTTTTAAAACACCGTTCTGAAGATATTTTAGCATCCTATTTGGGGAACATGGATCAGTAGGAGACAAACTTAAAAGGCTGTGAGGGAAACCAAAGTATGAACTTTCACTGCTTGAGGTTTTATCTGTGTGGCTGCCAGGTAGATGCCTCAGAAACTTGGCAGGATAGAAGACAGAAAGCAAAGTCTAATAATGACAAGCAAAAAAGCATTAGTCCATAATGACTCTCACATGGTTCAACCTCTGCTCTTAACAGCAGGCAAGTTTGGCTATCTAGCTATATTTGGAGAATGTAATTGGCTTCATGAAGTGAGGCGGTGCAGCAAAGTCCATGAATAATTTTGTTTGTTTGGTGCTCTCCCTCTGAATGCATGGATCTAGTGCTGAAGTTTACATTATAGACAAAATTTCAAACAAAAAACTTTCCCTGTGAGTTTGCTTAAATTACAGAGACAAAAGTTTCTGAAATCAAAAGGTACAGTTTGAGGAGACAAGAATATTTTCAATCTGTATGGAATACAAAACCCTCTCCTCTCTTTTTTCTAAGAATATTGTTAAAAACCTTTAACTGGAACATGTAATAAATCATAGGGTATATTTTTGTTTCATTTAATTCTACTCAGGTCATGAAAGAAAAATTTCAGTGGAACTTGAAAGTCTTTAATACAACTAATCATGTTAGTTTATGTCCTAATCCTTGAAATTTCCATTTCATATTATTGTATGTCACATATACAATATGTCACGCCAATCAAATATTTAGTTTTTGTTCCCTACTGGCAAAATGACATACTCAGTCCCAGTATAATTGATCTGGTTTTAGTTACTAAACAACAGAAATATAGACACTACAAGTCTACCAGGGCTTATAGTATTGCTATGCTACATACTACTAAAAAAAATGAAGTGTATGCTTACACAGTATTTCATAATGATTCTATCTCTTTCTGGAAATTTCTACAGTTACTAAATTAAAAATAATTACACATAATCTTTGTACAAGTTGGCTTTAGTGCAATTTTAATATTATTTTCTAGAAGCATATGCTAGTCCAATAAAAATCTGATATTCAATTTAATGTTACTAATTCTTAAAAAGCAATTCAATGCAGTGAATGACAAATTTACAGACTGTATTAGAGGAAAACCTTTCAGTAAGTCAGTTGAAAATATTTATGGTACCTGCTTAACAGTAGCGCATGTTGAAGTGCTATTTGTTTTTTGACAGTAATATATGTGATCCCATCAGTTTCTGGATCTTATTGTTGATTTTCATTACAACAGTAGTAAGCTACTATGGCTTCCCATATAAAGCCTAATCCAGAACTCATCTGCCATTTTTCCCAGATGAGTTAATTAACTTCGAGGTAAGTAGTCACACCAGCAGTGTAACAGTATATGAATAATAGTTTTCCTCTTGTATTTTTTCTGAACCTGAGAAACAACAGACAGGGAATCAACTCAGAATGAGAGGAAACCTTCATAATTCCAATGTTAAAATTTTATTTAAAGGATAATTCCTTCCATGCATTCACAACATGCTTGTAATGATAATATGTAACACTAATAATTCTGTGAATACTGATTTTCAAAGATTTAAAATCAAGTTTACTATATTGATTCCATATCTATTTCCAGTTAGCTGGATATTGCTTACTAAGTGGTGGATCATTTGTTTTCTTGATTCATTTCAGTGTTAGACAGCAATTTTGGAGTACATTCAAACAAATTTGCTATGGTCAAGTTGACATACTCCTTATACCAGGGACTCTATTATAAAAAAATAATAATAATAATAATAAAAAAAAAATGATTAGCAGTTTAGCTTTGCCGTGTGATTTTTCTCAGAAAAGGAACACACATCCCCAAAGTGTTCCCAGTTCAAAAATGCAGTTGTGACAGAAAATATTAAACCATACTAATTGCTTATGCAGAATGACAGTAATACCATTGCTGTTACAAGTCCCCACGTCTCAGTCCCAGGTAGGGTAGATGTTTATTCATGCTAGCAATATTAAACAGTATAATGTTGCTGTCTAAAACTCTCTAGTGACTTCAAACCCTAATGATCCTGACCTCTGTAATAAAGCATTTTAAGTAGGTGATAATGAGTGATAATGTTGTAGATAATAAAAACGTTTATTAAGATTATATTTTTTTATGTTCCAGCAGAAATAGAAATCAGAAATTTTTAATATGAAATTATTCTGGTCTAAGGATGACACAAGCATCCATGAAATAGTCTTTGAGCATATTATCTGTTTGATCCAATTTATTTCTACAGACGTAAGCATACAAAGAAATGTCCCCTTTAAATTATACTCTCAAAAGTTGTTTTACATTATGTTTAATATCTTAATAGTGTGTGAAAGAATCAATTTATAAAACTCTTGAGCTTTAGAAGATACATATGGTTCAAATAATCACATCCCTCTTCTGATGAAACACAGACAGTCCAGTCTCTTGAGGACTTGATTTATTAAGGTGTACCACTTACTACATGCTTATTAACACACCAATCTGTGAAGAGTAGAATTCTTCCTACAGAGAAATCCAGTGTTTTGACAGGAAGAGAATCTGGTGCTTTCATTTAAAACAAAGATGCCAAAAGTCAGAGTTTTATGCTACTCAAAATGACTGTTAAATTGAACTTCCTTTGAAAAAGATGGATAAAAATGAGCTATCCCATGTGACTTTTAGGGGCATACGCTCTTGGGCAGGATGGCATGTGATTGACAGTAAACGTAAGGCTATCTGGAATCATCAACATGATAAAAAACAGAATAAAGGAAAAAGGAGACATTGTAAAGAAAGCAAAAAGCAGAGGGAAAACTGAGATGGAAATAACTAAAAAGGTAAAAGGAAACTTTCAAAGTACTTTTTTGTGCCAAATCAATTACTTTCAGCAGATGCTGAGTTTGAGATAATACTCCATAGGTGAGATCAAAAAGATTGGCTACACCTCACACACTGAAATAAACCCAAATTTTACTGAGCACTGCAGCTTCAAGCAGCACTAAATGGATTTATGTAGAAATGATTACATTGTTACCCCAAAGTCTGTTCTCTTTACTTGAACAGAATAACTTCTCTGGAAAGATTTAATTCATAGAAAGGAAACAAATATTCAGCTATTAAGCTTCAGTGTCTTCAGAAGACCTACCTAATTTGAGGTATCTGGCACTAATCTAGCCATGATTTTCCTGATATGTACCATATACTTTTGAATGTTAATGAAAACATCAAAGGCCTGTTTGATGGCTTTATTGTAATAATTTTTTATAATGAGATGTACTTTTATGAAAAAAATCAAGCTCTTATATGCTAGGTGGAATATGTCATATTCAGCTTTTGCTTTGTTCAAAGTCAGATGTCTAGTTTAAGATATTTATACAGCTGTCTTTTTTAACCAGAACAAGAGAAGGAGAGATTCCTAAATAGGGTTTTGGAATTCCTTTATAAAAGAATCTAAACTCATGCAAACAAAAATAATCATTTTTATAGTCCAAATTTTAAGGAATAAGTTTTAGATACATAGTTAAGCCTTTGTGAATTCCACGCAAAATACATTCCATATATGAGGTAAAGTGTCAGTGTCTGCAATTTTAAGAACTGCACTGAATACATAGAAATAACCATCTTTAAGGATCTTTGTTGTCTGGACTGTTTCTCCCCCAATATGCCTAATTATCTGTAAAATGCTGGTTAGGTTAAATGCCTTGGAAGAAAGAAACAGAAAAAAGTTTTATTTGAATAACTTGGGACATATTTGAAACCTTTCAGAGTCAATAATGCTCAGCAAATATTAGCAATCAAAACCAGAAACATGCTTTTGCCATTTGACTTTGAGCCATTAGAACTCAAAAGAGTTGATCTTAAGTAGCGTAACTGGAGAATAAAAGTCAATATTAGGCAGCTGTTAGTGCCCACATAACTATTATGAATTGTATTATGAAGCATTGCATGTTTTCTGTAAGCCTTCATAGATATGTGTACTCATCCTCCCCCTCTTTTTTTTTTTTTCCTACTCAATTATTTCTGGCAAATTTTGCCAGGTAGGGGGAAAATCCTAGTGCTTGTTTAGAACTCTTGTACATTTGACTTAGACATCTTTTTTCACAGTAAATTTGAGCATCCAACAGAGTCAGACCATAGATCCTACTGAATTTTAGATGTAATTTTTGCTTCTATACCCTTGAGATACTTTTAGAAAAATACCCAGTGGTAATAAAAGCCCAGTCAGAATGTGGAGAATTTTATATGTAGAGACAAGAAAAAATGTCCCCATATTACAACTAACATCATGTATAAACATATGTATAAACACCATACACTTACAGGGTGTTCCCCTATTAGTTCTTTCTTGACTGTATCATTAGAAATTCACTGTCATCTTGGTTTAGCATTGCTGTTTAAGCTTTAATAGCATATGAGATAATTTCATTAATAGCCTTCAGTTCTCACAAGGGTTAATGATCTTTGTAGATAGAAATGAGGAGTTGATACAGCAGATTTATTTTTGTATATTAGACTGTTGTGCAGAAGTCCACATTGATGAAGGAATTAGATCATAGAATCACAAAATCATAGAATCAGTCTTAGAATCATAGAATGGTTTGGGTTGGAAAGGACTTTCAAAGATCACCTGATTCAAAGTCCCCTGCCATGGGCAGGGACGTCTTTCACTAAATGAATTTTCTACCTTCAAGGTAGAAAACAACAAAAAACAGTGCAACAGGGTGGGAAACTGCTGTTGGCAAAGGCGGAGCATGAACCTGGTGGGGCTTGCTGCATGCACTGGTCATGCATGCAGTGACGCTAACTGGTACTTTTCCACTCGATCCAGTGCAGGATATAAGGGAGGCTGTCTTGGGAGAGAGGTAGAGAGAGACATGAGCACACTTTTTGAAGTACAGGCGATGCCCTGAAGGTACTGTACCTACCTCCATCTACCTTACTGATGTACCTCCTCATTATCCTGCTGCCGAGCGGTGCTGCTACAATCTCTGGGTTGGAGATTCTCCTAAGTAATATTTGGGATGTTCAGGAACTGTTTATAAATCTTTACAATAAAAGTAAGTTAAATGTCTTTATGTCTTTCTTTGTGTGAGTCCATGTTTGTATGTTGGAATCTCTCTAAAACAACCCATTGTGATATCACTACAGTCTCTTGTAAAAAGTCTTCCTCCATCTTTCTTACAAGCCACAGTTATATATTGATAGACCTCAATACGGTCTCCCTAGATCCATCTCTCCTCCAAGCAGAACAACCACAACTCTCTCAGCCGTTCCCAATGGGAAAGGTGTTCTAAACTCTTGTTATTTTTGTGATACTCCTCTGCCCTGACAGTTTGATGTCTTTCTTGTTCTGAGGACTCCAGGTCTGGATGCAGTATTCCAGGTGGGGTCTCACCAGCATGGAATAGAGGGGGCAGAATCCCCTTCTCCCTCAACCTGCTGGCCACACTTCTTTTGATGCAGCCCGGGATGTGGTTAACTTTCTGGGCTTCAAGTGCACATTGCCAGCTCATGTCCAACTTTTCACCCACTACTATCCCTAAGTCCTTCTCCACAGGGTTGCTCTCAATCTGTTTATCCTCCAGGCTGATACTGGAGATCACACTGATCCACATTCAGGACCTTGAACCTGGCTGCCTTGAACTTCATGAGATTCATATGGGCACACCCCTGCAACCTGTCAAGGTCCTTCTGGATGACATCCCTTCCATCATGTGTATCAGCTTCACCACTCAGCTTGGTTTCATCCACAAACTTGCTGAGGGTGCATTAAATTCCACTTTCTATGTTATTGATGAAGATATTAAATAGTGTTGTTCTCAGCGTGGACCCTTGAGGGACACAATATATGACTAGATTATGTACCGCTCAGAACTGCGAAAAATACAGCCCTGGATAACCTTTGCAATCTAATGGGAAGACACGTCTAAAAAAGAAAGCAAAATGGAAGAATTTCCATTGTGGAGGTAGGGAAATAGATAAAAAAGTAATTTCACTTTTCACAAAATTCAACAGAATTTAGATTTAGCTCTACATAATCTGCAACAATTATGCAACAACTTCGTATGTAACTGTTGGACATTTCATATTTGAATGCAAGTACAATGGGTGATTCAGGAGGCTACTATACTGTCATAAGAGTTTGCCCACAGAAAAGTGAGCAAAACACACACGATATTAGAACTGGGAAGGAACTTTTTTGGCACTGAAAGAAGTTTTAAAGACAGGTTTCCATGCCAAACTGGAATAAAATCTTCAAGCTGTATCCAGCTCTGGAGTCCTCAACATAGAAAGGACATGCAACTGTTGGAATGGGTCCAGCAAAGGGCCACAAAGATGATCAGAGGGATGGAGCACCTCTCTTATGAAAACGGGCTGAGGGAGCTGGGCTTGTTCAGCCTGGAGAAGAGAAGGGTCTGGGGAGACCTTATAGCAACCTTCCAATATCTGAAGGGAGCCTACAGGAGAGCTGGAGAGGGACCCTTTGTCAGGGAGTGTAGCGTTAGGACTAGGGGTAATGGCTTTAAATTGAAAGAGGGGAGATTTAGATTAAATACCAGAAAGAAATTCTTTACGGTGAGGGTGGTGAGGCACTGCAACAGGTTCCCCAGCGAAGCTGTGAATTCTCCATCTCTGGAAGTGTTCAAGGCCAGGCTGGATGGGGCTTTGAGCAACCTGCTCTACTGGGAGGGTGGTTGGAATTTGATGATCTTTAAGATCAATTCTAACTCTAACCATTCTATGATTCTATGAAATACACAACATTTTCAAAAACTGAAAATGCCTGCTATTTACACATTGATGTGATGGAACTATTTTGATAATTTTACATATCTTATTTTGATTAAAGCAGTGTCATTTTTTAATTGTAATTAGAATGACATTTCAAAACGAATTGCTTTTTGGACAAAATAAGAGTCTCAATTTAAAATATCTAAATATCTTTTTTTTTTTTTTTTCCCCAGAAAAATATCAATTAATGCAATTCTGTGATTCTGTGTGATTCTGTGATAATCAATGAAAACATCAATTTCCCAGATTTGGTAAAGTTTCATAACAAGGAAAAAAAGAAAAACAAACAAAAAAAATCCAAAAACCAAAATTAGAATCTATATAGCCAGCAAAGAACTTCTACATACTTTAAAAGCACCTACTGCTATTCCTTCTGTAAAAAAATTTTAGTTTCTAATAAAATTTAGCTACCTCTAAAACTCAAAAGTCTTTTGAAAAAAGAGTATGTCATTAATTTAGCTGCTATATATTTTTCATAGTAGTGTGTAGAGATGGAAGATGTAAACAAAAAAAGACATATAGAAAACATACAGGAAACTTTTACAGGATTACAGGACAATTTCTAAATATGGACTTTTGAGGTATGAAGATTAATTCCAAAATTAGTTTCAACATAAATATGAAAAAAATGAATATATTATATTAGAACTATCTATTCCAAGTACAATATTACTGAATCTGACAAATATGTTTTTGTCTAGAATACAATAGAAACAGAAATTTATATTTTGCACATCATTTATGAACATGGGTCTACCTGAGGACGTGTTAATTTTGTAATTCATACTGCATATTACTCCAGCATTTATACATCAGGATGCAATTTTCCATTCCTGATACTATGGAAAATATGTAAAAAACCCATCGTGAGCTGTATGAAATATCTTGCCACAGAATAATATATTTATCAAACTGTCACAAGAATGTACACTTGGGAATGAACGGGTCCTAAAAATATATTATTTAACTGAAAGCTATTTAATTGTTTATATTATATTTCATTAATAATTTAGAGGAAAATGTTACACTTAAGTAGTTCTGCCACTTACAATATAAGCTTAACTGAAGTTCAAGGGAATTTTCTCTCTTTAAGAATTAAAGAATTGGGAGTACTTTATTCTATTCTGACCTTTGTAGGATATTATAAAATAGTGTCTGATCTGCAGACAATGAAACAGCTTTCTTTATAAAGAAACACAAAAAGGAGGAGAAATGGAGAAGATGCTTATTTGAGTAGGAGTAAACCCAATATATCTAGTTTATTTATGCCAGCTTTATTCAGAGAAATAAATATGACCTATAGAAACAGTTTCTGAGTTCAGTAGGTTCTCTTGCAGGGGAAAATATTTCTCAGTCTAAGAGCTGCATAAACAATTCTTATGTACCAGTGGATGACTGGCACTGGGAGGGCACATGGGCCATGATGTGTGTTACATTTGTATCACAAGCAAATCAAACAAAAATGGTCTTCATTGCATCTTTGTGATCTCATTCACTTGTTCAAGTTGAGTCTAATAATATTCTCTCCCCATTTTCTGTTGTTGGAAGCAACGTAATATAAATTTGTTAAAACACAGCACAGATTGTATTTGCTTATTCTTGAAAGAAAAAAAGGAGGGGGAAAGGAAATAAAACAGCAAATACTGCAAGGACAAGACAAGGAATTATGTTGGGTCATTTAATAATAAGGATACAAACAATGTGACAGTCGAATCTATTAGCTTCAAAACAACCTGCAAAGGCAAGCACCAGAACTGCTATTAGGTGAGCCAATTAAAAAAAGATAGGAGAAAGCATTTGACAATCTCCTGTGGTAAATAGCCATGCACGAGTTGGAAAAGGATTAGCTATCTTTCAGGTTATTTCCCATCTTCATTTTACATGATATAATTTATGCTAAAGAACGGAGTTTTCTATAATCACAGGACATTGATACCAAATCAGTAGTTGGATTTGTCACCTTTGCAAGTGATATACTTCTATGTAACAGTAAGATAAGAAAAGAATGTTTACATCCATCTCCTTGGGAGTACAGGCATCAGGAAAATATTCTGTGACCCACAGAATGGGTGTTTGTGTGCATGTATATATGTATGTTTATACGTATGTATAAAATATTATTTCACACAAAGGTCTCATTTTATAAGCAAGGCTCCTTGCTATCTCAAACCATGCTAATGAAAGTGGTATCAAAAATTAATAATAAATGTAAAACTATGATAGATATCATGAGGATATATATTCTCAAAGATTATGGATTGAATGTAAATTTGATAAAACTAAGCAGCAGTCCATCTGTTGCATTTTTTTCTTTTTGCAACTTATTTCTTTTTTTTTTTTTCCTTTGAAGCTAGTCTCAGTGATACCACCACAGAAAGTAAAGATCATCTCTAAAAATTGTCACAGAGCTAATTTATATTTACACATTTTCTATGGCAGTCTAGCATCCTGCTACTATAAATGCCATTTTCTCTGTGGTTACCAGTTCCATTACCTGAATAATTTTTAAAAAATGCTAAATACGTATTGAAAACAGTGACTTTTTCTTCCCTATAAATCTTAGTATTTTGGTAAATGACAGCTCAGTGTCTTTGTATCCATTATTGTTTCAGAGCCTAGTCTTTTGGAATTTGAACTGCTTGCTTTCTTGCTCTTTTTTACAAGGGATAAAGATCAGAAAGCAGGTCCTTTAGAAGAATTTATTTTCACTGTGTGTCTGTTGGCGAGTCACTGTAAGGGTTTACTTGTGCTGTTATAGTAAGGCAGCAATATAGATGCTGCCTGTACTGAAACCTAGAAGCCCCTGTGTTTGCATAGGTGTCTTGCCACTGTCAAGGCAATTGTGGCTTCCACTATGTCCAGCATTTATACCAAGAATATAAACATCAGCACTTTAACACAAATTATATGTAATACCAGCCTCTGCTTCAAGTAAGTTGAGTTGTACTAAAGACATCTAAGGAATCTCTTCATGTTAAATATTTACTTTACCTCCTTTTTACATTCTTATGTCAGAGAGCTTTAAATGAAAAAAACAAGCAGAGCAAGTCTCCAGAATTTTACTGTAAACATTCAGAAGTTTCACTACACAAGAATTCTAGGAAATTTGGATTCATTTATGCTTAATCACCTTCATATGTCTTCCAATGCCACTCAATTTGGGCTTTCTGTCTCAGAACTCGACACACAGCTATAAACACTAAATTTCACATCAAGCTACAAAATCTATGCAGGTACTGGCTTTTTTTTTGTTTGTTTTTTTTTCTTGAGTTCCATTGAGTGTTTTGGTGGAAAAACAGGAATATGTGGTTAGAGCATAGTGTAACAAATCCTGAAATGGATGGATTCAACATAGGTGTGCTATTCAGCCTTGGTGTCTCCAAGTGAAAGATCAGAGCAGCCGAGGAAGAGCGCATGATCATTGCGCAGAAGATAGTTTTATAAATTGCAAGTAGTTTTGCATTGCAGAAGCAGATTCAGAGCTAGTCACGTAGGGGTGAAGCTCATTTTAGTTAGCCTATTTCCACTGGCATAAATGAAATCTCATTAATTTATACCTGCGTAGAATCTGGCCCTAGGTGCTCTGTATTTCTGTTTCTGATTTATTTATAGAGTCTGCTGATCTAAATTTGAGAAAGGATTTCCCAGTGTTAGGAACAAGTAGATATGACTATTAAATTCCAAAATAATTCCGATTTACCAAACTAATTTAATATCAAATAAGACATGTGCATCCAAGCCTACCAACAATGTTTGCGGCCCTTTCTTTTATGTCTGCAGTGATTGTCCTTTCTTTTATGACTGCAGTGATCTCTAATGATATTGAACTAACAATATACTTTTAAGTTCAGGTTGTACAGATTCATACGTTTGGGCTAAAGACTGCAAGTTCATTCTCCACTGTATTTGGCCTCTCCTTACACATTAATCACGTGTAATAAGTGGCAGAACCCTTCAAAACATATTAACACAGGTGGACCTTTGGTGTTCATTTGCGGCTCTGCTCCGTAAGTATGCTTCAGGCTGTTTGTATAGGTCCAGTAGCAAGGTTAGAATTTGGGAGTGATAAGGTTACCTAAACCATAGCACAACTAAAGAAAGTCAAGCCATCCAAGAAAATCAAGGCTGATTTCTACATGTCACATTTAAAAACTAAATAAGTACATTGCCCAAGGAATGCATTTGAAACAGCAAAGTCTGGTAGGAAAGAATGTTTTAAGAGCGCTATTATAGCAGGGATATTTCTATTGGGAATAAATAAACTGCTGAACGTGCCTCATTTTTTAATGCCCCACAGATGTAAACTGTATTTGATTCTATTGTCTGTAATTTAATTTAATGCTTGGAATGTTGCAGTAATATATAGTAACTGATATGCCCTTTGATTGAGAAACAGCCAGACCAAAAAAGTTTATAATTTTTCCTGCACTATTGAGCCTTTTTTACTGCTAATAAAAGATTAGTTTTAGCATTAATTGCTATTATTCAATCTTTATTAGAAATGACATACAGAACTAAGAGAAAGATAATACCTTCTTTATGTCTTTTCTTATTAATTGGAAAGCTTTTCACTTATAGATGTATGGGATTTTTCTTTGTGTTCTTAACTGCGAACAATATCTTACAAATTTAAATAATGGTTCAGTAGAAGTTTTAGCTGAATAGCACAATCAGCAACATTGGGAAATTCTTTTTCTGCAGTGATAGAGTTGCTTTTTACCTATCCTTATCTTCACTCCTGTTAAGTAGCTTTAATTCCTTGGGGAACCGGGCATTTCACATTTAGTACAAGAAAGACGCAAAAGAATACAGTGATATTCAAAAATACTTTTCACTTTGAAGTATTTCTAGACAGAAGATTAGCTTAAATATTTATATTAATGCTATGTCACACTCCATTGTGACTCATGGTGTAATAGAATTGTAATGATTTATACCATGTTATTTCAATACATTTCTAGTACATATGGTTTAGAAAAATAATATATTTTGATGTGCAATACTTTGCTTTCTTTTCAAATCAGAATATTTCTGTTGTTTTGCAGCTGCTCATTAGACAACTGGCCAGATGCAGGATATCTATACTATCTATACTTTTCAGAATGGCTTAATGGAATATGTATAATGTAAAAATTCCTCAATTAAACTAATTATTTACACTTTTTTTTAAAAAAATGGTTATATCTCTCATTTTTCTGTAACCAGAGTCTAGTGACAACCTGTTAAGTGACATGGAGGCTGTCCTATCTTCTCCATAGTACTAGATTTTCCTAACTATGAACTTTATGTTAGGAGAGTCATATGGGTGTTGTACTCACATAGACTATAATTGCCAGCAGAGGTATAATACATTGCTTATACTCAAGATATAACTTGGTTTACAACATTGTCAGCTTCCATCATTTTAATGTGACTGGTGCAGCAGTGGCTTTTCTGAAAGTCCTTACAACCGGACCGTTGAGTGTATGCTTGAAGTTAATGTTTTTAAATTGTAAATTTCTCTTCTGATTACAGAGAAGATGCTGAAAGTGACAGAATCGGGAAGACCAAAAAAAAAAAAAATTGAAAAATAATCCAGTTTGTTTCTTTTAATTTCAATTTTGAAAACACTTTTTTGTCATTTCTTCTAATTTTTAAGCCGACTCCATGATTTTATACATATATTTGAATATTCAGGTTGAGCAGTGCTTACTTATACAGTATATTAGCTTTTGTTCCTTTCATAAATTAATTTTGACTTAAGCAACTGACCTTCCAAATTATGACCAGTTATGTGCAAAATTTGTTTCTGACAGAAGCAAAACTCACATGGAAGAGGCTGGAGACATCTGGAAGCTTGTTGATGACCAGCAGACCTCAATCTAATAAAATTTTTGAACTGCTGAAAGGAAGTACGTTTTTTGGTTGTTTCCACCATTGGTAGAAGTGTAAAAACTGAGATTTGGTTTTTTGTTTTATTTTATCACTTCTTTATATTTTGTGAAAAATGAACAGATCTATACACGTCACATATTTTTCAGCAAAAACTAGCTAATAGGAAATTAATATCAAGATTGAGGATTTGTATCAGTTAAATGTTGTTTAACAAGGAAACATGTGGGTACCAGAGTGCATATTTATTTACTCATGCATACAAATCAGTAGAAATAGAATACTAATCCTTCATAACATTATAAAATAATCTACTTCCTTCTTATGAAATACTGGAAGTTGGTGATGGTGGAATCACTTGCTGCTAAGGATACCTTCTGAATATAAATATTTGCATTCCTTGGAGGATATTCTTCTCCACAGGAGATAGGAGCACTTAGCTTTGGCTTTATGCCTAACTACACACCTTTAATGTGCGACTGTCTCAATACTCTTGTACACTGTATTGTACCTAGAGGTTAAGTGCAGAATGTGAAGGGGAGACCAATTTCAATTAAAAATGCAATAATGGCCTTAAAATATGCACTGCTGTTGCTTCAGTAGGGTGTCTTGCCTGTTACTCTCAATAGGAGCTTATTGGAGTTTTCTTAGTTATGTGTGCAGAGGGAAGGGAATAGTTGCTAATGGTGTGGCCACTGGCACCTAAACTGCATTTCAGACTAGAAAAAAAAAGAAAAAAAAAGAAACCAAACAGCATTTTAAAAATTATCTTCATATGTTGGCACTTCAGTCTATACTTGGGTTGGGTAACAGGTTTTACTTTCAGAACTACTGAGAATCTCCAGGTCTGTGCTGACTTCCTTGAGGAAAAAAAGCATGAAAAAAAGAGGCAGCTTTGGTAATGGTTATTAAAAATGTATTAAGTAACACAAGCAGAAAATCAGTGAATTACATGGCAACAATAGGGTCCCTGTCCTAGATAATTACACAAGTCTACACAGCACTCAGCACATAGGAATCTGCCATTTAGACTTAGTGAGCTGACAAATTCTGAAAGTATTCCAGTTTATTTAAAAGCCTACCCTGAAACTGGAAGCTGATCTATGGTCCGTAAGTTGCTCGCCGGGTATTTTACTCACCTACAAGTTCAAAAGAAATGAGCCTCTCAGCTTCAAGGCAGGGAGAAGGAAGTTGTCTTTGAAAAAGCAACAGGAAAAAGGCAAGAAAAAGATGACTGAGACTAAAACTTTTCATGTCTTGAAAAGAACATGCACTGACTACTGGGAAAGCATCCATTATTAGTGCTGTGAGCAATAATTATTACTACTAACAAGCATCTTCACTTATAGATATGATGGCACATGTTTTAAGGCAGATTCAGTGGCAGACTTTTAATGAGCTCACTTCATAGTTACAGATACTGTTGCTCCCCCACAACACAGAATTGTTTAATATCTTCCCTCACGTAACTTAAAACTAGCAGCTAATTTGCTTACAGTTTCTGTAATGATCTCTTCTTTCCCTCTGAACTAGTTGGTGAGCCACACATTAATTTCCTCAGTTCAGCTTTATAATATTTTGAAAAATTTTTAGCCTTTTCTCTTCCATTATGGGGATGTGGCCCACTACACATTATGCAGCAGCTTCTCTTTTTTCTTTGTGTGTGCCAGCACCAGAGATCGTTGTTAGAATGCAATGAGCATAACTCACAATGCAGATGCTGATGCACCTGGAATAGAAGGAGAGTCCAAGGTTGAAGAAGCCTCAGTGGAAGCTTCAGAGGTGATCACAGACCTTTACTAGTTCTTTTGCCTCTTCTGCACTTCTCTGTGAGCATTTTCCTTCTGTGGGATTATCCACAATTGGAATGAAGTAAAGTTATGGTTTAAAGGTAATTATTTGGCTTTTGCATAAGTGCATGCCAAACATGCACATACTTAACAGTAGCTTAACTCACTTCTTTTCACTCTTTATTGCTTCCAGGCGTATACTTAAGCCATGTAATCTGTCACTGAACACTGAAGTTGTTGGTCAAACACAAGGATAGGATTCCATGATGCTTGTTTTGTTTTGGCTTTTTCCCTCTTGAATGAACACCATTAGTGCATGTGTGTCAATTCAAATTCAAATTATTTTCATTGCATGCGAAATAGAAAATAGACTAACAATGACTTTTTCAGTTCAAATACTTTGTTAACATTATACTCCATAGAAGCCGTAGAACAAAGAATATTTTTGCCAAGAGAGATGAAAACTGAGTGTGTGGTGGAGGAAGCAAATATTATGGAAGCAAGAGTGTTTAGTGGAAACAGTCTCTGGAAAGCCAAGGTTTTCTGGTGGGTAGGTGACAAAAAAGTGACTAACTGGAGGGATGATTAGTTCCCTTTTGTATATAAATGTTACAAGAAAAATCCTCATAAATGAAGCATCTACAAATGTCAAGTATGACATACTATGAACGCACAAATTAATTAGACTAGGCTATATCCTATTCATCATATATCTCAAAATGGCATAAAAAGAACTTTACCTTATACCTTTTTTATGCACTGTTGATGGACTTTATGCATTTTCATGAAGTAGCCTAAATGTCAGCTTGACAAATGTTTTCATGTGATCAAAAAGCTCAAAATGGTGATATTTTTCTGTTGCAGCTGATGAATGAAAGAAACTATTGCATAATAAATTACAGTGTCTAGAATCAAGGATGACTTTGATCATCTTCACAAAAAATTATATGATATTTAACAAAAATTTATGGAGGGAGGTCACTCTGAATCATGTTTTCTCTGTTTTGTATTCAATTCAGTTATGAAATATAAATGAACAAATCAAAAGATAAGTTTTCAGAGACTGAAGTAAAATTCACTTATACAAAAAAAGTGAACCCAGCAACTCTGTGTTAGCAATCTCAAGAAAATTAATGAATTATATTCAGTATTTGTTGGCATTATCTAAATCACATTTAGCCACTGTTATTCTCAAATAAGATAACAAATAACACCAGTTACAAAGAGCTGTAGCTGATGCAATTACCACATAACCTGTACAGCTGTAAAACTACAGCCACCTCTCCTGTTTGAGGAGTATTAAATGTAGTATTAGGCCCTGCTGGTGTGAAAGGGTATGGTCTCCTTGGCTGCATAAGTATTACTAAATAAAACCATTTTATGGCTCAGAGGCCACATGGCATACATCCATAAAGCTAAACTCTTCCACTGCCTTCATCTCCAAGCAACATAACGTCATCCAAACCCCCTATGTAGAATGTTCCTTGTTATACTCTCCCCTGAACTATGCCCAAATATTATTTGGAAGAGTGCTAGTTTTCACAGTTGAATCCAAGAAGAACATAAAAAATTTAAATACTAGGGATAATCACAGGTCAGTACTTCAGTGGGTGCTTGTGCTCTGGATTTGCTTTTTTAAATTATATGCAATCTTTGCTAAATTTAACACTTCCAGGCTTGCTTTAATTAGGATGATTTCCTATTTTATTGCATGCCTATAGATAAGAATAATTATTATAAGAATAGAATTATTATTGTTTAACTGATATATTACAACAGAGGTAAAAGACCTAAGTGAGAAGGGTTGGTGTTGTCCTGAGCATCTCCCATGTGTACAATAAAACTTCTTTGCTTTTGATTTCAAAGAAATAGCAGGGAAATATCACTTGCTGAATCATAGCCAAGGGGAAATACTAAGCACAGGTACTGTTACCACAGTAATGCTAATGAGCAGTGGTAACTTCCATTACCAGCAACAACAGTTCAAGAAAAGCATATCTGTTAAATAAAATCTAGTTAGAATCTGCTTTGACATAGGCTGACCACATAGCTCAATAACAGTAATCTTGCTTAATGCCGAAAGCACTTGAGTAGGGAATGCAATATGAAGATATTTCTTTTATTTGATTTAATCCATATCTCATTCTGAGGGAATGTGCAGCCCCCAAGAAATCTCTATCACGGGAAAGATTTCAAGGATCTAAAAAAAACAGGTAGTTTGCACTGACAAATATGAAATATTTGCTTCAAATAATTGAAATTGTAATTACATTGAAGACAGTGAAATAATATAAGTTGCTTTTACCCAACATGCTCTCCTCATCTGATAAACATATGTTCTACAGTAGGTATATATTCATAAAGCATATGATATTGTGCATAAGCACAAACTCTCTGGTTCTGAGGGGAAACAGTACATTTGCATGAAAAATATGTTCTTTTTTATAAGTAACTTAGCAACTGTGACTTATTCTAGAGCCAAGAACAATATCTAAAAGTTGTAATCAGAAGTTTGCTTCAATGGTTTTTCTGTCTGTCATCAGTGCCCCCCACCCCTAGAAGTGTTTGGGTTCTGTCCTGATGTGGGGATTCCTGCTCAGACCGGAGTTTCGGATACACTACTCAGCATATTGAAAGCATGTGGGTTTTGAGCAGGGGAGGGAGCCATATACTGTGTCTACTTAAAGAGTAATCTACAAATGAGTGCTGTTATTATGAATATATTATTTAGAATTTCAAGGTTTTCTTTTTTTGTGTATATTAATGTAATCTATATTATAAACCGTAATAATGCAATGTGGCCAACCTCTTACTCAACTAAAGCATGAAAGAGTTTCATTTTCATATGTCTCTACTAACCTTTGCCTTCTCACTTCAACTTTGTGATAAATCACCATCTTATTTGCAAAAGCCAACTTTTCACATTTAAGAAAATAGTAATAAGCTTGAGTGTGCTACGGGATCGGCTTTGCTGTGCCAATATATCCTCAGTCACTTTTTGCTGTAGGCATAGTGCTACTCTATAATGTAGACATGCTGAATCACATAATCCAAAATTAAACAATCTGAACTACAAAACCACATCAAAGTAACACAAAGGAGTTAAATATTCCCACTAGAGGATTACAGATCTGTTTTTCACTGCCTCAAGTCCATTTAGCTAATTGTTCTGAAATATTTTTCTGGTACTAAAAAGAAAATGCAGGATTAGTTTTAAGTTAAATCATTTGCTTATCTTGACTGGTATTTTTCTGCTGACCCTGCAAAAATCTGATGATTCAGGAACTATGAATAATTCTAATAATGACCAGGTGACGTAGTACACATGCTGCCCCAGAGTCCTCTGGTATATAATACACATCTAGAAGCCTGAAATTGGGTTGCTATTATCATTAATGAATAAGTACTAATGTCAATAGCATTAATACCTCATAGCTACTTCTGTTAATACACTCAGTTATATAAATAAAAAGTTCAGTCCTGAAGGTTGCTGAAAGCACGTAATCCTTTCAGTGTGCTTCCACTATGTCATGTGGATATAGCTTTAATCAATACTGTATATTCGTCTTCATATTCACTTACGTAAAGTATTTGAGAATAATTTATCAACTCTCCATTAAGTGTTACATTTAATTAGGTCCTTGATAACTAGATCACATTTAAATACATTCAGATAAAATTAGGACAAATAAAAGGCCACAGTGATTATTCTAAGTAAGAAGAATATGACATTGTTAATTATAATTATTGTCTTCAATAGTTTTAACTATGGATAAAATGCAAATCTTCCCACGGCACAGTTCCACCAGTTAAAATTTTAATATTCCTTTTCAAGAAAATATTTGTGCTTTTCTCAGTCCACTAGTGTTGTGAAAATGTGTCGCTAGAACACAATCTTTGTTAGCACTATCCAAGCATAAAACATAAAATTACTTGAACATCAACAATAGGAAACATTAAAAAATAAGCATCTTGTTTATATTCAACACCAGGTAATACTTTTTTGGTTGGAAGACACAAAGCATGGTAAGATTTTTCAGAATTTTTTTAGAAATTGAGAGCCTACTAGAGTTTTCCAAAGTACCCAAGCAAGACCCCTTATTTCCCATCCGGCTAGGTTGGAAAATCACTAAGGAAAAAAATACTAATCTAAGGTTGCTATACTTATTCCTGTACTTTACACTGACATTTCCGCTTGAGAATGCATTCATGACATTCTGTGAAGCAGAAGAGAAATTGTAATTATCTAAGAAAGTGTATGTTACGACACTTAAAATTTGGTACACTTAAAACCAGGTAAATAATACAAAGAAGTCTCTCTAGAGGCCAGAAGCATGAAACAGAATGCCATAGAGAACAGGGAGGAAAAAAATAAAAAAGAGAGAAAGAAAATGAAAGAAAATGGAGAATCTATCTCATCTGCTGCTCATTATTGAACAGTAACTCACAGACTACATAAACATAGAAATGGACTCCCTGCTGTTTATACCTAACCATTGTTTGCACGGAAATATATTCTATCAGCATAAATGTAGCTCCGTTCCATTCTGGTCACATTTTAGTGACATGTTCACTCTGCTCCATTTATAAGACCTGCTGGTATCACATGGAAAATTGTGACACAAAGTCTATTTAAGGAAAACACTGTTGTTATAGAATATATTCACTTTTTCACTTTTCTCCTTGCCTTATTCCTCTATAGGTTTGTATAAAAGTAGTTTCTTTGTTCCCCAGAGTAAATTTTCTTATATTGCTTATGATTTTTAGCTGAGGCCATATTTCTAAATTTATAGTTTTTCTGCTGCTTACTGCTGCCTTGTTACTTCGCAACTCAATGGCATGAGCTGTGACGAGTGGGAGATCATCTGTGTGGCCCTGGGCACCACCAACTTCTTTCATATGATGCTACTTTAGCTTTCTTCCTGAGTAAAAATCAGTAACTCTGGCTCCTAAGTCATAGCAGGGACTCCATGTGTACATAGAGCTTTGCTGTGGGTTCCTGCATTAGAAGTAGGGAGCCAGAAAAGTTTTACAGAGCTGCACAAAATTTCTACCTTCTCACTTAGTGTCCCAGTCCATGTCTAGCTAGTAATCTCTCTGGGATCAGCACTTGGACTTCTGTTTTATTCTTCCCTGTGGCTCCCAAAAATTTTGTCTGCAGATTTTAATAGAGTCATTTGTTACAGACCTTCATATTCACCACTGAGTATTCGGCACTATTAAAATTTCATTCAATTTATTTTAGTTTAACACTTTTTTTCTTATGATCGTCTATTTCGTGCATTATCTGCTAATTTCATTAGCACACTGCTTGTTTTTATGCCAAGCCCATAAATAAGTCTATTAAATAAGATCCATTGCATAAATAACCCTCTGGATTTCAAAAAAAAAGAGCCCTTCTTCAAGCCCAGTTACTCTCCTTCCTTTATTTATTTTGTAAGGCCTGTGCTAATACCTGTCCAGTCCTAACCCTTTAGCTGACTAATAGCATCTCAAGCACTATATTAAATATTTTACTGAAGTCTAGACATATTTGCTCTACTACATTTCATCTGTCTGAAGAAATGAATCATCTATCAAATAACAATAAATTAGTACAAGTAAGTGCATTTATCTTTGATGAAGTTGTCTTCAGTGTCATCTTGCTGCTGATTTAATTCCATGTTTTATGAATTTTTTTTTCTTTAAGTTCAAAAGATACTCCACTTAAATTTAACAAAACAGAATGTAGGCATCTAATGTAAAATAGCTTTTTAAGTTCCAAATAATCAGTAGGAAGACATAAGCATATGTGAGAAGTAAACCACTTAAATATATGGATATTTATACATATGTACCTATATATACACACAGACATAGTTGGGATTAAATGAGATACCTATTTTGTGTCTTGAATGGACTGGGATCCAGACAGCTGGATAAGCCTAGAGTTTGGATTGAAGATGACTGTGTTTTCTGATTTGAGATTATCAAACTCGTTATGATTTCTTTCCCTAAATCAATAGAGATACTTCCCTTTTATAAATCTATTGTTGTTAATTTTTCATTCCCACATTTGATATTACTACCCTTATTGAAAGCAAATTTTCATTTAGCTTTGGGTTATACTTAGATCATATCTAGGTTTTGTCCAATACTTATTGAACAGTGATCTAACTGCCTTCTCCTTTATGTTCTTACTTTCTGGCACCTAAAGATCTTACAGCAGCAGCCCCTGTGAAGACTAAGCTTCCAACACATTTTAAAAAATACATATTATATAAAGATATCGAATGTGGCATCAGGAAATAAAAAAGAAAAAACAGATTTTATTCTGCTTTGATGGAGACGGACTAGGTATATCAAAGAAAAGATCCCCTACTGACTTTAATGGCCATGGCTTAGTGTATCCTAAGAAGAAAGCATTGATGCAGCCAGCAGACATATATTCTACCTTTTTGCTCAAAGCATGTCTGGGACAGCACGTCTCCCAGTTCCAGCCTCCCATTGGGTACAACGGAAGCACTTGACTAAGAACAGTAGCTGAACTGACAGCTTTTTCATCTCATAGGCTTTTGCTGCTGCATTTTAAAATGCCTGCTACAGATATTTTTTTTCCAAAAGCCAGTTGAGGGTGCCAATTTTAAGGATACAGCTCTGAAAATAACAGAAAAAAAATCCGCTTCTGTACGTATAAACATAACTATATCCTTATGTCAATGTTATTTTTTGTGCTTTTCGATGTCAAATTGGACAGCAGTGACACAAAGCTCGTAATATGAAGTAAAATGAATTCCAGATGGATTGCCTCAGTTTGTTATTTCAGTAGCATTCAGAACAATTTTAATTTATTTTTACTAAAAATTGTAGCTTACAAAGATGCCTTTGATGGTGTAGCTCAAGGGTGTAAATACATAAGTATATACTTGTGCTTTAAAATGAAGACTACAAAGTTTTTAAAAGCCAGTAACAGCAACAGCTAGTCAGATGCTCCAGCTTATTAGATTTGGAACCTTTAGCACTGGCCTTCATCAAAACTGTTCTATAATTTTAGAAGTTTATTATTATGTTTATATGTATGAAATGAGGACACATACATAAAATTCAGCTCTTAACTTTCCTTTTTTTGTATAAGACATCCTTATTTATCATTAACTGATATCAGCGAATTCAGTGTGAACTTATTCTATGAGGCAGGGTGCACTTCAGTTGATATAAGTAGGTCAGTGAAGACAGAGAGGGCCTGAGCAGCCAAATGAGCAAACACTGACCACAGCCTAGCAGCTCGTTTATTGTTTTGTAGGGAAGACTCCAATGGTCCGTTTCCTGCTTCCAAGGACAATTTTTACTTTTTTAATCCAAAGGTTGCAGATACCTTTCAGGATGTTACGTATAAGATCTGATGACATTTCTTGATTAATTGAATACACAAATCACTGTTTTATTGCTTGGAATTTAGATGACTTAAAGGTCCCTAAAGGTCACCATATGTATGGTTGCGACAGACTAGATCTCATTTTTTAAGAGAAGAAACAACCAGAATGGTTAAGCATTATTGTTTGACTTGCTAAGTCTGCTGTTATTTCTTTTTCATTAGAAAAGGAGGCAAAGAAGATAGGTTGAGTATTAATTGAATTGTTTGTTTTTTTTTTTCCTATGGATTAGAAACTGGATATACAGGATAGAAACCAGGATATATATATCCTGGGTGTTTTATCATTTCTTTTGTACCATCCTCAATAATTTTTTTATGTCATGTGGATTCAGAGTCATTCCACCCCAAGTAAGAATTTATCAGAAGCATTCAAGCTACATACCCAGTAACTAAATTCCCTAATAGTTAATGGAGACAAATATGCCTCTCCAAAGAGTAATTTAGCCTACTTAAGAATAATATTGTTGTCTGGAAAGGCCCATCCTTTTCCACTGACTGTGTGAGCAGCTTAGGAAGACAATAATATTAAATTAAACTTTACAGGTGTCTGAATTTGGAGAATATGAACATATGCCCTGACTCCTACAATGAATGCAGTGACACAGATGTGGTTATGTGTTATATGAGATGCCCTTTCCATGTTGTTTGGTCTACAAGCATCTTGTATTATTCATGGAGAATGTGTTACTTTGATAGCCTTTAAGTCAAGAAAGTTATTTTCAGTCACAATGCCAGTACATTATGTATGATGGCAGTATGTGTAGTGGGTAGTGGCAGTAAATATTTTCCTGCCTTTGCTAGTTATTTGTCTTAGCTCTGAACTGCAGAGAACCACCCACTCAGCTGCAAGAATAGTTCAGTCCCTGTGCCATTCAGTCTTCACTGCAGACTCTGGGACCACCGGGAAGGTCCAAATATCTGAGCTCCAGATTGTCTACACAGTTTGCCAGTTACTATTTACTTGCTAGCCAAATAATTGCATGCTTCATGTCTTGTACTAATAAAGACATTCAACCTTATTTATTTCATTTAAAAAGAAAAAAAGAAAAAGGTAGTACTTAACATACATTAGAATGTTATTAGAATAAATGTCAGTCAGACTATTTTGGTTTTAGGCCAGAGGAAATTACAGATACACCATTATTTCTATTAATTGCAACAAAAGTGCTTTTCAAAACCTCACTAAGCACCAAGGAAATTGCCATCAGAAATTGCAGTGGTAACTCAAGCTTTTGTAGCAATTGCAATTCAATTGCCATTTCAATTGTTTTCAGTCAAGTGCATTAAAAATTGTTAGGGTTGCTCTTAAAGCTTCCAGGGAAGCAAGCAAGCACTTGGCAATGCTTGCACAGCCAAAGAAGTTAGAAGACTGGGCTCTGCTTTCACTTTGGCATTATTAGAACACTTTCATTCATAGCACTTCTCAAATAAGGTCTCAGGACCTCATTTAGAGGACAGGTTAATGACATTGTCCTTGCATCACAGCTTCAAAAAAATGAAGCTTAGAAGCATTATTTTTTTCCTAAAGATGCAGATGTATGTGTAACATCTTACATTAAAAGTAGGACATCCAACTTCAGAAGTCTGATATATAGATATGATCTAGCTGCCTAATCTTTCTACAACAGAGAAGTGAAATATTCTAGGGAGACAGCTGGTCACTTTGTCCTTATATATGTCCAACATTGCTGAGATTAATTGCATTCTGGAAGTGCTTATTACTCTTCACTGATTGTAAGGATACTCCGTATGACAAGGTCAGGTATAGCTTTTGACACAAGAATTTGGAAGTCTTATATTTATAAGCATATTACTGATACAATAGACTTCATTTCCATTATCCATACAATTCACTTGCAGTTCCAAAGACAAAAACTGAGTTTTAAAGTCTCTTTATCTAACAGTGTTGGTCTGTCTGTTTTTAATATCTTCAGAGTTCAGAATCTGCTCATCTTAGTACACAGAATATGTTTTTTGAATTTTTCTCTCCTGAGGACTGCCTGTTAGCACATTCTTTTTTCTCCCCAGTCCTCAGATTGCTTGCAAGCCAACATATGAAAAAGCATGTGAAACATTTCCAGTATGATTCTAAGTAAGCAACAGTATGTTCTCCTGTTAGATGTAGATTGAAGTTCAAATTTTACCTAAATGTCCATTACCACAGCTTCATGCATAGCTGAGCTGCAGCATTACCTCCTATGCATCATTTAATGCAAAACTTCCAGATTCTTTTCAGCTACTGTGTTAAAATATTTAGCATAAACTGTCTAAGAATAATGTTTTATGTTTGTGTTTTCCTGGAAGTTAGTTTAAGTTTAGCAGGTTATCAGTAGATCAAAAGATCTGAAAACATGAAGATTGAAATAAAAAAAATTAATATAAAAAGCTTTAGGAGGAAAAATTCAGTATTAATGCTTTTGATCTTCAGGTTTTTTTGAAGATTATTATCCAAGCATACAATATGAAGAGGTTAAAGCTGGGCTTAAGGCTTTTTTGTACCATTTTCCTTAGTTCTTACTCTGATTATAGGATAATCTTTCAAGGAAGTACTTGAAAGGCTATTATAAACTGTCTTCTATGGAGTATATTTCAAAATTTCCATAACACAATATTTAACACAACAATACACTAGTGAATATAAATAACATGTCCAATGACTTTATGTTGTAATCTTAAAAGTCCAGTTGTTGCTGGGTCTTCAGATCACCTTCAGCACCTCAAATCTGATCAGAGTAAATAAAATAACTTTTTCTTGGTCAGTTACTAGGGATAAAAGAAATCGCTGAGGACAAAGCTAGGCTTGTCACACTGAATACTGAAATTCATCTGACAGCAATATTTCTTGCTGAATCACATTGAGGTCTGCCCATAGCTGTTCCACAGAGAACAAAGGGGGTTTTATTAATTTGGTTGATTTTGGAAAATATTTAATTAAAACTCCAGTATCCCCCAATGCCTGTGGAAAACCTAACATCAGTGAGAAACAGATCACACAAATTCACGCAGCCCTTATAATCTTGGATTACAATTTGCCAAGGCTCCAGAGATTAGGCAACCCATAAAAATGTTATCACATAATTCAGAATGAGAATTATCATTTCTGAACCAAGTGGAGGACTTCACAAGACTTGTTTTACCTAACCTGTTAAACCACCTAAAATAGTCTCTGCAAAAAGTCCAGATGAAACCGTATATGCTGTACTGATGTAGCCTATGTGTCTGTGCTTGTTTTAAAATAATGAAACATGCTTTTGAAAAAGTAAGTTCATGTAAATTCATGTACATGGAGTCTTAGGAAACAAGCAAGTAAAAACCCCAACAACAAAACAACACATTCATTCTTAACTAAGCCTCTTAATGTTTACAAATATTACACAAGAAAAATTAATATATCAGTTCCAACTATTGTTTTTATTGAACTGGTTGTCCCCGTCCAACACCTCTCTGGGCAGCTTGTTCCCTCAAAGTGAGGAAGTTTCTCCTCATGTTTATCCTCTTTATTTTATTCTACCAGAGCTCATTTCTATATAACATCCATCTTGCACCAAATAACTCGTTATTTTAAAGGCACCAAAGAGATTCTTCAGATAAATTAATAAATTATAACTTGCCATCTAGTAACATTTGAGAAGGATTATTTTAAGTGGACTTCTTATAAATTCGGTAGGGCTCACCAAGAGATTAGTAATTACAAATTGCCTCCATAAGTTACACATCACAATTTAAATTGGTAAATTCTCGTTCTTCCTGTCAGAATGCATTTACTTCAGAGAGAAGGTTTGTTCTGGGGCTACTTTGCACAGTCTTTTTATACCACTATATTCGTCTCCAAACTAGTGTCACTGAAGTAATTACTGGTGTAGAGATACTCATTAGAATACTTCTATATAATTTTAGCAATACAAAGTTTGCACGGAAATCTCAAGTTTCACTTTATTTTATTTTAATCAACAGAAATGATCTCATAATCCTCGGCAAGCACAAACAGAAGAAACAATAAACCGTGCTGAAGTAGCAGTAAGGAAATGTGTCACCGAAATATCATAATGCTTTCTCCATAGCCTTCAGGCAATTTCTCCCCTTTCAGGCAACATCTCAGATTTAAAATGCCTGCTTTGTCATAAAACTTCCATATCATTAAATCAATCTCTTTTTTTTAGTCTTGACTATTCCAGTTATTAAAAGATATAATCAACAGCTTTGATGGATTAAGTAATGATCCAATAAAACTGCACTCAGCCAGAAGATACATTTCTGACTGTGTAACTCCTATGTTGAAGAGTTCTTTCAGGAGAAAAAAAAAAAAAAAAATTAAAAATACCAATTGGTTCAAATTAATCTATACCTGTTCCAAAACGCAGTGAGATAATCTCTTTTATTAACAGATGGTGAATATTTAAGACTTAAATCCTCTAAAATACAGGCTAACGCAGGTATCCCTGTAATCAGAAGCACATGATGATGGGGAAAACCATATCACTAAATTTAATTAGATACAGACATAACAAAGAAACATTTATAAAAAATATTTACTTTTTTGACTTGTAGGCACTAAAATGACAAAAGCAAATACAGTATATATCTTGCCACTGTTTGCTGGTTAAAGGGGATATTGCAAAACAACACTCTAAGATATGTAGCAAAAGCTCAACTTTACATCTTAAGATATCTATGGACTATAAATGAAACTTTAACAATTGAGATTTTTCTCAAATGAATGAAATATTTTGACTCCTTTCTAAGGGGATGAACCACTGTGTATGTTTAATTATCACTCCAGAAGACAAGAAATAGAAAAAAGTAGAAATTATCAATTAAAATGAAACAGAGTGCAAACCCAAAATTGATTAACAGTACAAAATCGTCTTATTGGTTTTTGTGGTACCAAGGGAGATTTAAATACCTCTTTCTCTTAATTTTCCTTAATGACTTTTTATCCTCATATCTCTTGGTACCTTGAATTTGAAGGCAATTGAGGTTGTATTATAAAAAAGAAAAACCAAACAAATTTGAATAGCATGTGCATTGACTATGTTTAAATTGTGTATAGATTTAATGTGATTTAATCATTCCTTTCACATCTTTAGGCCATTATTTTTCAGTTCAAAATCAGCTGTAATGATATTTTGGATGTTTGCTGCTGAAAATATTAAGGCATCTCCTGCATATTTAAAGTATTTCAACCAATATCCCATAGTATGTCAGGACAAGGGATATGGTAACTCAGCCTCATCCCGGCTTTTCAAATTTTGAGATGCATCAGTTTCCCATTATTCTTTGAGGAGGAAGAAGTCAACAAGTAGACCTCAGTTGCATTGAGAAGAAGCTGCTCATTTCTTCCCAACAGAGAGCTGCAAAATTAATATAGAGAGAAATCTGCTCCTGCAAACCAGGAAACACTGTTGTTCAGGAGAGTTCAGGATGATCCCAGTCAGACCTTCTGTTACTGCAGCTGGCTTTACCAACTGGCCAGATATATCTGCAATTAAGAAAGCTTTCACCATTGCTTGATATATAGAAGACTAAATATTGCAATTCCAGCTGCTCAGGATAAATATACCAAAATAAAATAAAATTTAAAAAATGAAGCAAAAAATCTTTTTCTTGCCCATAAAATTAAAGTGTATCTTTTGCTTTTTTTCTCCTTCAGGCCATTACTTGTCTTCATACTTTTCTACTTTTCAAATTTCACTCCTATCCTTTAGGGTTCCTCCTTTTTCAAGAATTTGAATAATTTTCAAGAATTTTAAATAAGACCCCCAACATGTGGCTGTTATCTATTATCTATTCTGCTAGGTTTTAATGTAGTTTTCATGCACGTCTGCAAAATCCATGATGGGATCAAATAATTGTTTAGCCATAGCATCATTTTCACCCTTCCTAGTCTCTCCTCTGTTCTTGTACATTTTTTAGTGATGAACTCATGCTAATATCATTAGATGGTGAGCTAATGGATGCTCATGTCCCTTAATGTTAGCTGTCTAAAAATTAGATGGCCAGCCTAAACAGGTACAGAGTGACCTAGTTTACCTAGACACAAAATGTAGCCACTTGGAGATGGAAATTCAGCCCACCTATAACATGAATTGCCTTTGGAAGTGTCTCTTTTTCCACAGAGTATAGAGAAAATCTGAGCTAACTGGACTCCTTAATTAAACTTAGATATGACAACCATAAGCCTTGGTTAAATATATTTTAAAGTAGGTCTTTTTTCTCCTGTGTGTTTCATAATTACTTTTGGTGTGCTTTATTTTCCAAGTGACTTTCTTATTATGTTGTTGGCATTTTTTTTACTATTATCTTTAAATAACATTTTAAAAAAATAATGGTCTTAATATGCGAAATTATTTTCTCCAGCATGCAGACAATGGCACTTTTCTTTTTGAATAAGCTTTTCTTCATATTCTTAGTTTATATGAAATGGACAAGACACAGTCTTCTGATAATGGTGGCATTGCAGATGGTATAAATCAGAAGAAAAAAATTACCTAGAGTATTTAAAGAACTCAGCTATGACTGATGTTCAGAAGTGCATTAAAGACTTGTCCATTACTGAAGCAGATCCTGACTTATCTGTGCTTTGACTGAGAACATTATCTAACAAATTGGTCATTAATTGCTGTTGAAAATCAATTCACTGAAATAATGGCTTAAAAGTATTGCTGAACCGTTTGTCATGAAGGATATATATGAGTGAAGATAAAATGCTTTAATTTCAGCTGCAATTTATAAGTTATGTCTGGGCTGCCAATCACATCTAACAGTCAGAGCACTTCCAGTGGTCGGAAATCCTGTCAGCATTTTCACAAGTGGAAAGTAATTGAATTAACTGCAAAACGCTAACATTATCCCTTTTCATGTGCACTGAAAAGAAAAAAAAAAAAAAATTGCACATCTCAGAAATACTGAAATGTTTTAAGACAGAAGCAGCTGGGGGTCACAACAGCAGACTGACCCCCTTTAGTTTCTAAATTGCTTGGTTCTCTTTGCTACATTATATGAAGGAGCCAAAAATATAGGCATTAACTTGAAAAAGGAAAAAAGGAGAGACCTAAACCTGTGCCTCTGGGAAGTAAAAAAGTCCCATAATTGACTAGAAAAGGATTAAGATATGCTCCTCAGAACATAATATGTATGACATGTATACACACACTAAGATAATACACAATGCAGTAAATATTACAGCCTAATATTAAGTAAAGTCTTAGCAGGTTCACTGGAAGTTGTGTTAGTCACAAGAAGCTAAGAAAACGCAGTTGGAAAGATGATAAATTTCTATAGGGATGTTCAGCTGTTTTCTCAATATGATAAAGGCCAGGTTGGGTAGGACTTTGAGCCTAGTAGTCTAATGGTTCCCTTGGCAGGGCGCTTGGAACTAGACGATTTTTAAGATCCCTTCCAACCCAAACCATTATGATTCTGTGATAAAGGGGGCATTTCTGTTGGTTTTGTCCCTCAGTAAATGCACACAAGACAATAATAGTACAACCTTTTAGATCATTGACACCGTTCTCCTCAGAGGACAACTGGGCATTAACCCAGTACAGAGCTAACAATGTACACCATACCTAAGGGTTTCTGTAATCATAGAATCATAAAATGGTTAGAGTTGGAAGGGACCTTAAAGATCATCAAGTTCCAATACAATGCATTCAGTGAGAATGAAACTAATGGCCAAACAGATTACAGAATATTTTGTTATGAAGATGTAAACACTTAGCTACTTTTGGTCAACTCTGGTATGGCTTCTATTCTATTCTATTCTATTCTATTCTATTCTATTCTATTCTATTCTATTCTATTTCAAACAGGCTTTCTTAGCATACAGCCTAAGAAACAGATACCCTTCCATTTATACAAACACACTCTGGGTCTAAGCTAAATCATCTCAACCCTTCCATCATAGTTGAAAACAGAATATTTATACCAAGAAAAAAAGTTCCATAAGGTGGGAAAACTGTCGCAAAACTGAAATAAGGTGATATAGAGTCTGTTACTGTCAGTGGGAACTCATAGCATGTCTGAAGCTTCTGAAGACACCTCTCATTGCAATCACATAAAAACTGTCTGAGTTGTTGTCTCAATATTAAAGCTACCACAGTGCCCACTGGGACATCTCTTTGTTTTACTTTCAAGTTCCTTATGTGCAGAATTGCCCCAGATCCAGAACTGTTGCTGAAAGTAATAGATCAGCAGACGTTATGCAAATAATTTTTCAAGCTTTTCTGTGCTGTTTCACAGCTACTGTTGTCATGATTCACATTTCACACTGAAGGGCTTTCACTTCATATTAAATTCATATGATTTAAAAAAAAAAAGTCTATGAGTGGAGCTCTTATAATTTTTCTTTTTCTTTTAACCTATCAAGCAACAATTCATTTTCCAATTATTAGTATACCATGGCCCTATCACTAAGACATGAACGGCACTGCACAAAACTATCAAAATAGTCAAACAAAATATTTTAACCTAAGGGACAGCTTCCCTTCATTACTGAGTGAAATTATGAACAAAGTACAATAAGGAATGTAACTTCTTATTGCCATAGTAAAACCATAAATAGGTGTATACCATTGTATCCATATCTCATTCTCCTTCAGAACACTTGATTACAATAGATGAAAAAAAATTACCTCAATTATTTTCCGTTTTTATCTTCACCTAACATAAGTGAGAGTTTTATTCATAATTTTATTGGATGAAATAATTTTTCTTATTGAAATCAATAGGAGTTAGGAACGGGATTCACTTGACCACAATTTCACCTGCAAGTGAGTACCAAAAAGGATTACTATGACTATTAAGTTTGACCTCTTTCATTACACAGGGCATAAAATTTAATTAAGTAATTTCTGCATCAAGCCTAATAACTTCCTGATGAGCTCAAGTGAGTGATTTAGAAAGACACTCAGCTAGAGCTGCTCTGTTGCTTTGGCTAGAAAATTCTCTCAACAATTAATTATTCTCACTATTAAAAAAAAAAAAAGTGTATACATAATTTCCCATCCAAATCTGCCTTATTATGTCTTTGTCTGCTCTATTGCCAGCGTCTAAAAAAGATAAATTACTCAATGCTGGCATTTTTGGAAGGACTTCATATGAATTCAGGAGAAACATTGCTTTTTTTTTTTTTTAGCTTTTTTTTTTTTTATTATTAATCTTTATATGGCCATTCAGGCATGGAGATGGGCAAGATGCCATTAGATATTTTCCTAATTAACACAATTTAGTCTCAGTTGAAAACATAAATGTTCTCTGAAGCAAAGATGATAAAAGCAGTCTAAAAGAGCAAATTACACAAGTGAGCCAAATTAATTCTTAAGGCATAAGACAAGTTATGTATGTCAAATAAAGTGAGGGAGGCAGACGAGCCAGAATGGTTCTTTTCAAAAAAAGAAAGTAAAGAAGAACTATGCCTTTTCAAGTAAAAAAGCACCATACAATATAAATGCATTATTGCTCCACTGACCAAACACTCTACACATGGATGTCTGTAAAATATGAAGGGTAGAATATAGAGCAGAAACATCTCTATGATTTATACTGCATGCAAATTAATAGTACCCAAAGGAGAACTTGGATTCAGATTTTATGCACCTCGTCTAAGTCCCATAAGAAATGATAGTGTTCATAAACATTTTGCTCATTCAAATTGCCAAATACATTAAGGAGTTTATAAACTGTTGAGCAAGTAGTTTGATTCAGTGCTTTCAACTCATATCTAGTCTATAAAAGTATGTCTGCATGGAGGAAGAGGGAAAAGAGAGGAAACCAGATGCTGAGAAAAATGAAAAGGGAATTCATCCTGTGTCTCGTTGAAGCTAAGCACGAGTGTTCCTTGACGACAAAACTGTGACATGACCTAAGAGCATAGTCTAAAGAGATCTGATATCTCTGATTATAATCTCTTTTTCATCAGAAATTGGGGGTTCAGCTTTCTTGCAGGACAATTTGTCCTTGTCACCTGTTCTTATTTTTCTAAAAAATAACCTTCTTCAAAAGCTGTTTCAGAGAGGAGAGATATGAAGGATTTGTTTACAAGCTTATAATCAGCAGCATATGAACTCCGCAGTGGGGATACAGTTACACATGCTAACCTCTTGCCTCATTCATGAAGATCTGAAGTTTGGCCCATGATATAAAGTCTCAACATGAATGACCTGTGAGCCATAATTAAAATTCCTTGAAACAAAGGTTTTTCAAAAGTTTTAATAGCTTGCAGTGCCAGCATGTGTAGCCCATGCTACTGGGACATTCTGGCTCATGCAGACTGACTACAGCTGATACCTGACTGCAGCAAAATGTGGGGGTAAGATGAAAAGGTTATGTCAAGGTTTGCTAAGGAATAACTCTTGATGGTTTTCTCACATTAGTGCCAGTGTAGGTCAGTTTCTTTCTTACACCAAAAGAAAGAAAAAAAAGAAAGCATAATTACAGTTTTCTTCTCATTTGCACCTTGAAGGTTGATCAAAATTGCCTTTTTGCACTAGTGTAAATGAAAAATGTAAACCTGGAAATTTTTTCATAGTAAATCAGAATACAAAAGAGTTTCATAAACTGTTCCTAAATAAATGGGATTACATCTGTTCTAGTTTCAGGCAGGGTGGAAAGTCTTCATTATTGGAAACATTTTCATGTGTATTTATACCACAAACAGAAGCGTCTTTCTACTTTCTTAAGGAAGCTGAATGTTAAACTCAAAGCGTACTGTGCTGACTTTAGACTATGAATGCATGCATTATCTTTTCTGTTCCCCCAGAAGAGGAATTCTCTGCCTTGGAGGAGTATGACTACTCAAACAGAGAAGCTGGCTGAAACTTCAGAGCTTGGGAACAGAACCATTTTTAATGGAAAGCCTCCTTATAAAAATGTAAATTTCTTGGTATGAAATTTAAAGATGTGGGAGACATATACTTTAATAATGTATAGAACAAATAGTTGATTTTCAATTTCTGTTCTCTGTGTAAGACTTTTGCCACATTAGTTGCTTCATTTTTTTAGTTAAGTAAAAACATGTGAACCATAAAAATATATATTTATAAAAAACTGGTTGGAAAAGGTAAATAAATACTGAATACTTGTTGTGCTCTGAATGAAAACTCCATACAATTTCTGCAAGAGATTGTAACTCTAAGCAAATACAGTACAGACCTAACCCACAGCACAGGAACAATTACGGCACAGGCTTTCATAAAAGATATATATATAAACAAGAATGAAAGTTTACAAGCCAAAAGTCTGGACATATATGTTTATTAATATATACTTGTATATCTATGTATACATGTATAAAGACAGACATTAAAGAAGTATGTGTATATGTACACTCATATACACACTACTTCAATATACATATAAACACATAAACACAAATGCGCAGCTTGCTATCTTCATCTTAACACTGTTATTTTCATCTTACTGTGTCAGAAGAATACACAATCACAGGAAAACTAAGCCACCAGCTGCCTCACCTTGATCTAATGCCAGGGATTTTTTTTTAATGGGCACCTGCATCCTAGTGCCTCATTTAGTGCTGGCAAAGTTTTCACTGAACTTCAAGAGCACCATTTTATTACCTAATTCTGGATTGTATCAATTCTAGGGTACATTTTCCTCTTATTTTGCAAGAAACAGTTGAACTGAAGCTTAAGGGGCTTTTATAGATACTCTTCCAGCAATTCACTGAAGTCTTAATGCTTAAAAGTCTGCTAGACCCAGGTCTTAGTTGTGCTGCTCAGTGTGTGATTAGACTGAGGGAGCACAAAAGCTAAACTATCTTTCCTACATAGTAATGTAAAATCAGCAAATCAGGTGTATAGAAAGACTAAGCTGTTTTTCTGATGTTTTCAGGCTGTTCCATATTTTGCTTCATTTATCAAGGCAGCTATTCAGTAAGACAAATAAAAAGGTGATACAGTACAGAGGATACGTGCTGCTAGTGTTTTGTAGGTGTATGCTCTGATTCATACAGGCATCCTAATTTAGGACACTAGTTGAGAATAATTCCCAGCCTAAGGAAGAAGGGATTAATACTGAGTTGAAGGGATTTATCATGGGTAGCTGTGGAGTAAACTGTATTTTCTCCGTAGATATACTCACAGAAATATCAACATTTTAGCTCTATTAGAACATTTGAACATGAATGCATTTCAAACATACATGGAAATACAGGGATGTTTGAAAGTCTCCAATAGGAGTAGAGTGAAGCTGTAGAAAAAAAGTATTCCTGCTCCTAGGAAACACTCAGTTGCACTGCTACAAAATGAGTGTTTAAAACTCAGTTTCAGCTAGCAGTTGGCCATCAGTCAGACTGCAGGCCTTCTAGAGTGAAAAATCACGTCTTTGTGTTTCTATTGTGATGCATATACTTTTAGTTCTACTTCTGTGAGATTCACAATGAACACAATGGATGGAATGAAGCAGAATCATGATCTCAGATTTACTAGTTTTCCTCAGAGTTACTTCAGCTCAAGTTGATAGAACACAAAAACACAAATGTCATTAAGAAGTCACTCTTGGCAAACCCCTACTTCCAAGCTCAAGTTCTCAGTGCTCACTTTGCTGTTGAACAAGATCATGTCCTTAATTTCCCTCCAAGTAGGAGGGTAGCCTGGGTAGCCCAGGGAAACACTGTGACTCACAGACATCCCTCTGAGTCATAATTTCTCCCTTGCTTCCTTCTTGCTCCCACAGCCTTTCCATTTGATTATGGTCTTTTCCACAAATAAATGACTGTCCAACCTCCATGCCAGCTCAGCTACATTGGCCAGCAAGTGGAGGAACTGAGCCAAAGACAGATAATTCCCTGGCTGCACCTTGTTACCTGGGCTGGGCAGGCAGCGCAGGCAGCTCAGTGTCCCAGGTAGCCCTGCCAGTCTGGGAAGCTCATGAAGGAATGCAGAGCAGTTGTGGGTTGTGCTGGTTTTACCCTTTCATGTGGGCATTTAGGTCTTATTCTTAATCTAACCATTCTCTATTAAGATCATAGATAGAGAGCCCAGAAGAAACTCTAAACGACACATGGGTTTCAGTGACTCAAGAAGTAAAAACACTTTTGATATATAAATAAACACATATAACTAGCTACTGGCAGCAAGTCTCCCAGGGACTGACATTGGTTAATAGGGATCCAGACCAAAGAAAAATTTAGTGTCCAGACATCATTTTATTTAATAAATTTATCCATTGTTTTATTTTATTTTTTTTTCATTTGCCAGCAAAAGCAAACCTTCTTTTCCAGAACAGGCCTGTGAAAGCTGAAAAGGCTTCAAAGCAATTAAAATTGAACTTCCGAATCACCAACTCCCCAGTCTCAATCAGTTATCAGATAAGTAGGACCTGCCTCTCCTAGACTCATATTTTCACTGCAAATGTTGATTTTTAAAGCTCTGAGAATAACCTAATAGAATAATTTTATAATACATTAACATTCTTGCACCCTTTTAAAAGACTGGCCTCCTGCTCAGAATTTAAAAAAGGAATTGATGTAAAAAGGAAGGCAAGGTTACAGCAGTCTCAGAAAAAGCTAAATTCAGCGCTACAGTGCAGATGATACATGCAGATTTTACTAGCCGTGTAATAAAATTCCACAACAACTGTAACAGTAAAAAAACCAGTTGGAAATTTAGTTTGAAATACTCAAAGTTGGCATACAGACAACTGCCTGAATACGTGGAGGACTTTAGTTTCTGGATGTCCACAATGTGCTTAGTCGAGGCATTGCTATAGCTTTCAGGTTACCATATAGGCTTACTTTCACTAGCATCCTCTTTTTGACGACCGGAATGTTTTTATAAAAGTGATAGCTGCAGTGGGAGGAGAGGCAAGGATCTGCAACACAATATCAAAAGTCTCCATTGGAGGTGTAAGAGAAAAGGTTGAATTGTCATCAGCCAAGGAAGTTGAGTTGACTTCAGCCCTCTTACTTCTCAAATAAAATAAAAAAAAAAATTATCTACCTATTAAGTTAGGTGGGAATGAAGCTATGTCAAGAGAGGAAAATTGAGACCTCTTCTCTTGTTTCAAAAGTAGATGATTACCTTTAAAAAATAAAAAAGTTCGTGGTTTCATGGTCCTGTCTTACAGATGTCTGAAGTTATGATTTACCTGAGCACTGGGACTACAATGGTGACCTTACTTTCTATTGACTAGAACAGTGCAGTTACTGAGTTTATTTCTAATTTTAAATATTATATTTGGCAGATTGATGGCTGTTTCCAGTCTACCAAAGTACAAAACTTACACAGGTAAAAGCTGACTGGGTGCTAACATAGGGCCTTAGTTGTCATTGAGGAGGACAAGAGTCTCAAATAGTGGAGCTCCTGAATTTTTATTTTTTCTGGTTCTTTCTCTCATATCTCACATTTTTCAATTTAGATTAAAACAGAGGAGTAGGATTTAACTCCTCTGTTGTTCTCATGTAGTCTCATATTAGTCCAAATACCTTCTAAAATCAAGATTCTAGTAGCTTCTGGCCCTAATATAGCATTTGTTCCTGAAAGGGAGGATAGATAGAACAAAAGAAAATTCATCCAATACTTATTTAATAATAGTGCTCTGAACTGTAGAATATTTCCGCTTTATTATTTTCTGGCAGTTGCTTTCCAAGATTATACCCATTATGATAAAATTTTCCACAGTTCATCTCTCCCCAGCTTTACGTAAAGTCTTTCTGATTATTATATGAAGTTGATGAGGAGGTAAACTAAATAAATAAACAAAAAAAAATCAACAAATGGAATATAAGCCTCTCATTTTAAACTGCTGATGAAATAATTTGTAAAGAAAATATTAAGTATTTTGGAGGTGATTTTTTTAATTACACTTTCTGATTTAAAAATCAAATTAAATCTGAAGGACATTAGCTGAATAGTTCTCAAATCATAGCTCTTGGGAGCAAGCAGAGACAGCATAAAATTCTTCTCTCCATATTTTTAATGCATTTCTTAAGGATGTCTTCACTGACAAAGCCTGTATACTTTGTAAACTGGAAATGGCTCTGTTTCAATGAATTTATATCTCTACTAGAAAATATTTCTATAATAAGAAATGTACAAGCTTAACTAAGTATGCCTAAGAGTTACTGGAGCTTGGAGAACACCATGGGGTAGGAGTAATGTGGGGGGAGAATGTTTTGGACTGAAAAAGCTAGAAAGGGAAAGGGACAGGGATCCAATATTCACTAGTTCTTGTCATTTGCTTCTGTAATTTAAACACATGGCTAATATTAATTTTTCACATGTGGCACTAACCTTGTTGTTTTGACCTCTGCCTTGAAGAGAGAATCAAAAACTATATAAATGCAGAAGATGAACACATGCTGGCTTTCCAAATGAGTAAACCAGGCAGATGGGTGATGAAATGAGCACCATCTATTTAACATCTTCTAAAGTGTTCTGAGAACTTCAAGGGAAAAGCAAAGTCAAAATACAAATATTTGTGATACACAAATTAATAGCTATAATAACTAAGTATAATTTTAATCAATCTAATCTTCACTGCCACTGAAATAATATCCACAGCATAGTGCTATGACATATTAGATTTCAGTTCCAGCCATCAACATCTCTGTCATTCTGACAATATCAAATTTTCCTCTTGCTTGAATAAGGCTACTTATAATATTAAGCTTCCATTTTATATTTTCACTATTTATACCAACCACATGTCCATTCCAACTAGCTTTTAACCTCAGCAAATAATAAAGTCTAAATCTCTTTGTTTTTTTTTAAAAAAAAACCTTTTACTCTCATCTTGCTTTTAACATCTTTTCACATTTTCATTATTTCTGCTTTTCATATCTGGCTGTATTTCTTTCAGAGATGAGCAATGGAGCTTGAGATATTTTCCAATTAGTAGACAATTAATTACCTTTTCTATTTTCATGATCCTAATTAAATAGTGCTACAATGTCATGTGAAACCAATATTTAAAATAACTGTCCCTAAAATAAATAAACAAGAAGCCTGTTTTAGCTTTGAAAAGTGTTTGATGTTTAAGATGAACTGATATACAGGAGATATTCAAGATACTATCCCAATGCACTGAATTCACACACTTGGTTCTCTAATTCACATAAGTGTTCATTGGAGTACATGGTAGGCATCCAAAAATGTCTTAATGGCTAAAAGTCTGGATTCTTCTTATATCTTGTTGTGTGTGTGGGGTTTTTGTTGTTTTTTGTTTTTGGTTTGGTTTTTTTTTTCCCCTCAGCTTTTCTGATCATTGTATATGTTTAATCTGGCTGCTCGTGATTCTAGCTTTGCCCACTGGAGCTGTGTGAAGTACTTCCCAGTAGTTAGTGGCCAGGCACTGTCGTCAAAGGTGCAAAGTAAAGATAAAGAATGACTGAAGAGCAAGAAAAGACCCAATTCAGAGCACACAGCAATATAAAAATAAGTTTGTAAAAAGTAAAAAACTTCAGCAGTGTATGTGTACAGTGGACTGAAGAGAGTATTTGTTTTTTCTTAAAAGAACACCAAACAGTAATGAATACATAAAAATAATTGCACTCCCAGTTACTTTTTTATTATTAATGATAACATTTTTGAAACCAGACACCTTTATCAGTAAGTGAGAAGATGAAAACTCTTTTACTATTGCTGCTCCCACACTTTGAACTTTCTAGTTCTAAGTAAGGAACACAAAGACGTCCAAAAGTGAATGGGGTTGGTAGCTAGAATGCTGCAACATGTAGAGAGAACATCAACAGGAGATAAATTAGATGTTGGTGATATCTCCCATGTTTAATATTGGTAAACTTTTCCAGTGTTCTCATTGATTAGATGAATAGTTCTCTAAATGAGTGATTTAGAAGTGTTGATGACACGATGAGAACTCCTAAATCCAAGACCTCTGTGGAACCATTTAACTCCAGGGCTGAACTTAAGTGTCATTATTCAGGGTTCTCATGGAAAATAGTGGTTACCACAGTGATAAAGTTAGTATATTTATATCTATCTATCTATCTATCTATCTATCTATCTATCTATCTATCTATCTATATATATATAAAGTTGACAAGAATTCCTTGACTAGTATGAACAAATCACCACACCCATTAATAGAGTTTCTGACAACGCAAAACCAAGACCCTCAGGTAAAGTTTAAGCCTCAGATAAGTTGAGGATGGAATTCTCTAGCAAAACAATATGCATATTCCAATTTTCATAAATCATGGTGTTCTGATTATGTTAAAAGATCAAGAGAAAAATAAAAAAAAAATAATATTGGGTACACAGACCCTTTTCTCACCTCTGGTGAATGTTTTTTTTTGTATTTGCTGCATGTATATTGCTGCAAGTATCTATCTCTCTTGCTTTACAAGACATCACACAAAAATGAGGAAACTGAAGGGTAAAATGTAAAAATACAGAGTTATCAGATTAACATACAGACTGATGCTAAAACATAAGTTTCTAGTAGCCCTGCCAGTCCGTTATCCTGTTGCAAACAGTGAAATAAAATTTCAACATGAGATTTGTATTTACAGAAAATGATGCTATATTTGAGATCCAAGCATTCTCTTAGAAAATGTTATAATAAGCTATGTTCAAACTGAGTGAATAACCTGCTAGCTTTGCTTGCATGTCATTCTGGTTTCCATAGAAATTTAACTCAGTTCACTTAAATCCTAACAAACAATGTATGGTTTTGACCACCCAACAATAACACCATGATTAGGGGTTTCTAAGATCAGATTGTGAACTGTTCCAAAATTAGATTGCTTTTCTTGGTAGCAAGAAAAGTTTAAGAGTCAATTATTTGCTGACTGAATGTGGGGTCTCCATGCTCTTTTTCAGTCAAATAAAAAATTTAATTTTATAGATCTGATTATGAAGGTAAAGAGAAAACAGGATACATCTTGTTAAAAATGAATGGCTCAAAAGTTAATGTGGATAATGTCGAATGGCTGTCTCCAAGAAACTGCAAAGAACCATATATGTGATTGTGTTACGCCTTCTGTGACATGTAGTTATAAATTCATAAACTAGATTTTAAACCTTATTTTGGCTGTGTAAATCACATATAGTACAATTCATGTCTGCGTAGCAGTGTATGCTGCAGACAACTCCATTTTTTTTCAGTATGACTAAACCAATACAAGTAAAGAACTTGACTTATGCATATAAAAACTGAATTAAATGCTCAGAATAACATTTTAAAGTTAGATTGTGTTAGATTACAAGATTACAAAAAGGAGTGCTGTCTCATTAAATCCTATGGATTTTGCCAGAGTAGTGGTAAATTGTTCTAACGCTTTTTTTTTTCCAGCAATAACAGGCAGTATGTGAATATGCATCCAAAACTGAGTTTAATACTCCAGATATTTTCAAATAAAAGCCAAGTTGTTCTTCCCAGGAACTGGAGAATCCTGCTATAGATTTGTACAAATGACACCCTAATCTCACGTGCATCCATAACAGATAAAGCTAATAATATTAAAAGTGTTAATAACTAAAGACATATAGATGTGTCAGAGTATTNAATTAATTAAATATGTGGTTAAACTGCTACATGTGCAGCAAAAAGTTAGAAATGTACATAAAATAATGAAAGTTTCAAATAGTTTATTTGAGCAGTTAATGAATATCCCTTGAAAATTGCCTGTTGTTCTCCTCCTCAAAGACAAGTGGATTTCAAAGGACTACATTATATACCATTTGAGAAGTACATGAGTACTTTTAGAAATTATTCATTAGGAGAATTCAATAGTTAATGGTAGGATTTTCAAAGGGATTTAAATGGATTAGATAAGGACTTGCTCACTGAAATCCCATAACCTTCATCGAAAATGTCACCCAACATGAATGTTTCAGTAATAAGGTCACACATGCACAGCTATTGATTTATAGTTATTTTGTATTTAGTTATAATGTACTTGAGACAAACAAGATTCGGAGCATGTGATTGGAAACTTCCTTAAAAATGTGAGTCACCAATAGGAGGAGTAGTCTAGTGTTCAACTCAAAATAAAATGGTTAAGAAATGTATATGTTGCTTTCAGGTTGAATTTGCCTGAAAAGAAAAATGCTCAGTTTCTTTGGGAAAATACATTTTTGATATTTTTTTATGAAGTAAAACGTTTCTATGGAGAATTCCACTTCTCAGGTACTTCCATCAAAAAATCCTTTCCACAAATAATTGCAAAATCTGTTCACATTAGTATTTACTTTTTATGGAGCAGTAAATCAGTAAGGATGACTCTGCTAACACAGTTATCACTAGTGCAAATGGATTGAGTGGAATCTCTTGTTAAAATTCAATGGTATTCCAGACATGGCATCTTAAACATTGTACTTGCAGTTATGTATCTATATATGTAAGACTTTAATTTAGAACGTAATTGGGAATGGTGCTAAAAATGTTAAAGCATAGCTGGATGGATACCAGAAAGCTTTTCAGTTGTTATATCAAATATCAAGTCACATTAATGCTTTATGAAAACTAAATGCATGCAGCCTCCTTAGATTCATCCAAACTATTAAAGTGACAGCTGCTTCTCTCAATTTAAAACTAATTGCTCATCATTAAACATCTCTGTCTGAGTATGTTAATTAAGCATACTTACATATGTTTCTAGAGAAAATGTATCCTGGAAGTCTCTTTCTTTTCAAAGAAAGGAATATTGCTGAACCTATACGTCTCTCTGCTCTCTTTTCTAAAGGCTTTTTGCTTTTAATAAAAGCAATGTGATGTGATTTTAGTTGTTAGTGTCTAAGGTTTTCCATTTCCAGTGCTCTCTAAAACAGTGAAATCCATTAAAGTCAGAAAAAACATTATGCTATACTTAACAGAGTATCCTTTTCAACCAGAATTATTTTCTTTCCCTGAGGATGGAAAAAAATATGCTGTGGTTAAACAGGATAAAACTTCCTTCATTTTTTTCTTTCTTTTTAAATTCAGGCATGCAGTAGCAGCTAAAATGATATATTTCATATGTTTGCACGAAGTCCAATAAAAAAAAAAAAGGGGGCATTAGATGAAAACTGAACATTAATGATGAAAAGGTATCAGAACTGCCTTTATAAATTAGGACTCTATGGACACTAAAATTGTACTGAGCCTGTACGAGTCTATGCATTCAACAAAGCTGGACTGAATTGTGCCAAAAAAGAAATGTCTCAGAAATTTGAAGGCTATAAGAGAACATTATAGGAATCTATTCTGATCCTGTGTGCACAGGACAGGCTGTACTATTTCAGTAGTCAGAGATACGAAAAGACTTTCTTGTACCAGAGATATTCTCATAGTAAATGACATATTATTGGCCCTGCTAGATAAATATTTGAATTTAGACATATATATTTGTTGAGAAAAAATTAACATTATTTAANTGGTTGTGCTGTAAGTTTGAATGTTTATGAATAGTTGATACAAAACAGATATATGATTTAAAATATATAAATAGCATTTTAGGAAGAACAATAAATAGAATCTGTGCTACATTATATTGCCAGGCATAAGTATAGTAATTTTTTAGGTGTGTGAATTCACTGCATTGTGTCTTTTAATAATTTATACTTTTTATATCTTTTT
>VXBJ01000287.1:136471-163787 GCA_013400055.1 Nycticryphes semicollaris
AGAATTCCACTTCTCAGGTACTTCCATCAAAAAATCCTTTCCACAAATAATTGCAAAATCTGTTCACATTAGTATTTACTTTTTATGGAGCAGTAAATCAGTAAGGATGACTCTGCTAACACAGTTATCACTAGTGCAAATGGATTGAGTGGAATCTCTTGTTAAAATTCAATGGTATTCCAGACATGGCATCTTAAACATTGTACTTGCAGTTATGTATCTATATATGTAAGACTTTAATTTAGAACGTAATTGGGAATGGTGCTAAAAATGTTAAAGCATAGCTGGATGGATACCAGAAAGCTTTTCAGTTGTTATATCAAATATCAAGTCACATTAATGCTTTATGAAAACTAAATGCATGCAGCCTCCTTAGATTCATCCAAACTATTAAAGTGACAGCTGCTTCTCTCAATTTAAAACTAATTGCTCATCATTAAACATCTCTGTCTGAGTATGTTAATTAAGCATACTTACATATGTTTCTAGAGAAAATGTATCCTGGAAGTCTCTTTCTTTTCAAAGAAAGGAATATTGCTGAACCTATACGTCTCTCTGCTCTCTTTTCTAAAGGCTTTTTGCTTTTAATAAAAGCAATGTGATGTGATTTTAGTTGTTAGTGTCTAAGGTTTTCCATTTCCAGTGCTTTCTAAAACAGTGAAATCCATTAAAGTCAGAAAAAACATTATGCTATACTTAACAGAGTATCCTTTTCAACCAGAATTATTTTCTTTCCCTGAGGATGGAAAAAAATATGCTGTGGTTAAACAGGATAAAACTTCCTTCATTTTTTTCTTTCTTTTTAAATTCAGGCATGCAGTAGCAGCTAAAATGATATATTTCATATGTTTGCACGAAGTCCAATAAAAAAAAAAAAGGGGGCATTAGATGAAAACTGAACATTAATGATGAAAAGGTATCAGAACTGCCTTTATAAATTAGGACTCTATGGACACTAAAATTGTACTGAGCCTGTACGAATCTATGCATTCAACAAAGCTGGACTGAATTGTGCCAAAAAAGAAATGTCTCAGAAATTTGAAGGCTATAAGAGAACATTATAGGAATCTATTCTGATCCTGTGTGCACAGGACAGGCTGTACTATTTCAGTAGTCAGAGATACGAAAAGACTTTCTTGTACCAGAGATATTCTCATAGTAAATGACATATTATTGGCCCTGCTAGATAAATATTTGAATTTAGACATATATATTTGTTGAGAAAAAATTAACATTATTTAACTTATTTATGTAAGTATATAACACCGTACAACCAATATATACAATGAGAGCCCAAAGACAAAATTATGTATTCACATCAGTTAACAAAGAGTAACAGTATGCATCAGAACAGATGTATAGTATTTCCACGTATATCAATGAGGTCAGTTTTCAACATCTATCTAGACACAGTCATGTAAAATTAGACATCAATATCCATCAAGACAACTGAAAAGTCTGAGTTATGAGGCTCTTAAATTTCATTCCTTTAATTTGGCCTCAGTACCTGTGAAAATTATCTTCCAGGTAGGCAGTAGGATTTCCTAATTGATGTTTAGGCACTTCCGTCTAAACTAGGAGACAAGTGAGTTTATAATCCTCTATTCTATTTATTTATTTTTTTTTAAATTAGTCAGTATCTCAACTTGGAAAACTATTCTTTCAGAGAGAAGTGTGGTGCTATTGAAATATTTCCTTCATGAATAAGTGTGTAGTCACTTCAGGAAAAAAAGGTGTTTGAAGTATGATGATTGAAATGCCAGGTGTAGATTAGACTCATTTTACATAACCGTATTCATTAAAGAATAAAATGAACATCAGTGTCATCATCAGCCTTGATTTCTACTGTACTGTTACATACTTTACATTGATTTATCACACAGAAGTTGTGAAACTGTATTTGTACCAATAATTAAAACAAATATTTAAGCCAGATCACACAATTTGTCTCAGAGTCTTCAGGTTTCTCTTCTGTAGAAAGGTTATTGAAAGAGCCAGGTGTGGACAAAAATTGCTCAGGGCTTATTATTGCACACTTGCCCAAACATCTTTTTACAGTCAATCACTTCAAGGTGATCATGTACAGGTTGAGACGAGACATACTCTTATTGAAACAATTGCTGCTGCAAACCAAGTTGTGCAACATCTCCTAAACAAACTCTTCTAATACTGATATTGACTTTCTGATTTGGAGGCCCCACTTTCATCTGACTGTGTTGGAGATTACAAGCGTTACGATTCTTTTTGCTAAAGCAGAATTCAACTGAATTCAAAAGGCAATTGAATATGCTGAGTCAGAGAAAAGAAAACTGGACAGGCTTTTTTTAAGCATGAACATCACTTTCTCTCTGAAAAAGTGCAATTACTTATCACTGCAGGCAAACAACAGGACTTCCTGCTGGTGAAAGACATATGTTATTTCAATATATAGGATGAAAAAAATATTGCTCCAGAAGATGTGGACAGATGTGTTTTTTCGGATCTGTAATAATGATAAACTGCCTAACTGATCCATAGTGAAGTCGAAAACTCTATCCTTGACTTAATTAATAGTCCAGGAAACTGGCTATACTCCATGGATCTACTCCCTAGTAGGCTGAAACACCAGGGATCTCGGCTTCTCAATTACACGTAGTGAACAGCAATTGTTACACTCCGTGCAAGATTTCAGTGTCCTGCAGGCTACTCAAAATTGAAGTCTTGAGGAGAAAATTGAAAACATGAGATTTGTTGCTTAAGTCACAGAGTTGTCTGCAACATCTTTTGAAAGTCTGGATTTACTGATGGGAGAAGGATGAAGCGGTTAATGGCTCTTCCTGCCAGGCTGAACTACAAAGGTTTTTCAGCTAAGATATGCTAACCTTCATATTAAAACAGTTCATCTATTTTCCAGACAGCCCCATAGGATTAAGGGACCTGGCTTTGGAACTTCAAGTGGTATTAAAATGACAAGAAAGGCTTCTTTAAACACCAAGATATAGCATTGAAATATTGTATTTATCTATACAAGGATTATAAATAGTCAAGTGTTGTATCTCTTAATGTAGTTGCAAAAGTAATACGCAATTTATAAAGCTACTTACTGGGAAGAACAGAAAACCAGCTGTCATGCTCTATAAGTATCAAAATAACACATTGCAAAATACAGTATTTAATAAAGACATCAAACTTTACATTCAATTAATTATTAAATCCAAAACACTACCAGAACCAAATAATAAATGACAAGGTATTCAAATCAGTACCTAAGCAGCATATGGACGTTGTCTCTAAAGATCATTCACATAATCTAAAAAGTAAGAATGGCTTTTATAGTGAGTTTATTTTATATCTGTATTTATTATAGTTACATCTTTCAAAAAGAGGCAGTATTAACTTATACCGAAAATTATGTTTTCATTTATATATGTAGCTTTTGCAAGACTATGTGCAAAAAATTCATGAGATCTACCTCGTTGCTGTCCATGATTATTTTCCATGGGTTGGGCTGTGCACTGAGTAGAAAAAAATATATAGACACATAAACATATACACAATCTGCTTCCTCTACACTGAGTCTATCTGAGAACAGACTGAATATTTTTTTTTTTGCAGCTATTGCTGATATTTGAAATAAAAGTAATAAATAGAACAAAAATATCACAGTATTTCAAGTAAAGAGAAACTCAGAGTTCCTTGTCAAATGTGAGGCAGTAAAAAAAAAAAGCTATTTTGAAAAATTGTATTGATCATGCCAAGTGAGAACTTGGCATTTAAGGCTGTGTCACATTCTGTCAAAGCATAATGCAGTATAAGGCAACATAGTTCTTCAGTTCAAATCTGTTTTCAATGTGCTTATGCATGCTAGCTTGAGTTGACCAACTGTAGCTGCAGAAAGGCAACACTGGTTTTCATTCCAGCAGTTCTAAATAGCCAATTTGTCCTAAAATTTCCTGCCTCAAAGTATTCCCAAGTGTAGAAATACCAATGTATGCAATTCAGATTTATTGGCCTGATCTAAGATGGGATGGATATGCAACAAAAATAATATCTGAGGGATTTTTTTGTAATTCTGTATCTTCCTCTAGAATATTGTCACACTTCCATTTATGATCCCAGATATAACTACAAAGGTAAAAATAAAGCATAAAGGAAATAGGAAAGATATTTAGAAAATTATCTAAATATTTAATATCCCACAACATTGCTGCGTTTTGTTTTGTTTTCATTTCTACAAAATAATTGTTTTGGAGGGTATCATTATATGAATCTTTGCTAAAGACTAGTTTAAAAATAAGCCAATCACTTCCTAAGTTTTAGTTGTAGAGAATGGTTATGATTTTTCAAGAATGTAGGTAAGGAAAACAGAGGCTACAGCTTCTAACAGCTGAAACAGCTGGAAAAAGCAACAAGCTCTCAGAGATAAGATATTTCCATAGGTCTGTCAGATGTTACACTTCCACCTCAAAAGTAGGATTGTGATCCCACATAATAACAATTAGCATCTAACTCAGATTGAACATCCTACTGAGGAAGATAATCCATCTGTCCCACTGATTAATCATCTGAAAGATTAGAAAGACCTCCCATTTCTTTGGTGCTTGTATGTCTCTGCAACACAGGATAGCATTTAAAAATACAAGGAACATAGGTCAGGATTACCTACATGACTGATACTGATCTATCAATTCAGGTGAAACTCAGGGGTTTCGTTCCAGTTGTAGCTTTCTGACTTTCTGCTGTGATCATCTAGACCCTAAAATAACAAGGCAGCTGTGGATTCTCATAACAAGATATGAATAATTAATTATTCTGGTTGTGATGAGGTGGAAGTATGTATAGGCAGAAAGTCTGCTGAGATAATTTTAGGAATCCATGCCAGAGGAAATGTGTCACAGTGGCACAGCCTTACCCAATTTCGGTACATTATGCTGTACAGTACTGAATCAAACTCCAGTGGATTTTTAGGTGTGGTTGGTTTCGATGATGTTTTGGTTTGGAGTTTTTAATTTTTTTTTTTTTTTTTGGAGGGGGAGGAAAGGGGAAGGGCAGGGAATTACTTTCTCCCATTCCTTTCCTCCTGGCCCCTGATGGTCTCATGGGATGCTCTTAGATTATTTCTTTTCTACTATAGGTGCAACCACAGTTCCTAAGTGCATATAACTATAGGGATAGCTAATATGGAAAAGACTGCAGAATCATAAACAACTGGGTGTGGATGCACAAAACCCCAGCAAAAATACTTAGTCATACTATTTTATGAATCAGAAAGGAATACTCTGCCTAAATATCATGAATAACCATCAGGGCCTAAACTCATCTTCACTTCCCAAGCAGAACAAATTCATCAGCATACTTGAAATACCTTGAGGAGATTTAGTTAGCTATGAAGAGAAATAAAGAAATAAAGTTTGAAAGGATCACACATCTTCACTACACTGTTAATTGGGGCTTTTACTTGGTTCTTACTCATACAAGAAACCCAAGGCCAAGTTTTGGAATTCTTCAAAGTGAAAAGCCCAGCTTGGGCTGTGGTACGTAAGCTAGTTCTGCCCTGATTTTGCAGTGAGGATGCAGTGAAAACAAAACTAATTAAGCTTCCAAAACCACAATTTCCTTCAAAGTTTGGAAAAGATCAGAAGAGTTTCAGCCAACTGAAGCTCTGAAATGTCAGAGGTTATGTTCACAGAAGTCCCGAACACATGTTCAGAAGATATGCTGAACTTGAGTTTCAGCATGCGATATATAGCTCCAATCTTGTTCAGTTGACCTTAATACATACAAAAATTAATACAAATGTGACATATATGCAAGTAGAGCAGCCTTGTCCTTTCTCTTCCCCTTTTCCTATAGAATATTTTTCTAGAACTAGCTGGTCATCAGCTGAAAAACAAATCAGTCTTGAAATTGTATGGAATGCAATGCATTATTCATCGGATATTTCTGAATTCTTTATGCACTGATTTCTACAACTCAGAACAAATCCCACATATTCTTATATCATCAGCCATCATTATAAAATCCTTATGCAAAGGGATGTATGCTTTTAATAGAGAAACAGACACAAAAGAATATTCCATTTAAAAATGCTCAACTTGGGAAAACAAAATCATGTCACTTATTCAGTAGTCATGACTGATCTATTGTTCTGTTTGATTACGTCACTCTCCAGATTATCCAAGGACAGAAGACAATTTTCTTTTGCTGTAAAACTCAGGATAACCTGAACATTAAATAAGAAATATAGTCTATTAATTAAGTCATATCAATTTTACCCAGGAATTTATTGCAAATGGAGAGCTCACATTTGTCTTAGATCATAAGTTTAGTTATTTTATCTAAAAATTCAGTCAGTGTTTTTCCATGTCTCAGAGTTAATGTACAATTTAGTGCTACTGGAATTCTTTAGACAGTTTTCAAGTTACAGTAGAAATTTAAAGGAAAAAATCAAAAGCAAAGCTAACTTCTGAAAAAAGACAGAACTTTTGGCAACCAAAAGACAGGCAATTCCACTACCAATAAACATGTTCTATTCTCGGATTAAATGTTTTAAATAGCATATAATAAGTCAGAAAAGTTGTAGACATTTCTCCTTATTTAACTAGGTTAATAATGTTATAATTACTGCCGGTCTGAAATGTTCACCAGTTACAGATATTGATACATTCTGAAGCTGGCTGACAATTTGATGTTCTCTGTTCTCATTGGCATTGACAAATCTTTAAAATTCATGTCATGAAAATTTGGAGAGATGTGTGGGTTATGAAGTCCAGTTCCACCTACCTAAAAGTAACCCTACAACTAGTGTGTTGTTTAGGAAGATTCCCAGGAAGATTCGCAGCAGTTACTACTGGAACTTCATGTGTTCAAGTTTGTGCACTTGTCACTGGTTGTCTTGTCACTGGGCACCACTGAAAAAAGACTGTCCCCTCCTTGCCCCTTGACACTCATCCTTTAAGTATTTATAAGCATTGATAAGATCCCCCCCTCAGTCTTCTCCAGACTAAAAAGACCCAAGTCTCTCAACCTTTCCTCATAAAAGACATTCTAGTAATTTAGGTTGGAAAAGACTTTTAAGATCACCAAGTGTAACCTTTAACCTAACAGTACTGTCTACCACATCTACACATCATTTAAATACCTCCAGTGGTGACTCAACTGCTTCCCTTGGCAGCCTGTTCTAACGCTCGACAACCCTTTTGGTGAAAAAAATCACTTCCCCAGTCCTGCTGGACACACTGTTTCTGATACAAGTCAGATCCTATTGGCCTTCTTGGCAACCTGGGCACACTTCTGGCTCATAGTCAGCTGGCTGTTGACTAACACCCCCAGGTTCTTTTCCACCAGGCAGCTTTCCAGCCACTCTTCCCCCAAGTGTATGGTGTTGCATATATATCAAAACATAAGCTGTGCAAGGGCTAATAATCAAAACTATAATTACTTATTCCCATTATTTCTATTTAATGACATAAATATTTTTTTTCCCAAATCATTCAAGCCCTGTTTAAGAAGCCAATAATCTTTTGTAATCTTCCTTAAAAATTTCTACAGGGAAACAAAAGGTTTAATACTGTACAGACTTAAAAGGTCTTCTAATATGGACAGCTTTTTGTCAGTCAAGCTACCAGGAATACTGACATGGTACAGCTTCAGAGTTGTGCTTCTGTCATTAGTGTCAGCTTTCAATATCTTCCAGTAATAAAACAACTCATGTGTGTAAATGTGCTCTTTATCTAGACTTTAAAGAAAAATTACCCCAAATATAGAGTTTCTAGATGTTTAAGCATGTGCAATTAAAATATAATAACTTATTGAAATTAATTTTGAGTTAGTAAGTTAAAGTAAATCCTCTACATTGAGTTGAAAATGTAATGGTTGCTTTCTGTATTCTCAAATTCATATTCAAATATACTAAAAGGAATGTCCATGCAAGAAAATCAGACAGGATAGAAACTCCTCTGTTTATAAAATGTTATGTTTTTCTTCATCCAGATCCTCCCAAATTGAGCAAGAGACATATATCACAAAAAAATGGGTAGCAACACTGTTACTGTCTACAAACAAGAACATGTGCATAATAAATAAAACTGTTGAAACAAAGTAAATATATTCCAAAAACATGAGAAATGTATTAATTTCTTAAAATGATGTCTGTAGAGAACATAGAGAATACCATAAGAATATGGTACTACTTCTACTGGGGAGAATGTTAATGACATGGTCTTGTCTGAGATCAATGAGGCCACACAAAAGAATAAAATCACATTAGAAAATGTCTTGGATGTCTCTTTTGTAAACTGATTATCTGGCATAATAAAGAAAACATTTAAGGTAGTTTTATTTTGCCTGTTAAACGATTCCTTTTTGAAGGTTTTGTTCTGGAACATAGCAAAGTAAATGTTAGTAAAAAAATGAAAATGTAGTTATACTTGAGACATTAAGTAACAGCAACCACATCAGAATTAAATTTAGCTCTCTTAAAGGGGGAATAATATTAAAAAAGAAAAAACAAAGAGAGAAATTAACCTTATGATATAAAACTTCAGAAGACATCTAAAATCAAAAGCAAAATATATAAAAAATAAAATAAAAGGATCAAAATCACTTTAAAGTTAATTTAAAACCTTGTATTGCTAGATGGAAGTTACATAAACACGTGATAGCAATCATACATATTTAGGAAAATTAATTTTAAAAAACTTGCAAAACAAAGCAATGTAAGTCTTAGATGTTTTTTTTTTAGTCAAGCAGAAACCATTTTCAGAAAAAGAAAACAGCCCAGCTGAGGCCAAGAGAACAGAACTAACTATGACATGTCAACTGATGGGGATTTGATGCATGATCAAGTTATAAAGAGATGACAAGTTAACATGCCTCGGATAACTTGACTTAGAAACAAAATAATTTTGCCCCCAGATTACAATGATTCTGTGAAGTTGCTTTAATTTATATTTGCTGCAGGTCATGAATGTGCTTCATGATCCCACATGACTTGTTAAACCATTGCAAGCTGATTGTGTTCCCGAGTCCTGTGTTCGAGATTTGCAAAGCTACATTAAAATCTGAGAATGAGTAGTCAAACTCAAAACCAATCAACAGTCTGCAGAAGGACGTGTGTGTCACCTGGGCTACTTTGCAACAAATAAGCAACTGAACATTTCCATGCAGTTGTTCTTCAACACAACAATTTACACAAAAACATATTAAAGACATACTTGTTCCAAGTAATAATGATAAGGTCCTAGAGGAAAAGTACCACTTAAAATCACTAATAAGCTATTAAAGAGTTATCAGTAATTATTGACATTTATCAAAAAGCAATTTTGCCAAACTCAGGCAAAACGGGGATCAGACTTTCCAGAAAAGTCTAGAATGTTTCAAGAAATAAATGCAAGGCTCTTTAAACTTACTGCCCATTTTTTACCATATGTAGGGTTTCTGTTTCCAAGAACTCTTTGCAATGCTGAAAACTATATTTCTAAGAACTAATGCTTATATTCTCAAACATCTTTAGATTTCACTACCTAAGACTTGAAAGAAAAATGCTGTACTTGAATTAGTTACTATGGAAGTCTCAGCATCACTAAGTTCACGTGGAATTTTTGAAACAAATACTTAACTGCATTCTTATGGAAAGTAGAATTGAAAGACAACACCTGTTATTTTCTCTCTAAAAGGGTTGCTACTGTTTCTGGGAATTGAGAAACAACAAGGCTTGTTTTAACATTCCTAAACTATCTGCAAAATTGAAGGTTAAAATTAACAGTATCTAGATAAACATTGCAAAATAGTAAGTGGCAGCAGCTTAAGGAGAAATTTGGTTTCATCAGCACACTAGAATTTTTGGAATGCATTTACAGTACAATCAATACAAGGAAAAAGATTCATTTATCTGACTTACTATCTCAAAGCACTTTAACTAAAATGCTGCTGTAGTTAAGTACTTTGGAGGTCACTGATAAATAAAACTGCTTGTTAGCACAACATAAAACTATTAATAGTTTATCACTCAGAGATGAGTGGCACCATCTAAGATAATACAAAGTAAACAGAGAATGTTTTTTTATTATCACTCCTAAATTAGAATATGATCAGATACCCATAGATTTTATTTTTAATCTTGCTTGTCTACACATTTGTCAGCTGCTAACCTGATAAGCGTTTTTTTAACTGTTCATAATACCAAATCTATTGGTGAAAATTAGTTGATAATGACATAATGGCATTGATTTAGGTTAAACAAAGCCCCGTCTCACTAGGGCTACCTGGTCTTCTCTAAAATTTCCAGTCTGTACAATTTTCTGTCAAGGACCCTTTCACTTTCAACAGCCAGATAGACCTTACATGGTCTTTTTTACCAGATGTTCTTTTGCTTAATACTGTATTGACTTGAGCAGTCTTCTTCATTCCTTGGCTTCTTGCTTTAATATTCTGTCTCAGAAAACTCCATCTAGAAGGACTCCCTTGGGAATAAGACCATGTCAAAATTCTACAGGGAAGGGCCGGGATAATAATCCTTACCCATCTTAAAGCAGGGAGTGCCACAGAAAATCTCTCCAAATACTCGTTTATTGCACTGTCCCCAACTATTTATGAAGAAAGCAGACCTAGTGCGTTTAACTCATGCAATTAGAAAATATCTTCAGTCTAAATTGTGATTAGTGATCAGATGAGCTTCTTAGGAACAGATACCTGCAGCATAGAAGATGAATGAAATTTGCACAGAAGCTACTGGAAAAGATAATCGCATTGCCACTAAATCGACAGGAGGTTATCTGACTTCACTACAGAAATACTGGTTTTGAAGGACTAAGAAGGTGATGATCATAGTAAAGATAATTTGATTCTTTTGTGATGAAAACAAGTCTAACTTCCTAACAAAATGAGGATTTTTTCATCACTCTGCTTATTGGTTACACAGTCCATTTAGCAGGTTTTGCTCTCTATGACACATGAGATCCTTCTAAGAATTTTAATTTCTTGGGAAAAGGGTGGGGAGTAAGAGCAGTCTAAAAAACATTAAGCTTTTCAAAGTTTCATGAAAATCAGTAGTTAAGAAATGGAAATACTCCATTTGTTCATTAACCAAAAGGAAGAAAAAAGCCATTATCCAAGTAACCCAATTAACAGGCAACTGGTCCATTAGTACATGCAAACTGATTGGTCAACAAACACATGCAGAAAAAATCATAACTTCTGCTATGTTTTGTCCACCTAGGGAGACAAAGATTGGTTAATGAATATAAAGAATTCCAGGTTACATGGAACACCACTCAAGGTTACATAAGAGAGAGAATTTTTATAAAGGAGACTTCAGTACTTGGATTACTGTTAAGCATGCTGCAGTAGGAAAACATTACAGATGATGAAAGGTGAGTATGACTTTGTAGGATTAAATGATTCTTTAAGAACTAGAGATACTGAAAAAAAAACGGTGATAAAGGGAAGTAGATTGCAGACTATTTCAGTAGGGGAAAGAATACAGAAAACCCAAGGAACGTGACATATAAGTATATAGGAAACTAGAATAAATTTCTTTCTCTTTTCATGTTATGGTTTGTTTGGGTTTTTGTCTGCTTTATTGATTGCCTCCCATTGAGAGGCATGTCCTTGTTAATATTTCTTATTGCCATTGTCACACTGCTCAAAGAAATTTGTCTAACTAAGCAAAACAACATGTAGTTGGAAGGAAATTTTATTCTCACATTTAGGTTAGATAATTCTACTGGGAAAAAATTATGAGATTTAGCAAGACTTAAATACAAGAGGATCCCAGGAGCTTGTTGAAAGTTTTTTATGAAACTTCAAAGTGAATCCAGATTTCTCAAATCTAATAGATCATTAACACATTATTGGTGATCCAATCAGCCCAACAGAAAAACTCTCAATGGAAGAAAAGGATTGTAAATCTTTCCTTGAAGAAATACTGCTATAACTAAATTATTTGGTTTAAAGTTGCACACAGACGTGTTTTACGGGTACTACAGCTTCTATAAGCCTCACATTGGATCTCTGGAGTTCACCACCTAAGATAGCTACCAGTAGTTGTGAGGTCTTTATTGAGGTTCACCATCCATGTTTTCAGCAGGTGTGAGGTCTTTAAAGGAGAAAAACCAGTAACTGCTCAGGTTTGGAACTAACTGCCTTAAAAACAAGTCTTGTCCATACACCAACATTAAGGTCAGTCTGAAGGCTTTCTAATGCAATTACGCGAGCTGCTCTCAGGATCTACCTCCACCCTTTAGTGCTCTCAGATGCATTTTTAAAAGTTTGTAAATAATCCTGTAGTGACTAAGTAGTACCAGCATTATTAAAAATCCTGTGAAAGAAACTGCAGAACTCTGAGATGCCAACAGAAACATATTCTCCTGGTTTGAGGTAAAACAAACCTGTTTTCTGTTCAGTAATTTTACTTTTTTAGTTGGGCCCCTTCTAACTAATTAAAGTCTGAAATTAACAGCACATTGTTCAGAAAACTGTTCATTCTCACAGTGAAAAGACCTGATTATAACAAGGAATGCTGTGCAGACAGGCCCTTGCTTACTCTTATTGCTGGAACAACCAAGGTCAGGTAATTTCATTATTTGCCCCATTGGAGGGTCAGAAGCAGAAAAGCGTAGAGGGGTCACATTTGCAGGGAGGAGCGGACAGACCAGGAGACATAAACACGACCAATAAGGGTATTTCATCCCAACCATATCATGCTCAGTATAAAAGCTGAGGGATCAAAAGGTCAATACTTTTTGTTTCAATGGCCTTCATCTGAAGAGGACCCTGTCTGTTCCTCTGCCTCTGATGACGATCTGAGCATTCTTGACTCCAGATCTGGAATCCAGCTCCTATCAATCACCGAGTCCAGGTCTGGGACGTTTCCTGATGCCTGCTGGTAATGCGATCGTCATCCTGGGAGCTTGATATTGTTTTGAATATATTGTACCTATTCTGTTATTTTCTTCCTTTTGTTTTTGATTTAATTTTAGTAGTAATACTTCATTAAAGTAGTTTAGTTCATTCTGAACTCATAAATGTCCTTATCCTCTTCCTCTCCCTTCTTTTTTGGGGGAGGAAGGGCCATCTGTCAGTCTGGGTTTGATAATTTTGGCTGAAACCACGACACACATTATTACCCTGTGCTACTGTAATGCACTTACAACCATAAATATGGAACTCTGGTGAATGTAGTAATAGCTGATTTCTGCCATCATAATTACAGTGTGTGACAAAAGCAGACCTTACAGACCAAAGGACCAAACACTTATAAAGCAAAACCACCAAGACAGAGTTTGCACAGAAATCCACATCTGTAGGAACTTACCATCAGTTAAATGTGGAAGGCAAACCACACCAACAAAGGTCTACAGTCACGATATGATCTATGACTAATTCAGGAAAACTCTGAAGCACCTTTTCACATAGATTAGAAATCTAATTTCTTTGTGTTAATTTATAGTTTACATAATTTAAAATAGAAAACATGCTAAGGCATGAAAACTCTAACTCTTAGATATTCCCCATGGGTCCTGCAACACTCCCGGGCAGTAGTATCAGATATCGGTACGTGTCAATACCTTTCAGCAATCCCAAGGTAGAGCATTTCTATGCTGCTATCAAATTCATAGCACACTTCAGGAGCTGTTTCACAAGAATGTATAAACATCAGTTATTATTATTTTCAAATCTCCGTGCTGTAAGATTTTGTTTTGTTATACTTTAAATTAAGAATACAAGGAGTTTTCAACAGTCCAGAGATCTAATTTTATAGCTCAAGTGTTTTAGTGCTATTATACATTAAAGCAGTAAATGTAAAGCCACAAAAAGCATCTAATGCATTAACCTGGTATTATGAAGTAATTTGTTGTGTTTTCAAGCAAAGTAAGGGGTTGTTCTGTGTCAAGAAAATTATGCAGACGACAAATAGCACTTGTAACATCTATTTCACAATTCTCTGTGACAAGGACCTGCACATATTACAGTGCTCTATCAAAATCTCAAAGAAACATTTTCTGAAAATACCATTAACCTCATAACAAAGCAGCATGGCAAGTTGTAAGTCTCAAGCCTTTTCATAAGTGTTTTAACCAAAGAGTAAAATGGAAAGTGAAATTATACACGTAAATCAAAATTGTCAGTTTCAAATTGCTTTGTAATGTCTAGGGTATGGGCAAAATAGAACAACTTTTGTCATGATTGGTTTTAATCAATCATGCTACAGGGATGGCCACAAAGAATCTGTGCCTTGGACTTTGATCTTGCAAACAAACCCAAACTTAACTTTTAATCAATGGAGTCATTTGTATGATTAAAGGAACACATATGATCAAGTATTTATAGAAACAAAGTTTTAGGATACGATCTATAAGGCTGCTTTGTGTGCAGCGGAAATAACTTGAACAGCTTGTATATAACCACTGTTTATTACTACTTCTTGGCCAGAGTAGCTGAGCTCTGGCAAGCAGCTGTGAGAGGTTCACCTATTTCAATATGAAATGCATCACTCTTGTTTAAATTATTCTGAAAGATGCTTAACTTAAGTCACCATATCAGGCTTAACCTAAATTAGCATATTATGTTTAAACAAAGTAAGCGTATTGTGCAGCAAAGTAGATGCAGAATGCATTCGGGTATTAGAGGTCCAGAGATAGCTGTGTCCAGCAGCTATAGTAGCCATTTTCATTGCTCAAGTCACTGCTAAGTGGTTACACCCTGGTCCTCATCTTCCAGACCATTATTAGATCAAAGACACACTACTTAGTAATAATATCTTCACTTATACTTAATCAAGGAAATTGTGCTGCAGTTTGTAAGTGCTGCAGTAAGTCATTCTCAGTTGAAGGGGTTTATCCTCGGACGTGTAACATCCCAGACCTATCATCAGACATTCATCTCAAATCCATCTCACCTACTTCTATCTGAGTGTGAACTAGGCAGCCGGTTTAAGCTGATCATTATTCTCCTTTTGTACTCAGGAGAGATGAAAATGCACTTGCAGGCTCTGCAGCAACCAAACAGATCACCTCTTTCAAGTGAAGTCAGGAACAAGGAATATCCAGTAAACTAATTAGGCACAGAAGTTTGTGGGAGGTTTGCCATTGTCCTTAGTAACAGTGAAATAAGGCCCCTGTTCTATTTTTTTGTATTAAAGGTTTCACATGTTTAGCAGTAGAATTTAAGAAGAGTGGGGTGCATTCAAACTTGTTGGAGAACCACTCTTTACTGTAACTGCTTATTTCTCCTTCTAAATGTGTGACATTTTATCTACAAGTATTCAAGTATTTTAGAAATGAAATAACCCGCTGCAGTGTTTTGAGTGTTGACCCACAGAAGCTGCAGTCACTCCATAAGGAACATTATGGAATCAATAAAGAGCTTGGGACTGTTTACAGCCCGGTTCTGAACTATAATAAATGCTCAACCTGCTGAATACTTTAACACCTCCTCAAGAGCGTGTTTAGAAATTACTACTATCCCAGATGTTTGTGTGACCTGAAAATATGCAGAAGGACATGACCATGCCTAAGATAAGCAGAGAAGAGAAAATAATGACTTACTGCATGTAAACACAGGCACATAAAGACATTTTCTCAGCAACAACACTAATAAGAACAAGATCTTGTAAAACAGCTTACGTCTTTCTGGGCTTCCAGACAACACATTTTTTCAAGCTTTGCATCATACCATTCCAAATCAACTGAGATGAAATATTTAACACAGAAAGGAATGGGTTTATTTTCCTTTACTCTTGGCTTTTACCACACACCCACGGGAAAGCACTTAGCTTAATCATAAATAAAGAGTTGCAGGAGCTCATGGAATTGAGCAACACTTGCTAACCTTTAGCTTTGTGGCTGAAAAATGACCTTCAGTGATGACCCCAGTGAATAGTGCTATCTGGAATAATTCCCTCACATCAAGTAACCTATTATTTTACTATTATTAAGTTTTAGTAACACTGCTGGGAGAAACCATCTGTTAAAAGAGAAACAAGGTACTGACCCCTAGGTAGTCGAGGACTGTTGTTTTCTGCAATCAGTTTAAGGCACTTTTCATTCATTTTGTACAATTTCTTTTCACTAGTGTCAGGAAGATCAGAATAAGAAAAGGCCAACATCCCTGTGATGTTTATTGCACATCAACAAATAAAAGATATATTTACAGCTGTATTCACCATTTTACTAGGCCTATTAAACAAATGTGTTGTAAGAAAAAGCCTATAAAGCAAACTTAGCAACAGTAAAAAGCCCATTGTTTGACTCCCCACAGAAGCCTCAATTGCTTCACAGTATGAAGTCAGGAATCCTTTAGATAAAAATAAACACAGAAGAAGTAGAGAATAGATACATTAAGGATGTTAAGGGGAGCAAACTCTTCTTTCACTGAATGCCTATCTTCCAATCACTGCTTCCTTGGTTTAGAGAATTATGTTGCAAATAGTTTGCAAAAGTAACTCCATCATCATACTACAGGGATCCAGTCAAGAACCTTTTAAACTTGTTACTAAATGCATTTGGGGAGATTTAAAGAAATAGAAACAGAGAACAAACTTCACATGCTGCACTGAATGAGTGAGTTTCCTAAATCCTGAAATTCTTCAGTAGTGATGAAATATAAAAGTTAGCATCATGATTTCAAAAGGATAATAAACATCTTATTTAATTTGTTTTTCCTTAGCTGCTGCTGACAAATCACAGTGTAAAGAGGACTATATACGGCCTGTCATCAAATTCTTATAAATAATGAACATCATCTGTTCAAAGGGATATGAGAAAGTATCAGTGATGTTTTTTTTTCTTTCTTATGTTTTGGCTAACTGGCTTTCTTTGGTTGAGCTTGGGGGAGAGGTGTTTTGGTTTTTTGTTTATTTTTTATGAATGAAATTGTTTACCTTTTATTTCTTCTGTATTTTGACATTTAATATTAACAGGTATCGTTTGAACTGTATTGTAATAGATCACATAAAGCACAAGAGTCTCATGTTTGTCATACAACCTTCTTTGGAAATCTATCCTTCACAACTAGGTTTCTGATATGAAAGCTCATATCAAGCATATTCAACTAAGTACAGTAATGCAATTTTAGAAACTAGATGTTGCACGTCTATGGCAAATTAGTCTTTGCTATTAGACTATTACAGGGATCTCTTTGTGTTGACATTTTAACCTAGAGAAGCATTGAAAAATCCAGTTTTTAATCCATCCCTTGATACTGGAGATCTAAGTATCTAGAGTCAACCAGTAATAGGCAGCTGAGTTACAGAAAGCACTATGGAACCAGGTTTCTCCATAGAAGGCAAAAAGAATACACAGCAGAGAATATTGTTGTTTCCTGGTAAACTTAATTTTGTATGGGGAAGTGTATAAGGTAAATGGCTGGCATTTCCACCAGGCAAATGAAGTTTCAGTCTGAAACATTGTACTGCATTCAAGGACAAATCTTAGGTAATTATGTGTAACTGGAAAACTCCGGTTGACTTTTAAGAAGAGTTGAGCAGATTCTGATTGACAGAAGATGTCATAAAGCATACAAAGTACTATATTGAGACAGGGTAGCAAGACATGACATAACTACCAATTATCTGCTTTCACCTAAGACTAATAAAAAGCAATTTAAAGATGAGACTCAATTTTTATTCCATCAGAAGTTATTTTCCAGCTACATGAGTGATCCAAGTTTTGCAGCCATTGGCTACATATACAGTCTGTGTGTCATGCCAGGGCCTAGACGTTTGGCAGGCGTCATGTTGCTGACATCTTTGTGGTTACAGACCTCCTGCACATACTTGCACAGAAACCATGAAAGGAACCTTTGACATGCCGGAGGAAATTCCGGAGGTCCTGCAAATTACAGGTAAAATAAGAATGAGAGCAGACCAGAAGAGAGACAAAGATTCATCGCTAAGACAATATATTCTCCTAGAGCAGTGCAGCTAAATCCAGAGGCCTGATGTGCTGCAACTGAGTGATCCTCTGAAAAGGTCTAACATCAAGAAATGTCAAAGGGAAACTCTGAGAAAGAAAAAAAAAAAAAAGAAACAGGGAAACTCTTCCATGTGTTTGTAATGTTGTTTCTTAAAAAAAAAAAAAAAATCCTTCAAAACACTTTTGTTTCAGTGATGCTTATAGGCAAGAAAGTCATCAGAGGGTAAGAAAAAACTGAATATATAATGACACATTCCTGCCTTACATTGCTTTGAAGGGGAAGAAAAAAAGTCTTTAGACTCCTATAAAACAGTTTGCTAAAGGGATGCAGTATGAATAAAAGCATATCAATGTATAGTTTCACCAAAATTAACAGAAGATGTTTAGAGGAGAAACACAATAATGTCAGCCTTCAATTGAATTGGTTAACAAGGTGAAATCTCTCTTTCAAAATGAGAATTTGTAGCCTTGAGGATGATCAGAAGAACCAAGACCAAGGGAAAAGGGAATTTGTCAATGTGACATGAAAAAAAGTTGGGAAACAATAGTCTGGTAACATTTGTTTTTGAAACTGTGTTCTAAGGGACTCACGATGGTTTTATTTGTTTTAATTTATGCAGTAAATTCATTCAGTTGCTCAAACTGAATCTCGGTGCTGACAATTTACATTTTTCATCAACTTAAAGACGGAGTTTATTTCAAAAACTTTTCAAATATTGTTTCATCAGTTATTTATATCCTTTCTTTACAGGCATTTGGAATTATAGCTAAACTACACTGCAGATTTCTTATAATGCAATATTTTTCTTCTTTTTCTCTTTCAACATTTTGTTTCATGTTTAATCATGAATCCTTAACTGATTATTTAAATGCCAAATGTTAACTAACCAACACAAAACATTTTAAATAGTATACTCAAGTTAAGAGAGCTTTTTTTTCTGTAAAAGAAAGATTACTATCTTTATCCCTGCAGGCTATGAATTTCCTTAAGAAATGAAGATTTTTCTAATTAATGTTGGTTGCATGCTATAACTTCATCATATTTGCCTGGATACATGAAGAAAACCAGGGCGGCAGTTTTAATAATATTTAGTATTCCTATTGCACACTTTCAGAATATTTATTGACTGGAAGTTTCTCAAAAGGCCTGAAACAGATGCTCACCCTTGCGCAGCATACTGTAAATCATACAAATAGCATTAATCCTGTTTTCATTTAAGTAAAACATAACACTTGCTTTTAGTGAAATAATAATGAGGAAAATATCTGATGAAGAGTTTAAAATAGCAGATGGTGTTAGCACTTTGAAAGTAGGGAGGTAGCTGTATAGAAGCAGCATGCAGGATATTCTGGTCTTGCACCTTCAGATGGTACTTAGTTCTTTAAAGCAAAAGCAGGAAAGTGATTGATGTTACACAGCAAACAGTCTGCTTCTTGCATCCCCAGTGATGGTGCTTATTGCTTCAGAGTTCTGCTACAGCAATACTTACAGAAGCCTTTGTCAACAAAATACAGTTTTGAAAAGACCTAGCATGGTTTCACTGCCAAAAAAAAAATCTTGTCTTGGTGAGCGAGTCCCTCCAGGATTACTTGGAAACACTCCTGAACTTGCTTCCACTTCTTCTGATATGGATGAATAATAAACCTTAAGCTTGTCCTGATTGTGGGTAAAGATTCAGTTGTCTGTCCAGAGGGAGAGCAAATGCTCTCATTTCCACCCCGCAGGTGGCACAGAGATATTTGTGTATCTTTCCTTAAGACATTTCTAAGTTGACATTGAGTCTTCTGTGGCCTCAAGAATTTGGGTAATAAGAAGACTGGTTGTCACGTGATTTTTCCAAACACTCATAATTCTGGTTATCAGCCCTTATACCCAAATACATTTAGACCTGAAGCTGTAATGCAGGATAATATAGGCCTTTAGTTCCTAAACCCTTGGAATTATACTGCTTTTTAATTTGCTGTAAGAAAAATCCAAACTTCAATCTGTTATATACACACACATTTTATAGATACATATATATGTGTGTGTGTATACATACACTTAATCATCTATCTTTTTTTTCATACAAACTTCTCTGGACAAAATGTAAGCATACACCACAAGCTAAATCCTTATTCTGGTACAAACTCAAGGTGATTTATATCTAGCATGAATTAACATCTTTCTCGAATTTGAATTTTCCTTGATAGAAAAACTAATCCTTCCTAGTCGCTCAACACCAAAATTCTATTACAGCAGAAAGCTGTTAAAAATAGAAAACATTTTCATGCATGAAATTGAATCAGGCATGATTCAGTTATGGGTTATGTGGCAAGTCATTAATTAGCCACAATTTTTGTGGCCAGCTGATTACTAATTGAAAATACTATGTTCACATTAAATGTATTTACCTACCTCAGAATTCACAAATGCATGTCCAAAAATTCCCTACATTTTTGTTATTCGCTTTAGTCCCTGAGTAAATTTTGCTGCCACCTAGCTAGAGAACAGATGCAGTAAGATATCATGGATAAGCATGATGAAACTTTTAGTGTTAATTAAAATGAATTTTAAATTACAATTAGCAAGAAAGTTAAAGTAGATGTGCTGAAATCTGGCTCCTGTAAATAGCAATGAAACATTTTTTTTTCTTCTGTAACAGACCTCAGCAGACCTCAAAGATGACTAGCCAGCCCTAACAAATCTAAATTCTTAGTCTTATATTCTAACAAACCTAAAGTCTTATATTGTTTTACATTACACATTCTACATAAAAAAATCTGTATAGTAACATGGAGAGTATCACTTTTCTTCTGCAACATTTGAGCTCTGCCTGCCTTAGTCGTCTGCTGCTATTGTTTGACATATTTATGCTTAGAGAATAAATTTTCTATTCCAGATTATTTCCTTCTAAATTCAGTCAGCTCCTTCTGTCTGCTGCAGCTTGACTCTACTATAGAAAGTAGCAAGCAGTTCCCACAGCAGGTAAAAGGGAGATATTTGGATGGATAAGGTAGGCACAACAGCTAGTTAACCATACCTTTTCCAGACAAGAGGAGTGTCCAGTGCATAGGCACACAACCTGAGATCAAGTGATGCCAAAACCCCTCAAGTGACTTGAGAGCAAAGTAAATGGGTAGAACAGAAAACAGATCCCTGAAGATTTGCAAATCTCTGCGTGTAACCAGCCATGCCAGATCCCATTCCAGCAACAAAATTGTACAGACCGCTGGAAGGGCTCAACATCTATTTTCATACTATATTACCTTTAGTCTTTCCCAAATTCACAAACTAGGAGAGAAGGNAGAGTTAGAAATACTCTGCAAACCATGCGTAATGCTTGAATTATACAATTACATCCTTCATGGGTTCTTCAGGCCTACACGCTTCTAGTGTAGCTCTGTTTGGCTTATATAAATATAGCCCTCCTGTCCTCTGGAAACCCAATCCATTTCAATCTGTAATGTAAATAGTTTCTTTTTAACATGCAGTGTGTGCTGATTTCACCTTAATTATATATTTCCCTTTGCAAGAACTTGAACTGCGGGATACTGGGAAAGAATTTAACCAGCAGCCTATAAAGAATAGGGACTGAAGCTTGGCTTCCATTAACACCTCATTAGGCAGAGCTGTAGTGTATGTAAAATGAGCTAATGATTTTTAAATGCAGTTGTCAACCTATAACTTAATAATGTGGACTCTTAATTTCTCTGTATTACTGACTGAACGATAATACATTTTTATATCTACAAATCAACATGAAGCTATTGGAGTACATGATTACCCCAAGCAAGATCTTTGTTGGTCATCATCAAACACTGATCTGTAGTGCAACCATACCACTAATAGCACAAGTGGTACTAAACATAGTGTCAGTTTTCTGACAGACACAAACTGATGATTTGAGGAAAACACCGTCAATTCATAGATAGAAATATAGTTCAGCTTACTAGAAACAAAGTTAGAACCATAAAATGACTGCTAGGTGGTTATAGGATTAATTCTAATCCCATATAAAGGAATGGCAAAATTCTCATGTTTGAGTTTATTGTGAATAGAGACCATCTTCTACCTTACCAAAAATCACTGTTACAGTTTGTATTAAATTGACAGGTTTAACAGTAGTTCAAGAATGCAGGACTTTCATTAACTCCCACAGAAGCTGAGTAAATGACCATAGAGTCAAACAGGGGTTGCACAATATATCCTTTAATTGGCAAGGGGGTTGTGGTATTCCTATCTGTCAGGTGACCCCTCTGTGCAAGGGTTAGGACCTGATCTTGCTGCAGTGGGTCTGGAGGCATGTGTGCTCTGCAGGTGAAGCCTGGTTTGCTATGAGAGCAAAAGGTTCTCATTCACTGTCAGTTCACTACACTTTCACTGGGCATCACTTTTAAAGACAGAAAAATTTTTAAAAAAGAGAGAATTTGTGAATTTATAAAAAGGAAAGAGTCTCTCCAGTTTGTGGAAACCTTCTCTTGGCTTTTCAAAGTAATAAGATTTTAAAAGGGAACAGTTTTAAATACTTCTTCCATAACAAAAAAAAAAAAAAAAAAAAAAAAAATCATGTCTATATACCTCATTATACTCCTTATAGAAGCTTTGAGCTTACCAGTCAGCACTAGCCTTTCTTGCAATGGCCTGAATCCCAATTAACCACCAGCATCCACAGTTACAAAGGGAGGCAGCAAGCAAACGTGCTTACTTTCATGTTTCAGGGTCTTTACAGTGAAATTTTAAACTGAATTTACACCTACTCCACAATGAAAATTTACACATCCTCTGTGCCACACAGCAACTCACAGGATGGGCTGGAGCTGCTTTGTAAAGGGGACACACAACCACCTCTTTGTAGCCCCCCTGTGCCCGGCTGGTACCCACAGCAGCCTCTCTCCAGGGTAAATGCAATTAAGATGAGGGACCCTCCTGCTGTTCCTGTTTGATTAGTGAATGCAGCAACGACATTTACTCATTGTCTTCATGCTTGGTCGCTACATTCTTTTGGCTGGGAGGGTTGCAATAGCTGTTCCCAGGGTGCAGGCAGGTATGCCATTTCTAACCTTTGACTCGGGACATGTGGTTGTGCACCCAGTGACTGCAACATGGATGGTGAATGCAGTCGCATCTCCCAAGTGTGAAAAATACAACAGGGTACAAGGCAAAATATAAGACGGATGTGTGTGTCCATGGTAGAGAATTTACTTGGGACAGGTCTTCCTGTGTCACTGGATCTGAGTGAACTGACATCAGGCAAGGGGAGGTTTGGCCCTCTGTGAGAGGTGGATGTTTTATAATCTGCTTGAAAATATCAGTTGTGATGTGTTATGGCCAAATTACTAGCTCCTGTCTTAAAATAGAAGTAGTATGCGGTGAAACGTACACTGATTCCAACCAGCAGAAAAACAATTACTTCTACAAGTGAGCACAGAAGCAGTTAATAGTCACAACACCATAGTGGGGAGCTTGCCAAAACTGGCAGCTAAGCCAGAGTCCTGAACCCACGTAACAGGAGGTCTATTTGCCTCATACACTGCGCTTTCCTCATTTCATTTACCCCATCACAAGCAAATAGCAATGATAATGATAGCCTTAGTAATTACACCTAGAAACAAATCAATGTTCAAATGCACATTTTCAACAGTAAGAGATGTGAAAGGATTACATAATCAGCATTTGTCACTCACTCCCGCTGTACTCTGAAACCACAGGCTAAAAAAGAAGTAGCTCATATATTAAAAGGGGTCATATAATTTATTTCATTCAGAGCAATTAATTGTTTACTTACAAGACAGCTTTCCATGACAGAACTTTCTTTCTTTAAAACGTGTTTGACTGCCCTATAAAAGCAAACCCCATTTCTTATAGTTTCCTAGCACGACATTCAGACCAATTATCCTATTCAGCTTCTCCTTTCTGTATAATTGGTAATTTAGCTTGCTATATAAAACACAATTAAACCTTGTTTAGACTAAGGCTGTCTACATGTGGAGCTGGAGCTGATGCTAATTCTTAAATCTTAACCATACTTAAAATAGGTATTCTAATGTACTTCACATTGATGCAGCTTAGTTATCACTTTCATAACCAGATAAATGTTCTTGAGTAAATTAGCATTTGCTCATTCCCAACTATGTCAGCAAAAAGGTATTTTCTTTTCATCTTTGCATAGGAGATAATAACAAAACATTACTGATTGGCCAATCATCAATTCATCTTGCACACTTACATTTATTCACTCCTACTGCAATAACTGCCTGTCATATATTTGTACGTACAGAATCTACAAATGTATGTAATGCTGCATTGAACTGAAATGCCATGGTTGTGCATAGGTATTTTTAAATATAGACTATATTGAAACCAAATCATAGGGAAGAACTTAAATCACATGCAATCCAGAACTGAACAAGGAGATACTCTGAAGGAGCTAAGGAAGAATCATTCAGGTAAATTGAAACTTAAATGATTTTTTTTTAAAAAAAGTTATAAGTACTCTACATACATATATCAGAAAAAATAACATTTTTTTTTCCTTTGGGTAACTCAGTTAAACTGCAAGCAGACTTACATTGGCAGTTAGTCATTTTAATTATAGTGTGATGACACTTGCTAGTTTAGAAAATGAATCATATGGTTGCACAGGAATTCAGTCTTATTGCCTTAGCTATATTTGTAGATAGATAGAATTCTAAAAGTGAAACAGACATTTAATGTTTTAAGGGTTACTTGATGCATAAGAGTATATGTATTCAGCAATAATTTCAGGTTATCTTCTCCATTTCTTTCCCTCTCTTTAGAGACCAGACATCCTTCTTACAGCATGGAGGATAAGACAGAATGACAGGCAAATCTAACACACTTTCAGGCAGGAGAATATTTCAGTAGCTTAAAATTGTCACTGCAAGTGCCTTAAATTTCCCTGAATTCATAAACTTAATTATGGATACAGTCAAATACAAGGAAACAATTCACAAGATTTCTGAACAGGAATATTTTGTTCTGTCAAAGGATCACAATTTAACCCCGATGCAATACTTCCAGTGAAGTCAATGAACTTGCATTAGCATAAAGTCTTTAAAAACCTGACACACTGACCTACCTTTATGTGACAGACGTAACCTTGGCTGCCTCGTATCTGTTGCATGACATCCAGTCGGTAACTCTAGTAACAAGCCATACAGTGCCAGGATTAAAAGGTCCTGGGCAGATGCCATCCTGCCCAAGATCAAATTCTTGCGCTCTTCACTTAACTGCTGCCGTTTGTTTGTTGTTTTGGTGGGTTTTTTTTAAGGCTCCAAGTTCCACTTCTACTTTCCCAGTGCAGTTAAATCTCTCTCTTTGGTCAGTTTGTGGGGTATCTCTATGGGAAATTCAATGTTCATCAGAGAAGCACACAGCCTCAGCTAGCCATTTGTCAAGCTGTGCAAATGTCATGTAAAAATATTCCCTCCCTAGGACAATTGTTTATAAAGTGCGAGGACATTCCAAGGCGTTACTCTGCAGTGTTGTGTCTTGAGCTCTCTTTAGTAACTCTGCCAGTGGATTCAGGAAGAAGCTGTATTTTCAGTCCCTCCTGCAAGGCAATTCATTCAGAGAAGGAGGGAGGGAGGGAAAAAAAAAGAAAAAAGAAGAAAACACCCTCCTCCTTGGTGCTCTTCAGAGCTCAGCCCCTTGCTCTGACTTGCCAAACAGCTAGTTTTAATTCACCTTTCACCTTTGCTAATTAAAAACAAGAAGTGCCATTCCCTCCTGGAGTTGCAGGATCCACCCAGCGGGGAAGCCGGGCTGTCAGGCTGCTGTATTTACTGAGAAAGTTCAGGGAGGGTTGAGGCAATGTACAGTACTACCAGCTCCAAGAAGCGTTTTAATCCACGTGCCGTGCACTGATTTCTCAATCGCTTCGTGGTTTCACGTTGTAAAGCATCGGGAGAAGGATCAGAATTCCTCCCGTCCCTCCCTTTTGAAAAGTCATTTCAGCTTTTGTTCACAGCTCAGTTTTAGAGGAGGATTAACCCTAGAATTAACTATTTAAGTACATTGTCACTTAGAGTCATTAAACAGCATGCTACTAAGTGGATCAGAATAGAAAGATTCCAGTTGTATATCCTTTCCTACTTTAAAGAAAAAGGTTTAGCCTTTTTGATCATTTTTTTTCCAAATGTGGTTTTACGCAGTGGCTTCTCCCCATTAACATTTTAAATGTCAGCAAGTCTGGAACCTTAGGTCATCTCTACATGTCAGTAAAATTACTTATCTGACTAGATTCCTGTAGGATTGGGCAGTATTTAAAAAAAAAAAAAGCCTGAGCAGAGTGCTGTGATAACATGATAAACAGCATCAGATTTACAAGTGTCAAGCAGCTACCTCTTATATTGCAGCTCACAAATACCAGAAAACTTCCTCTCTTTTTCATCTCATTGGCAAGAACTAAATTTTTATAAATCAAGACATAGATCTATGTCTGGAATACATTAATTGCAGAATAAAGTTCTCCGTAATTAAGACCTCATGCATAGAATCTTTTAGAATTTTGTTAGGTGCATTTTAGTAATTAACAATTGCACTTTTTTTAATGGGATGGAGCATTAAAGTCATGTTAATTCTTTATAATTCTCCTTGTTTTAGAATCACAAAGAAAGTAAAATTAAAACTAGTACATGCAGTTAACAATAATGCACTCCGATTTTGTAATCAACAAAAGATAATGATGTCTGAAGAGAAAGATTTAATAAGAAATTTCTGCATGCCAGCAAACTGAAAAGAACCCAGCACAATAATATAGCAAAATGCTAATCATTGTAATAGCAGCATACATGGGTGGGAGAAGACAGATCTGTTCAAGAATGAAAAATATGAACTACTAGGACAGGAAAAAAAAAAAAAAAAAGACAAAAAAAGCCCCAAAAAGACAACTTTAGTGAAAAGACAGAAGTAAATCATGAGAGTGCCCAAGGACTCCTGGAGGCTGTATAATCAGGAGCAGGGAGGAGGTCATGTCTACCTGTTAGTTCTCCAAAAGCAGGTCACATACCCATACCTGGGCTGACTTTAAATCAGCTGGAAACTGTGCCAACAGCAGTGAAACCACAGGAGCAAGAGCTAAATCACACAGCTATTTGCTCCATTTCTTGCACACAACTGCAGGTTGCACTGAATTTTATGCTGATGTGCCAGTTGTCTGGCAGCAGCTCAGCATGTGCACTGGAGACATTGTCAGTGGAGAAGGCAAAGCAGGCTCTGTCTCCAAGCACTGACCTCAACATGGATGAGTTTGTCATCTACATTATCATTACCGGCACATTTCTGTAGTACTGAGGCATACGAATGTGCTGCATTTGGCTATTAAAATGTGTCGTAAAAGAGCATGATTTGATGGAGACTCTCTGAAAATTTTAATTTGTCTTTGGTTGTTACTCTGTGGGTTGTTATTGAAATATTT
>VXBJ01000287.1:163828-240263 GCA_013400055.1 Nycticryphes semicollaris
AAAAAAAAAAGAAAAGTTCTATGAACAGACATCTCAGAGACTCATTCCATTCTTTCTCAACATAAATCTCCAAAATTTAAATATGTTCAATTCTCAGATAGTCCAAACTGATTTTGTTCTTTGAAGTATCATGATATGGAAAACTTAACAGTTTTTCTAATTTAATATATGTATTTTCATAAAGGACATGAAAATCCAAATGAGAACTCATGGTATGAAAACATGAGTAAAAGCTCCCAAATCCTGCCTCTCTCTAGAACTCCTCTCCAAGCTGTGGTAAGGTGTTATTCAGGTATCCTGAGGTTGTATCAAAAAGTTAGTGCAACAAGTTCAAAACAATTTCCCCAGCTTTAAAGTTCTGGTTAATTTTCCAGTTGGGGAAAGGGAACTGGGGGGTGGAAGGAACAAGGGAGCTGCTGGAGACTGTGGGCTTTATTTAGTATGTAGATAAGAGGTAGGGTGCAGCAGGTCTATTCAAACAAGACATACATAGAAATAAGGGCAATTCCCCACCAACATCAGCTTACTTGCACTCACACGCAGTTCTAAACCTACACATCCTCAGTCATTACACAGTTCCTTGGCTCCCTGCAAACACTACGTGACCCAGGGCTGGAGCTCTAGTAGAGTCAGAAATACCCTAACAAGTTGATTTTCATATTTTTGCCCAAGGACAAAGCTTTTTTTTTGGTCTGAAATCTGATTCTCAAGCAGGGTGGGCCATGTGGGTGCCTCAGGCTCCTTCCCCTGCCTGCTGAGGGAAGGGCCGTGAAGCAAAGAAGAAGCAGAAGCTGGAGCTGCCACTCAACATTAAGGCTTTGGCTGTCAGCAAGAGATGCCGGCATGGGAAAGCTGTGAATGGCTGCTGAGCACAGGGAAGGATGCCTGCACTGGAAAGAGACCTAACAGAAGAGAAAAGAAAAGGAAAGGAAATGTATGTATTGGACATGCAGGACTGATTTTTTTTTTTTAATTTTTTTTTTTTTTTTCCTTGGAAGTGAATATTCTCACAGGGTGAATCCTCACTATTTTTTCCTCAGATTGCTACATAAGGATCACAAGCCTTACACCGCCCTCCACCCTTACACAAGATTTGATGCAAAGCAGGTAGTGGAAAGATACACACAATTTCACGTCAAGAGAAATGTGCGGCCTCAGGCAAGGCAGTCAAGCATCTTTTCAAGATTGCCTCAGCATCTTTTCAATTAAATAGGCATATGGTCTTGCCTCAAGGGGTGTTTTGAGAGACTTCTTCCTAAAGGATTTCAAACAGTGGTAGAAGGTTGACAACAAAGATGTTCAAATATTAGGATTCAGTCTTAGATGAGTACAAACACAGATGCCCCAGGGCTGTGGAGCCCCCATTGTAGTACAGTGCAGGGTCTCTGAAGAGTAAACAAGGTGGGTTTACTGCTTTTTTTTCTGCTAATAAGGCAAACACAACAGATCTCTGTCAGAACTGGGTTTGTTTCAGCAGTAAAATCTCCAGTTAAGTAAATGCTGACAGATAAGTAAAAAATTGTGCCTGGAAAGCTGTACGTAAAGACTATTTGAAAATTCAAATACAAACCCCATATTTGATTGCTGGGGTAGAATCCCTATAATTATGCTCTCTTAAAGAGGAAGAGGACAAGTTTTCTTAATAGAAAAGGAAAAAATAAGGTTGTTGTGTATATTTGCATTGTTTACATACAGTAAAGAAATCCATTAAAAGAACTACAAATTGTGAATGGTTATATAAAGCTTGTGAAGCTTTAGTTTGGTTTGATCCTGAGCAATTCTAATGAAGTCATTTAGCCTGTAAATCTGAACTCTCTAACAGAAAACACTTCTGACATATTGTGTGAACTGGTTTAAGTTTAACTGATAGAGTGAAATGTAAACGCAGGAGCAGGATATAAATAAGTAGATCTGCAGCTACTAGCACCAGTAACAAATTCTAAACATTATCACTATAAAGCAAAATGAAGTGTTTAGAAAGTTTAAAGCTGGGGTGGTCCAAGAATTGCCATAACCATAACTTAAAACTAGGTTTAAAAGTTACAAGACTGCCTCCTCTTTCTGATGATGACACACTAAGGCATAGTAGGAATTCTCTCGTTCTTTATTGGACTTGCTTGCAGTTCAAAAGAAGGTGTATAACCCCAAGAGGAGCTGTGTGACCTTCACTGAAGTTAATGTGGCCTGTACCTGCATTAGTACTGTAACTTGTGGTAGCTGCATTGCTCAGGTAATCATATTTAATCATTCATTTGTCTAGTAGATAAGTTTTAAAAGACACTTGAAGAACTTCTCTTACACGACTTAATCTGTTAATCTTTTTTTGTGTCACTGCTTATTCACTGGGTATTGCAGCTATTATTTACCCATCAGCTTTCAAATTCTATTATACAGAAATCCTTACAACAGTTGTAGGAGATGAAGGGAAGTTCCATATCTCATGTAATTGTTATGTCTGTCTTATCTCTGCCTTTGAGGTGGGAATTCATGCCTGCTCCAGTCTCCATTACTAACTGGTAACTGGCTCTCCTATGTCGTCAGTACTGGAAGAAAGGGTAATACAAAACTGCTTGGCATCGGCATGGTGCAGGTACTGCAGCCTCACACCTCCCAGTCAACCCACAAAAAATTCTGTGGACACATTAAGTAAAAACGTTGACAAGACTCAACAAGAACATTGAAAAGCTGATCCAACAGGTGAGTAATCACTCAGTAATATCTTCTGGGATCTCTCTCAACAAAAGGGGCAGAACACCACTTGGATAACCCTACTGACCCTCAGGAGGATATGCTGATAGCAGAAGAATATTGCCAGAACCTGCTTGATACAAGGAAATAAGAGGAAATAATAATAAAACTTAGTCGTCATATAAAATCATCAGATTAGAAATGTTTTAGGTTTTTTGCTTTTGTCTCTAAAACTTGGATCCCAATCCTGTGTGAAAGTAGATATGTTTATATATAATATCTCCAGGACGGGGAAGTGTTATTTCTCTTGTTTTATACACAGTGCATTCTCTCTTTGATCCAAGATCAAATTTAGACAATATTCATTAAGCAAAAGAGTTTCACAGAATATGAACCTGTACTTCAAACCAGCCACAAAATTACACTGTAAATTAATGCTCTGGAGGAAAAAAAAAAAGAAGAATTCTCAATTAAATTAAATTTCTCTTAATTCCAGAAAGACTGGGGTTGACAAGTAAATATTGAAACATACTGTCCTTGGAACATTGTTGTTTGCAGTAACATCATTTCTATGACTAATTATAGGTGAATGTCAATACTACTTGGGACACAGATGGCATACTTTTGTTAAACTATAAAAAAACAGGTGAAATAAATGTTTCTTTCTTCAAATGTTGTCCCACTGAGGGATTTTTTTATAGGTTGCACTAAAAAATTGACATATCAGTGTACCTTATTCCTGAAATCAACTCCATGTGCCTAATTTATGATTAGTACATAGGTCACAGCAATCTGTACGATTAGTTATGGATGAAAAACAAATTACTGATTTCTTTAGGGGAAAGTATTTCTGATGATGTTTTTGCTAATAAATAATTGCTGAAGTCTCTCAAAGGAAAAAAAAAAAAAGAAATTTAGTTGTTGAAGATCAAGATGAAATACAGCATGCCATTTTTTCCACTGATCATTGAGCAGGAAATAAAAATGTAATGTTCAAAAGTCTAATATTAAGTAATTGTGGTTATCAGATATTTCCTATTAACTCAGAATGAGAAGTATATTTTATTGAACGTTAATGATGCACATTTTTATCCCAAATGAACAATGTGAATATTGTGCAGATCTCCCTTTAAATGATCTTTACTACCAGTTGATTCTTGACTATTTAAAGAAGAAACAAAACAACAAACAAAACACTGGTTATATAAGAATGACATTTTATGCCTTAAAGGTGCCATTTAGTTGCTTCTGTTCTTAGCTATTCATTTCTCTATGCAGCAATGAAGTGGTTTGGCCATCAGCAGAGGCAGCTGGAAGCAAAAGTTTACTTTCCTTGATCACACATACTAAGATACAACCTACAAATTTTCTGTCTGAAGCCTACAGCCATCTTTAAATGTAATTATCATCTGAAAGGTGAAATGGAAAGCATTTGTAAAAAACAAACCATTTTGACCACAAATCAGCTGCAGCTTTTAAAACTGCAGATGCATTTTGATGCAAAAATATTTGAAAATCAGTTCCAGTTTTATTGCCCACTAATGGATTCCACATTTCTACTTGAGCAAGGTGACGACATCAGCAGCAGGGACATAAGTCCTGGTCTACACTTAGTTTGTATTTTCACTTACACCTATTAGTGGAAGGCACACACCATGACAGATCCCAAAAGCAGAGAGGAAGAACTGGTATATGCTGTGATTTGCATCAGTAGGATGTAATCTGCTTTCAGAAATGAATTAGATTTCTTGTGACAGCAATGTGGGCCTGAAAACTGAAGAAAAGATGTAGGAAATCTAAAGACATACTTTCAGGCATTTAATATGGAGCATGCTTGGGAATGAGCTACATTCAGTTGAAATACAGAAAGAGGCTTAGCTGATATGCTTCTGTGTCACAGTAGTTAAAGCATTAATTCTCTTCTTGGTTTAAAGACGCTCATAGGTAAATATCCTGCTCTGAATCCCTTTACAGCTGTCAGGCAGCTAATATTTAGATACTGTGATGCTGAGTACTGAAGCGCAGAAATCCCCAGTATTTTGCAGCAATTCCTACTGAGCAGTGGCTGATCTCACTGTAGGCATAGACATCTTTGGGAGGTGCAGGGGGTGTTGAACCTTTCCAATTCTATACAAAATGTCTCAAAGGAACGACGAACCCACTGTGGTGGCAACTGAACAATCTATTTCCTTTAAGGTCTTTAGAAACCCCGGCATTAACCTGGCTCTCATTTTCAAAAGATTAAAACAAACAAAAAAAATTTCCTTTGCTGTGTTTCTAACTGCTTCACCACTCACATACACAAATAGGCATCCATGGCCAATAATATCTTTATCTAAGAGAATTTCTTGTCTGAATGACTTACTACCCTTTGCTGTGTGGTATTTGAAACAAAAAGATCTGGCTTTACATTCAGAACTTGGGTGTTCCTTATACACAAATACTTCTCTTTTTTTTTTTCCCCATATGCTTTACTAGTATCATCAAGAAAGTCATTATATTGGATTTCACTCTTGACATCCGTCTAGACAGATATTTGTTTGAACCACCAACACATTCACTTAAAAAAAAAAAAAATTAAAAAAAAAAGAGCAGAGGCTTTAATACATTTTCTTTATTGAAGAGCCAAAAACTTCAGCTTTCAAGAAATCTCTGGACAGGGTATCAAACAGCATTAAGTTAATCCTTTAAATTAAAAGCTTGAAGAAATGAGAGAGGAGTGTCAGTCTATTTTACAACTAGATAAGTGAATATCTCAGGGAAATCTGTTGTTTGCCTGTTGAGATCATTTATATTATTATTATGGAGGGACAAGTATTGCCCTCATCTGTTAAGATATTGCCATTGTCCCAGTAACATAATCAATGGTTACAGCCATCAGAATAACTACTGAGAAATCCAGTTGTACAGCTGTGTAGAAAAAGTGCAGTAGTGTTGCCAGATATGTGAAAAAGGTCAACAATCAAATACTAAGGCCGTGTTGGCTGATACAGAAATTTCATGTACAGAAATTTCCCCAATTCAAAAGAACAGCAACAAGAGAGAAGCATAAACAGGAGGTGAGCAATTGTATGAATGCGGAAAGCCATCTTCAGGCAAGGCAGATCCACTCTCTCACTATAGCTGAGCCGAATTCCAAGTGAGAAGCTGGAGCTATGAAACAGGGTAACAAGAAAAATCCAGTAAAGTGTCGTGGCAGCAGGATGAACTAGACAGCAGACTAGCTACCTCAGGATGTGGTCAAAACCACATTATTTGGGTCATTTTAAACTAGGCTACCCTGCCCTGCTGGGGAGGTGTACCGGATGATGTATCAGTTGTTTTCCATCCCTAGATGCTGTGATCTTATAAATGTTGTGGCTCAAGACCCTGTCTATTTTGAATTAACAAAACCACTTTGTATGTAATGGGCAAGGCAGGGATTAGAGAGCTGATTAATTAGACAAATACAAGACTATTTATATAGGGACTTTGCATACTTGGTGAGGGGACAGTGAAAACCACGCTTCTCTGGTTAATTCCTCTGTAGGGATTCTCTGAATCATAATTTGTTTTTATATAAGTGACCATCTTCCTCCAACACCAAAGGAGGGCACGACCCAAAAAGGAAAGTCACCATAGACACGTAGTTTAGTCTGCTATGACTTCCCTGCTCTAATACAAAGCACATGTGTATTCCCTAAAATAGAAAATTTAAAGTAGGCAAAACCAGAAGGACATAGAAATTATGGCTGCTTGGGGGAAGCCCTGATTTACAATATAGCAAGTCTGGCGTTGCTGTGGTAGTTGATGTTCAGCATATTTACCATTGCAGTTACTCTGTATCTCTTCTGCAGTCCGTGTAGCTCTTTTTCCTTCAGTTATATTTTCCTAAGGTTTCAGAGCCAAATTATTGCATCACCAAAAAAAACCAGAAACAGGATGGCCTCATTTTCTGGTTGTGTGAAATGACTTGATTCAATTTCTATTAATAGGGACAGCTAGGAACACCTAATATCCTAGAATTATAACTCTAGTGCTGAGAAATGTGAATATGCTAAAAAAATGCATTCAAAAACTCCCCCTATTTTATGTGTTAATTTTCCCAAACTGATATTTTGGGGTAACATCAAGTTAGTTGCAGCAATGTTTGTGAGAACTGAAATTTCAGTGATCCAAGGAAATACTTCAGACTACAAACAGTCCCACTGATTTACACAGTGCCATTCATGTACTTTAAGTTAGCCACATGGTTAAGTGATTTGTTTGGTCAACGTTCAATATCCTGAGTGTTTTAGTAGTAGAATAATAAGAAATAAACAAAAAAAATCCTGTTCCCAGTAACAGTGTAAAAAAACCCCAAACTATTCCTTAGTTTTAGGCTTGTTTTTCCCATTTCAGGAATTTCATCCAAATAGATGATAGTTTCTGCAAAACTGATTCCAGGTAAACACCTTTTTTGCATCTGTACAGTAAAACAAATCAGTTCAGAGGTGGTAGAATGCTGAGGGTTTTTTAGGATAACAAGAAAACTGAGGGCAGGCAAAGGGCTCTGGGGTGGAAGTGGAATTGGGAGGTACCTCTCCAACACTAAGAGGGTCGGTGAATAATAATAATAAATAAATAAATAAATAAATAAATAAAAATAATGTCTAATAATACTTGGGTCTTGGGTTGCAGTTCACTAGTTTGGCATTTTTATGAAACAAAATTAAAGTTCTCTAATTGCACATCATTGTGTGAGTTTATGAAGGCTTGTGAGCCTTTCTGGGGTTGCAAAGCCTACAGCGATAGTGCTGAAGGATTCTATTGGAAGAAGAATGCTGCAGCCTTCTTGTGCCACCTGCCTAGAAGTATCCCTGGATTGAATTGTCTCCTGGACTAGATAGAGTTGATTGGAACTGTCCGAAAAAGAGTCAGGAAACAAATGAAATATTCTGTCCTGAACTGGCTCAATTAAAAGAAATTGAGACAGATTTCAAGGTATTTTAAAGGGTTAGGAGGAAGGACAGGCACCTTTCTCTTTGTTCTCCCTTTTCATCTATGGGACAAGAGCCATTCCCTCCTCCCCATACCTGCAGACGCCTCTGTCTTCCCTGCCTCTGGCTGCACTCAGTGCTCCCACTGCAGAATAAGCACTTTCTCTTTTTCCTTGCCACTGACACCTCTCCTATACATCTTTCCACGTATCTTGGGCTGACACGAAAGCTGAGCTTCTTTCGCATTGAATGAGGGTGGATCAGGTTCCTCCTTTTCACAAGGTCAGGGTCAGCATGGTGTCGAGAAACTTCTGCTGTGGAAAATGTGTTCCTGCCTCCCTCAGCCTGTGCATGACTAGATAGATAGGCTCAAGGATTCCTTCCCATTCCAGCTGCAGGCAAAGAGGACTGTATTGCCTCTTGCAGGTTGCACTTGCAAGCAACTGCCTATCTCTGTTTATGCTGTGGAAGCTTTTAGCAGTCAGATACTATTTTGTGAGAAGAAATTCTAATCAGCATCTATCAGTTATTTCACTTTGCTGGAAATAAATATTATTTAGGAGGTTAGATTAGTCGCTTCTGTCATCATACAGCTCTAGTTATTCCTCAGTTTCTGACCAAATCTTTGTCATATACATGGTTTCTCTGTACTATTGACAAAGTTTCTTGAATATGCAAGAGACTTTTCTGTCCTTTTCTAACTATGTCAGTGGAAACAAAACAACCTATTTGTAACTGAAATTACTGCTTTCCTCTTTGAAAGATTTGTGACTTCATTTGACTCTTTCCTTATTTTGTTCCTGGTGCCATAATCTACAACTACCATAGGTCATTTCTGGTCTCAAGGTCAAAGGATGCTCGAGTTTGAGAAGATTCACTTGGAACCTACATAAAAATGATTGTTATGAATCCAAAGAAAAGAGTGTCATTAATTATTTTGTATAGAAGAAAGGTAAATAGTATAACCTGGAGAAATTATACCCTGTTTTGACTGCACTAACATTTTGTCTGGGGAGAAACGGTAATAGTTTAAGGGTACATCTATCTTCATGTATGCTTTTGTTCTGCTCAGGACAGTGACTTCAGATTGAACCTTCTGATTCATGTAACACATCTCAGTTTGCATTGCAGAGCTGTGTGAGAAGAGGCAAACTAGATTCCTTCCTGATGAAACTAAACTGGAAGATACATTCCAGGATTGCACCCAACATGCTCCTACTGTTACTGGGCACCAGTCCAGGGAATCAGACTCGAACTAATCCAAAATTAAACTCCCGGGACTCATATAGGATAGATGTCAGGTCTTGTTAATAGTATACAAGATGATAAAAAGACTGAGTTGTCTCCTGGCCTGATAAATTCACATCAAGTTAATTGATTCCTTTCAAATATAGCTATTTTTCATAGAAATAGTGAGGAAGTGGTTAGGCTCATAAACTGCTAAAGCAAGAGTGTGCATCTTATCTATGTTAATCCAATAGACCAGTGATTTGATGTTCAAATGTGAGAGAACCAACTTTAAACTATGTAACAATTTGATTTATACCTGTGGAGATAAAGTGTAAACAAGATGATCTGACATAGATCTACTTGGGGCCTGTCCTCTGAGGTTCATAGGAGAAACCCTTATTTTATTTTTTGAGAAAGAGAAAAAGGATTTCACATTTTATTCAACTTGAAACTTCATTTTTACTTTTAAAGTACTGAAATACAATTATTCACATAGCACTATTTACAGGACCTCAGCAGATCTGGCACTCAGTTCCCATGTTCAGAACGTCAGACTAAAACACTCAGCAGAATGGAAGTCTGTCTGAGAAAGATTACTATTACTTGTCACTTTTGTGGAAATGTGCCATTTTCTTCTAAAAAGGGGGTGTGCTTGATCAAGAAAGCCTGCCAACTAAAACTATATATTTATAAATACATAAATCTTGATCACCCATAGCTGGGAGTTTATTTCTGTGAGGGCTGAACACCCAACAAATGACCAATTGACTCCACTGTTTGAATAGCTGTAAGATGGGAGGAATTATTTTGTACTGAAGGTCATATTTTATTTATTTCAGTTCAAGGACCAGTAATTTTCCACAGCTAATATCCTGTTTTTAAAATATCTTTAAATGATCTGCCTAAAAATAAAGTTGTATACTCACACATGTCTTTCAGTGGCACTTAACTTTTGGAAATACTTAATTCTAAGCTTAAGTCATTGAAATAGTTCTTTCCGCATATATTTATGGGAATTTGTCTTAGAATAATAATTTCTTTGAATATTTTCCTCCAGATTTTTAATGTTCCCAGGATCTTATGATTATTCTCTTATAATTTGTATAGAAGACCGACAACTTTGACCCCCAAAACACATGATCTGAGAAATATATTAACCAACTATGTTTTCTGCATTTAGTACTTTTAGACTTTCATTGGACATTTATTCACCAGCATTGTCTTGCTCAGTTATTTCTATGGAAAAAAATAACACTAATGAAGAGTGCTGTCCTGTTTGTAATAAATAAGAAACACAAGTAGAATTCACCAGAAATTAATCTATGGGCCTTTATACAAAGGAGGGAAAGAGAGAGCCTTGCTAACAAAAACTGATTGCAAGGTACATGTCAATGAAAAGCCAATGCAAAGAGGTGAAGATAAATGTATAGTGAAATTGAGAAATGTCATTTCAGGTAACTGGGTTTTTTTTAGGTAGAACGTGAGAAAAGTGAAGGCAATGCTACAGTAGGAGGTTTCAAAGGAGCTAGAAGAAAAAATATCAGTAAAAAAGTCCCAATGGCGATGGCTATGAAAAGGATAGACAAGGACTGTTTGTGGCTACAGGCCACTCTGCCTCCGCAGCCACAACAGTGCAAGAAGCCATCAATTCAAAAAGAAGTTGTTTTGTCAGGTTTTGGGCTAAGTATCTTCATTTATTTTTAGAAGGAACACCACACAGAGACAGACAGTGTACACTTTGGTGCTCAAGTGTACCTCAATATCAATGAGGGGAAAATATGTACCATTAGTCTTGTTCATAAGAACCACATGCTTTTAAACAATTTAATCTATCTTTGTCCTTCTTTACTGGGCCAATACAAGACATCCTATGTCATTTTAGGGTAATAAACCTAGATGAAAATGGGACTCAGCCCATATAGTTCACACTGACCTTTGGACAATAAAACTAGAAGTTAGCCTATTGTAGCTGCCAATATTCTGGACTGAATTTGGACTGGAAAAAATCCCTAAAATATTTGATAATCTGAAAGTTGTGAATTTGAACCAGAAGTTTAATTCTGAAGACTGCATTAATTTTGGAACTGTATGCTTCATAAATATGTATTTTTCTTCTGCGTTATTTAGGAAAAATAAAAAAAAATAATAATCAGCAACTCTTTTGGGAACTGTTTTCAATTTGGATCTTCTCCTTAACTCAGGTTGCTCTCATCCCTGAGAGTCAACATTTAATTGACCCCTTGGTAACAAAAAAACTCATTTAAATTTCCTGGTCTTTAGTATACTGTAAAAGCTCATAGCATCAGCTGTGACACTGCATTGACCAAAATGCCCAAAAATGCAACTCTTTTTACGGCTGAATTGCCTCACTCCTTTCTGCCTTATAAATAACATAACATAGCATTTGTGTCTGAGTTCCTTCTATTTAAGATAATATTTTTATTAATACCAGATATTGAAATGTGATTTCAGCCCTCACTGGATATTTTGGGTTAAATTCCCTCATAATAAAAACATAAAAATAAAATGTGAAGTGTTCTGAGTAATTAATATTTATTTCCCTTTTATTGCAGATAAATTGCTTTTACACATGCATTTCAGTCTCCCTCATACCTTCTCCACTATTTTCTTCCCTTTCTATAAAGTTTCTTCATATGGATGATTTCGACAGTTAAATAATCTTCATATTAGGGAAAAAAAATTGAAAGGGATTTTATTTTAAAGATTTTTTCTGTTTTGGAGAACAGGCTTATTATTTTGAATCTTTGGTGTGAAGATCATGAGATATTGGCACGTTTCCGTCTGCCAAAATCTTACTGGCAGCAACAAGATCTGGCTTTAAATTTTATAGGGACCACTACAAAAACACTGGCTCTGTGCAGAAACCTGGGAAAATTATGCAAACATTCTGCTTCTCAATGAGTTAATTTTTTAACCCAATAAAAAAAAAAATTGACAAACCTTGTTTAACTAACAAAATTTCCATCCAAGATAAAAAAGAACACACTTAGAGACACACAAACACAAAGAGAGCAACACAAACTTTTTTCCTAGAGGAATAACTTCTTTGCACTCTGTTGTTTTTTTTTTTTTTTTTCTTTTTGTTCCCCAGGGATAGAATTATTTTTAAAATAACTATCTCTTAAATGTAACACATACAAAGCTAGGTATGTCTTGCATCTCTCTATCTCTCTATTTACCATCTTCATTTTTACTCCTTTGCCCCACCCACTGACTTCTTTTTCTCTTCTGACTTCTTATCCCCTCTGGAGTTCTTGGGATATATCTGCTGTCTTGGTCATGAAGCTTAAATAGGCTTCACATGAGCGCTAAGTGCAGACTTCTTTTCACCTTAACATTAGTCAACTACTAGTGTTAAGTCTCAGAAACCTATCTTAAGCTGTATTGAAGGTGCATCTCCTTAATGACTGTAAGGATGCGTAGGTGTTTATGCTCTATAGATGTCTATACTTATTTGAACAGATAAATTTAGTTGAGCTAAAATCTACCTGAATTGCTCAGGTTCGTCAAGAATGCAATCAATCTTCCAAAAATACTGACTATATATTGCATTTTTCCCCAGAAAGTGTGATCCCTAATGACAAGCCAATTGCTTCCAATTGGCAATCATTAGATAGCACCATGAATCATGCAACTTTTTTTTCTTAGTTCATCAGCTGGCTATAAGAGTTAGTGTCAAGGTCCAGAAAAATTGAATTTACTTGAATTACAACCAGCCACCTGCTTCCTTCCACAATTACTGAAATGAATATGCAGCTTTTTGCTGCTTTCTAAACCACATTTCTACTTTACTGAGAACCAAAAGAACAACTGCAGGAATATCAAAGAAAGATGCTGAACAGCTACATATAATTTCTTTCCTAAAGGGCTAATTCAGTATATAGAAACACAGAATTAGCATTCAGGAGATCCAGATTCAACTTCTGGCTCTGCTTTTTTGGTATGTGTTCACATCACTTTTTTTCTTTGTCTGAGCTTCCCCATAAGAAAAAGCAGAGATATTACTTTTCATGTCAAAAGTATACAGCAAAGATATTTCTTTGAATATTTATGGACTCTAAAGATATCAAGTCTGGAATGCAATCAGCTTTTGGATAGACAATCATCTTATAAAAAGTTTATACGTTTTTAAATTCAAAATACACATTACAGTATAAGACAAATTCTTCCTATTCATATATTGCCTACTTAAACAACCACAACAGAAACAAGATGAATTTTAAATAAACTGTGCTCTTTCAGATTCAAAAGTTAAGATAATCTGCTTTCCTAGGAGCTTGAAGCCCTTTATAAAGGTAGGTTGAACAAAACTAAACATTTTAAAACATTTCCTAGGAGTCTCATGCAAAACTCGTGGAAATGGAACAACTTGGGTTTAAGAGACAATATTTGTCATGTAAGGGAGGCAGATGTTATTAATTTCAAAGTAGCGATCACGCTCGTACCGCACAAAAGTATAAAAAGGGTAGTAGCACTGGAAGTGAACCATAAAATTATAACATGTTATTTCTGCTGGAGGTGGTAAAACTAACATCATATTATGTAAGAAGGAATGTTGGTTTTCCTTTAAAAGAAAATGTTACGGGAGAAATCTCTATATAACTACATCTGTCAGTACTGTTCATCTGAAAGACTTTTTCTTTTGTGTTGATTTCTGCTTTTAGAATGATACAAACCCCATGAAGTTTGCACTAGAAGGGAGTGACAAATTGTGGCACAGTCCACTTAGTCAATGTGATGTGGTTCTGCTTCACTGGCTTCCTGTGCAAATCTGAATGACCTGAAAAGGTCATTATTTTTTTTTTCTCCTTCCTTCCTCCCTTTCCTCAACTGTTTGACAGAACATTTTTTATGGCACACCTGAGTGTGGACTGGTACTCTAGGCCCCAAACTTAAATGCTTGCATTTAAGTAAACAGAAGCTAGTTTTTTTCTCATTTTCTTTTGCACTCAATTATCACCAGATACCCAAGATATCAAAAGTACAGAAATAAAATTTATGTTAGTCCTCCTTCTCCCAGTATCTGTTATGAACCAAGGAAGATACATTTCTGAGACCAACCTGTATGTCTTTACACTTACAGTACTTTATACATCATGTGATAAATTTGACTTTGACACTTATTTTTTTTATTAAAATTTGACCCTTAGTAAAAAGATACTATAAGTTTTTAAATTCTGTAGGTTTTCTAGAATAATAATTGTAATAATAATGTTTAACACATCACAGAACTTGCAAGGTTTTATTTTATTAAAATTTGACCCTTACTAAAAAGATACTACAAGTTTTTAAATTCTGTAGGTTTTCTAGAATAATAATTGTAATAATAATGTTTAACACATCACAGAACTTGCAAGGTTTTATTTTATGAATTTTTACAGAAAACTAAGACATTTTCTGATAAATACTGAGAAAAAAATGAAAGCAGATAAATACTAAAGTCAAACTATACAACATTTTTTACTGCTGACATTGCTTTTGATTTGTCACAGAATTGACTTTCTAAAATTGGAAACTCTCACTCTTTAGCAGAGTTACTTGTATTTGGAATAAATTATATCACCATATGTTTTAATTTTTCTTAATGATTCCCTCATATTGCTATTTCCATTTTATCTACTAGACCCTTTAGTTCAAAGCTGATCTTCAGCATTTGACATTGAAAATTCAAATCTAAAATTATTGCATGGGAAATTATAAACCAGATGAGTAGATTCATTGACTTCTTTAGTATTGCACACATTTTTTTAACATTATTTTCATGAATCTTTACTTGTGTAATTACTTGTGTAATCTTTGTTCTTTCCACAAGTCCTCTAGTTGCAAATTCCACCAGAACATTAATTCTACTTGTCATTAGGTAGATAGCTGAGAAACTAATGATCAATATAAATGAATGATTTAATTAAAAAAAATCTGATGTTCTAAAATACCTATTCTACTTAAGTTAGACATTTATACAAACTGGAAAGTATTTAAAAACTGAAGAGACAATACAGACCCATAACCCATAGTTTGATATCATTATTGGCAGACATATTTACAGACTTGCAGATGAAATTTCAGAGATTTCAAATGTCCTATTTGTAACTTTAAAAAAAAAATATTTTCACCATCTCTTTTTCCCTCTGCAGATGTGAAACTTGATTTTTTTTCTGAATACATAGAAAAACCATAGTGCACACTAATTTGATTGAAAAATACCAAAAAATAAGAAATATGTATCTGAAGTAACATTATATTTACAATTTTCCTAAGGTATGTCATCCGCTCTTTGTACAGGAATCTTCAACATGGGAAGGAGAAGATCTTTTATGTCAAGAGAATGATCAACCGGTTGGGGACTAACTTCTCCAAATTACCTTGCAGTGGGCTCTTTTCTAAGGACAGTCACCTGCCTGACAAGCCCAGTGGATGACGTGCTAGAGCTTTTGAGAGCTCTTTGCTGTTGAGATAGTGTGATAACACAGTGCCCTGCGGAGCTTCAGAGAGCAAGAATTCCACTTGGCAAAGTTCCTGTCTCCTTTTCACACAGTATGTAGTGTGCAGTCTGATGTGTGGCAAATGTGGTTTAATAATAGTCCTGTACCTTCTGTTTTCTTACACTATGTCCAGGTAGATACCCTTCTATCTTGGGATGAAACATGAAGTTAATGAGAAGAAAAGTCTAAGTCTGAAAAACAAACTATGAAATAAGTTCAAAAATAGATTTTTCTTGATTATAGACCAGCACTGCTTACAGTAAAAATCATACAGCCTTCTTTTATTTCTGATAATTTCCATGCTTATAAAGTTGAAAATTCAAGTTTCTAAGCAGACAGAAAATTTCCATGTGGTAATTGACAATTTCTCAACTTTCATGTTGAAGACCCTTAAAAGCAGAATGCTTAGTTTAATTTCTGTCTTTTAGCTCAGTTGTACTCCATAGTTTTGGTCTACATGTGTTAACTCTTGATATTATGTGAAATTATAGTCCAATATTTTATTAGGCTCTTGGAATAAAATTTTTAAATTGTCTTCAGAGTTATAGGGAATATTTTATCCTTGCTTTTATACAAATGGCACTGTGCTATTCATTCAGACATAACATTTTCTGTTTCTCAATTCTCCTTCATCAGCATAATTTAATATTCCTTTGAATGTTTCTTTACTTTTTATGCTACATAAAACACTAACAAAACAATGCTCTGTTGCTTTTCCTCTCTCTGCTTGGGTTGGCAGTTTATTCTACAACACAAAAGAAGAGTGGTTTCATGAAGGTCTTGCCAATAGAGAGGGTGTTTCCTCTGAAATGTAGATTCTTCCCCTCCCACCTTCTCAAGCAGCCCTCCCAAGAACTTTACAGAGTTGATTAACAGGCGAGGGAGGGCAGCAGAAGGAAGAATATATACTTGCAGCTGGTAACTACTGAGCATTCAGAGGCAGTGGAGTCTTGATTTGTCAAGATCTTTCTGCCTACCTTAACACTGCTTGACTTCTGACAGCAGCCTACCCTAATGGCCTAATTTCTATGAATAGACATTATATATTCCTTATTCTGCCAAGATCTGGAAAAAAAATGTTTCACAGAGCGGAAGAGAAAAGATAAATTAATTGATGACAAGAAGGACCTTTACATTTATTTTTAATATATTAATGACTTTACTTGACTGCCTGTTCACATTCTTAGGCAGTCTTGGTCTGTTGATCAGTCTTAAAAAAATACTGCACAATCTTTGGGTGAAGATAGAGAGAAATTTTTAAACTTTCCAAAAAAACAGTCCAAAAATATATTGCCTCCTAAAACTGGCAAAGTAAGTATCAAGCTATGTCACCTCATCCTGACCTAAATTAAATCCCTATTTCACAACTACTTCTATTTATTTCTCTGAGAGTATTTCTGGACACAGGTGATGCTCCGTCTAATTAAAGTCTTTCATCTGTTTTTAAGAAAATCCAAGTAAAGAGAGCCTGAAATGTTACTTATTGATTACACGCATCTTACACGGATTCTGAAAAGACTCCTACTGGCTGCATGATTCCTTCAATTCTTCAACCTATACTATGAAAGTTAAATCAATTGGTAATGCAACGTGAGTGACTTCCAATATTTGCTCTGGTACTTGCAAAGTTAAGATATCAGTAAGGGTTGTGCATTTTTTCAATGTCATCACAAGTAATAATTTAAAACAAGACAAAAAGACAGATTTACAGAAATTACCGCTATTTATCAATAGGATTTTCAAGGCTATTGTTAAGACTTTGCAAAATGAGAATAAAAATATCAAAAATATTTTTGTGGTGAAAGGCACAATGAAAAGCCATGACAACACATTTGACAGAAAAAAAATAAATAAAAATGAGGTCACTATTCTTTCTTAACACAATTGTGTTATAGATTAGGAGGACATGTTGGATTCCCCACTTCTAAATCCTCAAAACAAAACCAAGTGCACTTTGGAGGCTATGCTTTAGTCACATGGAGTTATTAGTTTATATACAGGAAAATCTAAATTATTTTTAATATTGACTTACACCTGAAATTATATATATACTGTATTATGCAGGAGGTCAGACTATATCAGTTTATGACACTTAAGGTATTTATGAAAGACATTCTCATCAGAAACCTATAACAGGATCTGACAAACAGCATTTCTTTGTTCTCTTCTAGGAACATGTCAATACCTACCAAGCTGAAGGCAAAACTCTATGCAGAGAGGTTGATCTCAGCCTTTTATTCTCCAGGTATTGTCCAGGTTGTTAAATCCTTTTTGGATTCCCATGAGGTATAAATCAATATTTAAACCTACTTCTTTTCATTTTTTTTTCCTTAATCACCACAGAGGATTTCAGCTAAGGCTCTGCTATGTCTAACAGTGACCATTATCCAGTGCAACATTCCTGACGTTTGCAATGACAGTTGACTTTGGCTTATCTGACATATTCTTTCATTGCTAGAGCTACTTTCCACGATCCTTGGGTGCACTTGGCAAGCGTCATGCATTATAACCATCAGATCTCCTAGAAACAGTTGTGGAGGCACTGAGGACAGGCTGGCACTTCCTCACACGAGGCTGGAAAAAGCTGTCTGTTTCCTAATGGATAGTATACCCCCAAACAGAGTACACTTATAATGGTTCTTTTATTTAGACTGATTTATGTAAAATCTGATTTATGTAACAGTCAGCCGTCATCCCGAGGGGCTTAACTTCCAAAGGGATTATGGAATACAAAGCCATTCTTTGGCTTTAAGGTTGCTACCAGCAACATGTAATAATAGATTGTAAGTCAGATGGAAAATAGAAAGAAATTATTAAATACTCAAGGCACATCTCTACTCCAGACAAAACTTACTTTTTAAAAATAAATATATCTTATTCTGAATATGGATCTTAATGGTTTTACTGATATTAATCCTATTGACTTTAAAGCTATGAAATACATTATAATTGTGAAATCATAACACAAGATTCACTGTCAGGACCTCAAAACATAAAAATGTACAATGATGTTTATCCAAACATTCAAAATGTGCATTGTTTTACTTTTACGAATATGCATACTGAATATCAATCACAAAGTTACCAGCGTTGTGGTGGTTGAAAACCCAAAGACTTTTTCCCCTTTTATGTACATTGGTATTTCAGATTTTTCTTATTTCCTTCCTCAAGCAGCTGTAGTACTCTTTGTTTCTCTAAAAGCTCCCTCAAAATCTAGAAATAAAAATCTTTTGACATGTAATTTCCTCTAAGTCCCATTGAACTAGTGTATAACCATTCTCTACAGAAGGCTCCCAAATGTCCTTGCTCAGCGTCAGTTAGATTACTTTCAACGTGAAAAAAGGTTTGAGTAGGAAAACATTGCAGCAGGACTCTATGGATGCCATGTAGCCACCACCTCCTTTTATTTAGATTGCTTGATTTTGTCCCATTTAAGTTCACTACTAAAAGCATTAAGCAAAATCTTTATATGCTACCATTAGCTCTCAAACTAGGGTCAAAAAAGTTAGTGACATATGAGTGTGACAATCATAGTCAAGGTTACTTGTGCTATTAGACAACAGAAAAGTAAATGTTTCATCTAATGTACCAGCATAATATTAAGACAGTAATTTACTGATGGAGTTAAGTGAAAATGTTCTTGACTGATAAAATTAACTAGCAAGAAGCTTAAGTTCTTGGCATGTGAAGATATTAACTGTGTCCCATTACAGTTTTTTAAAGAAAAAAAAATTATGAAAGTAGAGAGCTAAGATCTATAAATATTATATAATAAGGCCTGTTCATTTGTTCTTTGTAAAACTATTGCAAAAAAATTAAACTCCGGAACTGGAAAGGAAATGCCAGATTGCATCAGGCAGAAAATGTGCCCTTTGTTCCTACTTAATCTGGACTCTTCTTGGTTTTGGGCATTGATTCCTGCTTGTCAGTGTTAATCCCCAATTGTTCCTACCTTAAAAGCTATCTGATTTAACTTCTTCCTCAATCACTCTCTAACAATTGGATTGATTCAATATATTCATCCAAAGAAAATGAAAGAAGACATGATTTGAGGAGAAATAACAAGTGTGGATTTTTTTCTTGTATTTCAGAAAGACACAACAAGTAATTGCAGCTATTAAATGCAAGGCCTTTTGGGCAAAACATACAGCACCAACTTTTTCACACTTAATAAAGTGACTTGCAAAACATTTCCTACCTAAAATGCACAGCTTTAGATATGATCATATTTCTGCAGGGAATTTGGAACAGGTGAGGAAATTGAGGGAAATTGTTACACTGAGACTGAAGGCAGCACTTTGACAGAGCATGGTGTTTCCTTGAACATAATAGAGGAAGCAATATACTGCATTTTGATATCATGTAATATGTATTTCACATTACTGTAAGATCATAGAATCATAGAATCATTTTGGTTGATCAGAGCAAGAGAGAAAGAAATAGATAACTCTTCTCCAATAAGTCTGCTTATTGCTAAAAAAGTCATCCTGGAGTATCTTTGGTAACATGACAATCTGAAGTAGGCTACTAGAAACTGAGTGGTAGAGATCCTCATTTTTTGCCCATTCCACAAGTCCATAGGAGGGATTGAACAGTGGAGGCTGATTTTCATACTTTAAGTTGGGGAAGTCCGTATGCTGAGCTATACATGTCTTTCAATTTATGTGGCAGCCATAGTGGTAACCCAAATAATCAGCTTTATTGTGGTTTTCCAAACTGCCAGAACTGAGCGTTTTAATTTTTTTACAGGAAGACTTCAATAGGAATTGCAAAAAACACGTTCATTTTTAGTATAAAAAAAAGTCAGACAAAATTTTAAGTTTTTTCAAGTACTGATAAACAAGGTCATCAGTAGGAAAATATGTCTAAGTTCAACTGTTCTGGGAATGTTTAAAATGCAGTGTGTTATTGCTCTAAATAAGGTGGAAGGGGAAGGAGTGAAAAGCAAGAGGGAAGGAGTAAGTGGGTCAGAATAAAGTAATTTCTCTTTTAGAGTTATGGCATCTTTTTTATCTCCTCATGTAGGTGATTGTGACTGTGCTGCAAAAGCTCAATTAGACATGAACTGTGATCCTTTGGGGTATGGTACTGATGTTAAACTGAAATGAAGTTCTCTCCCACATAAATCTATTTCACTTGAGAGTTTAATATGGATGAAGCAGCTTTTATAAACTTTCCAACTGAAGAAACAGGAAGATTCTGACAACTTTACCAGGAAGTGTCACTTTGCAAATATGCAAATTTAGAAATTGATTTTCTTTCTCTAATCTTCTAGAACCAAGATGTAGCTGAGAATTCTAGGTGTTTGGGATCATATCTGTAATGGCATATGAAATTAACGATATAGGCTCTTTTTTCAATATCAGTGGCAATTGGAATTACCATCCAAGATGTAGCCCTTCTACAGTGTGAGCTGTACAGATACATAGTGAAATACTGTTCCTGTAATGACTGAAATTTGCAAAAAAGTTGAAAGAATGAAAATGTCACAAATTTTAAATTTACATCTATTAATTTATTTATGGCTTGAACTCACATGGAGAAAGATAAGCATAAGGCAGGAATGAATTTAGTAGGGCTAGAGGAGTAATAGCATTGCTGCAAACAGAAACTAGAGATTCATTTTGTCTCACCTATACTTTTAAATGTAAAATCTAGCTTTCTAATTTGAAATCCCAAAATGCTTGTCGAACACTGGTGAGTTCAATAAGGATAACTTAAAAATCACAGACAATCAGCACTCAAAATGAGTCAATATGTCTATTTTTTTTGTTAAGTCCTAAAACATTTTTATTTGCTTTGGTATTTAGCAGTAATAAATATTGCTTCAGTATAGTTCTGTCTTCTAACAATTTCAAAAGATCTTTCTATGATTTTCCAGCACAACCTATTGCTCTTAGTAAAGAGACTTTTTTTTTCAAAGATTTTAAAATTTATTGTGTAGAACTCATACCTTAAAAGTTTCAGATTACCTTTTAAGTTAGTCAAAACAAAAATAAAATATTGAAAGATACATTTAAAGCCATCAGATGGATCTCATTCTGCCTGTTGCTCCCTGCCCTGAGTTAGCTTATTGAATCCAATAGTACTAATTTCAAACCTGGGGAAAGAAATATGCTATTGAGAACATTTATTAAGTATGACTGGTGTGTTGTGCAATTCATATAAAAAACACATGTACAGAATAACGTCATGATTTTCACTTTCCTTTTTCACATTTCAACCTTTCTAAAATGTTAAGACATTTAAGAAACTTCCAGTGAAATCAAGGCATTATACGAAGATATAGGGTACATGGAAACCTCTCTTCTCTAAAATATCATTCTGCTTGGAGGCTGCACACGCCAAAACTGTTCCTTTGGGGTGGTGAGTGTTAAAACACAACTTATGTTAATGGCTGAAAATGTACCAGTACTTTTTCTTTTTCCTTTGCAATAAAACCTATCATGGAGTCAGGCCTGTATGTTTTTCCATATCCCTATAGGCACAACTACTGTATCGTTCACATTGGTAAAAATCTAAGCATCTGTTACCCTGCAAAGCTGTATTTGTTGAAGGTCCAGTAAAGTTCAAAGAATTTTCTCTTTCAGTCAAACAGGGCTGGCTACACCGGGCTAAGTGTTTATTACCACCTCCTTTCACTTGTGCCAATTAGCACCTACCAGTGAACACAAAGACAGATGGTCATTGCCAATGAGGGCTTTTTGTCAAGAATTTCCTTTTCCTAAGTATAGGTTTGGGGGGTTGGGGCATAGGGAAGAGAAGTTGTATAAAACCTGCTTTGTGTTTTTACAGAAATGGACCCAGCAAGAAATTTTATGATGTTATCACAGCTAGTTCTAAAATAAGAATCCTATTTAAACAGAATAAGAGTTCCATTCTTCCTCTTATTTTCGAAACTTTGCATAATATGAGCCTAAATGGATTTTGCTCAGCTACCTTGGAAAATAAAGAGATTTACAGCATTGTTTCTGACTGCTTTCCGAGTATAAGCAGTTAACAAAAAAAAGCCAATTTTTTAGATTTAGAAATGAAACTATAAATGCAAAATCCTCATAGATCATTGCACAACAAGTAAAACTCTGACCCACTCATATAAGAGAATTTATTTGCAGTAATTAGTTGCTATTAATAATAATGAGGTATAGGAACACAAAGTATATTTTCCTAAGTAGAAATACAATATCATATCATATCATTACAGAAATTATGAGATATTATCCTTTGAATAAGGTGCTACTGTAATAAAGCTATATTTGAGTGACAGAACCATAATTTTTTGGATCTTGACTATATTTCACATAACTAATTGCTCCTATATCTATATTTCTTACATTGGTATGAATTTTCCTTATTAATTTCTTACCTTCTGCGTCATCTTGATGTATGGTCACAAGGCTGTCTTATTCTTTCTCCAGCCATAGCTGAATTTCAATAATGGATACAGTGATCTAGCATATAGGCTGTAAAATTTAAGTGCTCTTGGCTCTTCGGATAAGAGCTGCTATATGAAAGATTGACTTTTAAATAAACCACCTATTACCATATTCTCTAGCTCAGCATTTTTGCTTCCAAATATCATGTCTTTCTACTTTTGCCTTTATCTACAGTCTCAGAGAGTTTGTCAAAAATTAGTGGTATGGATTAGAAATTAAAACCTTGTCAAGTGGTAGAAGTTAATGGAGCACAAACTAAAGATCATATGGATGGAGGGAACAAATGTGTAGCATGTTTATTCTTTTAATGTATCCCTTCTGTATTACAGTTTAGAAATCTCTTGTTATAAAGGAGTAAATGTTGCAAAGGAGCTGAGATCATCAATGTGGAGAAGGAATGTTCATTACTGTTTGTATTTGAAAAGTTGTATATGAGAAATGCAAATATTTGGAGAAACCTAAATTATGTACTGATTGTTAAGAGGGTGTAGGCTTGTATGGTTTGCAGTTCAGTGGTTGTTTTATTTCACTGTGCCACCAAATAACTCTATAATAGAGTTAAAGTTTGAGAATATAATGTTTAGTGTATAATGTCTTTATAAATAAGGCACAGTTAGAAACATGATTTAAAGGGTGCCTCAAAAGCATGTACCCCTTTTTTAAAGAATGAACCTCACTGAGACTTGCTCTAAGCATTGAAATTACTACTGAGATTAGAATATGAACTTCTAAAAAGGAAAATATTGTTCCATAGATATTTCACTCTCAGGGTGGTATGGGAGGGTGAATGTTAATACCACGACTGTGGTAATGTTGTTAGGTAGTTAGTAGTTATTTTGAACCTGGTATTTCTCACTGCAACTCCTTAATTATGTTTATGTATTTACATGGGGTGACATGTACACATTCAGTTCACAAAATATTTTTCCCATGAGTAACGAATTTCAGGTTCTTGTTAGGTGAGAGATTATTCATAAACATTCCTTGCAAAACAGACTAGCTTGAGGTGTCTGCTGGAGTTGTTTTCTAAGCACTGTCACATAAATACTTCTGGAAGCACATGGCATGCTCTGGTATTTAATGTTTTATTCTCATTCACAGAGGGAAAGATAGAAAATCCTTAGTTTAGTTTATCTTGTATTCTTTCTCTTGTCCTTATTTTATGTCTTTTTTACCCCCTTCATTATTTTAAAGACATCTTAGAGAGCTTCTGGTACTTCAGTGAAATATTCCAGTCTTGGAAATTTGACCTTTTATGTGTACATTGTAGAAAAGGAGTAGATTCATAGCTTTTAAGGCCAGAAGGGACCATTCGATCATCAAACCTGACCTCCTGTATAACACGAGTAAAAGAATTTCCCCTCTATTGAGTCCAATAATTTGTCTGTAAACCATCTAGTCACAGGATGTTATATTTTAAGAGTAGTTTAAAACTGAACAGTTCTCATTTTAATTTTTCACCAGTGGGTTAAGTTTATCATTCAAATAATATTTATAACAGAGAACATTTGTATGAATATTGTAGTACTTTATATAGATCTTTGTCTAAGTCTTAGTTTAGTTTATTAATCCATTGGTGAAGCATATGTTGCTTTGCATTTCAGTGGTTACAAATCCGAGTCTTAAAATTCTGTAAATTAGAGACTGTGCTGCCATTATACTAAATCATTTAATCTCACTCACAGGCATCCACTTGCACCCACATAAATTATCAAGTTTAAATTCAAAGCTTACTTGTTAGTTGTGAACACTGTGTAGTTTCTGCTAGATTTGGCTTTCACAGTCCTATACAGTATGGCAAAATGAAAGGGCAATATTCAATTGACAGTTCACATCTATTTACATCACATGTAACAGCCTTTATCTCAGTTTTATTCAGCTCTGACTCCTCAGCTGCTTACAAGTTGATGGAAGACTTTTCACTATGCAACAACTGAGAGGCATGCTGTGGGAGGAGGCTCAGCATAAAACACCAGCAATGAGAACCATGTTCAAATTTTACAGTTTAAAAAACCCAAAAAGTGTGAATGCACACCAAGTGCTGCACTAAGTTAACAGTGCGAAATAGCTTCTCTGAGAAGAGGAATAATGGCTCTCATGAAGGTTTCAGGCTAACTTAAACTCAACGGAAACCTCTTAACCAGTAAAAAATATGTGAAGGAAGAGTGCAATTTCCCATCCACAGCCATGGTCAAATGGAAGAAGGCTTTTTAATTTTCACTGAAATGAGTAACATTCAGACTCTCAGACTCACATAGGGGTAAACAACTGCTATGGAGCACAGAATATGGAGACATATAGTTAGGGGCACTAATTGCTAACACCTCACCACAGTCAGAAGAGAGATGCATAGCTACAACCATGTTGAATACAAGGTAAGAGGTGTCATGGATGTTATAAGAAAGACACAAGTCAGACAAAGCTGACACATAGTTCACCACTGCTAAATCTGTGGTTGTCTAAATGTGACACAAACCAGGGAAAGTCATCTCTGGACACATTTGCAGCTTTAAGTCAGGAAGCCACAATTTACTGTTTTGTCAGAGATGGCTAAGAGACCTACTATTTGTCAAGAAATAACAGATATGTGTGCAGTGTAACTTCTGGAGGATGAATGGACATTGCCTAGAAACTAACCAGCATGTTAGGGAGTCAAAATCTCCAAAGAAAGGGAAATGTGAATATGTTATAGAAGGCATATTAAGAGCTAACTTCCTGAGGGATTGGAGGGATATCCACATTTTTAATGGGAATCACTATCATGCATTGCCAAGTTAACCATGAGTAATGTTGGCATACCACATCATAGGCTTGCTATAATCTTAATGGAGGCAGAACAAGGACCAGGTTTATAAAGAATCTGTTAATACAGTATTTTGTAAGCAGGCAAAGAGATGCCTGCCAATGCACAGAATCAAGGGGGAGACATAGAATTGTAGTTAAATTCTCCCAAGCTTGAACTCATACCTCCTGCCTTTTGGCCTGTTGGACTTTGTATGGCTGTGGGCTGGCTGGGAGCTGAGGGCAGGACAGCCGCACAGACTTGCTTACCTCTGCCATTTAGAGGTAAGTGCCATCTTGGCATGTTTGGCAAATACAAAACATCATCTAATCATGTTCACTGTGGCCTTTGAAGGCACTGGGGAGATATGTTAGAAGCTAAACTGAGTCCAGCCATGTAAAGAGGACACTTTTGAAAACTGCATGATCAGAAGATCAGCTGAGAACAGTTCCATAGCATCTGCAAACCACCCAAACCTCTGAGTTTGCAGATTACAAACAAGGGAACAAGAAAACATCATCATGAAACTCAGCAAGGCAATACTGAAAGCTGTAAAATAGAGACACAACACTAGACTAACCATTCTGTTCTTTTTCTGCTCATGAGATGTCTTTCTAGACTATAATTATAAGAAGAAAGAATTGAGTGGGGAGAAGAATCAAGATGGGCAGCTTCAGTGCTGCCCTGCTGGGGTGGTCTCAAATCACAACTTAAATGTGGTTGATAGTAACCACTGTCTTTCACTGAACTAGAAGTGAAATGTGAAATGTAAATATGACTGAAAGTATTATTATTTCAATACTTAAGGTATTATTAAAAGGGTCACTGCTGAGGTGCAACTGGCTAGGAAGAAATGCTCTATCAATCAGGTTGACATACTCAAAAGAAATTTGCTTCATTGTATGTACGAGACATAGTACGAATTTGGCCTCTGAATTTTAATACATGGCTTCTTGTATCCAAGGAAAAGATAAACACATTTCCTTGCCTAAGCAGAGGAATGTAAAATAGAAATTCTTACTAGGCGTTGTCAAGTAACTCAAGGTATAAAATCTGAAACCTGGATTCTTACCTCCATCCACCTTAAGTTCTTGTGCAGGGAGTCAGGCTTTAATACATAAGAGTTCAGGGTTGTAACCCCTTTCCATGCTTCTCTGTGCACTGCAAACTTTCAAGAGAAAAGAGACAATTAAGAAATATGATAAAGTTACAAAGAAATTTGGAAGTTTTACTGCTGACAGACACAAGGTCAAACAGGAGAAGATCAAGCACTATGACAATCAGCAGAAAGCAAAAGGGTAATTATTATGGAGAATGGATCATCTGAGATGGCACCAGAAGCCACAGCTGTGATCATTCAAAAAATGTTAGACAAGCACTTTGAAGCAACGAAAACATTAGGGATGTGTTACTGGGAATGACTGCAGTAGATTGAATGGCCTCCTTCTGTCCTGAAGCATAACTGTAAAGACTTGTATTTTAATGTTGAAATAAAATAAAATATATAAAAAAAAAAAAGGTTAACAATGTGATGTTACCACCATAGACCTTAAAACCAGAAAACATATATTAAGCAGACATATGAACACTTATATTTGTATTATTTGAAGAAACAAAAGTGAGAAAGTGATCTGAGCACAGTCCAGGAAACCAAGACTCTTGAAGAGTAGCTTTGTCTCTCCTAGAAAATTTTGTTTTAGCCTGAAGAACAATCCTAATTTCTTTGCCCTACTTTCTTCCTCCTGTAAAAAGAAATTAAAATAACATTTGTCTGGGTTGCAAGAGGAAGAAATTAGCAGGGAATGTTAAATGCTTTGGACTTGCTACTTGAGGGGACTACATGGAGCCACTAAGTTTGGCTGCAACTTGATGTGACAGAATGTGCAGTTTTCAACCATGAAACTCAACTACTAAGATAGGTGTGGTTTATTCACTTTTCATATAGGCTAATGCAGTTTCCACTCTGCTGCTGAACAATTTATGAACTCTCAGTTTTCCTGAATAATGATGACATAATGACACAGATGAAATCAAATATTTATATGTGAATATAGCCTTCAAATTCAAAGGACTTCAGGTACTTTTTTTAGACACATTTCCATGCTGATTCTTTTGCTCAGTACATGTACAATGACTGTGGAACGCAACATCTGAGTTTCACTAGTGTCTTCTTCAAGTAATAAAGAAATGCTATGAACAGTCTGTGAATGCAGGTTTATAATGCCTAAGGATATAAAGAGCATAAATAGGATGAGGGATATTTGCAGCTGTAGTGAATTTACTGAGCAAAAGCAAGATTTTGTCCATTTGAAACATGACAGGGGTTATGTAAGTGCAACATTTCTTCCTGGTGTTATCCCTGGAAAGGTAGAAGCACTGTGAGTATTAACTAGACTCCCATAGTTGGTGTAGGTAAGATCTCACGGCAGCACACATAATTCCCTGAGTTTGGCTTTCCTTGTTCCCCCTGTCTTGATACCATTTTGAGAGTCATGTGCTGGGGTCTACTGGGGGGTGGGGGGTGTTGCATTTCCAATACCTCTTCTTCAAGATGTAAAGTTAAGATGCTGCCATATTCATTAAGTCTTTCTTGCAACTGCTTCAGGAAATTGAGTTTGTGCCACACAGACATAGAAATTATGCAGTAAAACAAGGCTTTGCTGGAAAAAAAAAAAAAGGAAGGCATTTGTTGAATAAAAGGTGCCTGAGACTTTTTCTTCACAGAAAACATCTTTTGCGTAAACTAATATAGAGATTTCTGGCACATTACTTACTTCTAGAGCTAGACTGTTCACTTTGGAGTTAACGTGGGATAACTAGTGTACCGTAAAATCACATCCTACCTTACTGAATACTAACTTCCCTTTGTAGACAAAACTGGAAAGCTTGAAACATACTTGTAAAAAGGGTTTTGAAAATGCAGTTCCATCTGACATTCTTGTGAAAAGTAAATATAACCTGCTATACAATTAACAGTGACTTGTTCTTGGCAATTCCTTTTAAAACAAACGAATTACTAACACGACATTGGGTAATGGTATCTTGTCTGCAGAGATTTCTATTTTTATATTTTGCTAAGCATAGTTTGAGTCTTGGCTAATTAAAAAGGAGGTGACATTTTGAGTTCAGTTTTCATGGAATCAGCAGGCGTTGCAGGCAGCTGGTAAAACAAAGGAAAAGTTCTTTTACCTTTTCTTTCTAACTCTACATGACTTTGATACCATATGAGCCAGAATTCTGGATCAGCACAACACCAAAGTCAACAGAGCTCTGTACAGCCATAAAAAGCTCACTGCTAAAACGTTGTCCATTTTCTGCCTCCATTATTGCTCTCATGTAACTTCGGCAGGGGGGTTGGAACTTGCATAACTAACCACCTGTGGTGCAGCTATACTCTGTGGTGGGCCACCAGGCTGTGCCGATTAGCAAATGCATTGCAATGAGTGTTGGTTTATTCCCTTCTTTTTATTTAAAAAGAAATCCAGAAATGCAGGGGTACAGAGCCAGACAACAACCGGGTGGAACTCAAGAAGAGATCTAGGATGAAAAATTGGAGTCCTCCTACCTTTTAATGTGGGCTCAGGAACTGCTAGTGGCAGTAGTATCAGTTTAGTTTCTCTTCCTGTAGAGCAACTGTCACTGTGGAGATGGACATCTCAAAATCTGTGTAATACATTCTCCAAGCTGAGGAGTGTTTTGTTGTACTTTCTGCTACTACTGTGACAGTAGTTATGATTCATAACCCACCTAGTACTTATGAATCGTAGCCCACCTGACTAACTAGGAAAAACTATAAGGTGTGGAACAGAGATGGTTTCTTCAGAGAATCAGTGCAATTATGCTGGGATAAGTTCTATATATAAACCCTTTTTTAAAAGCAGAGATATTTTTTAAAGACATGCTTTCAGCTGGGTTTCACTTTGAAACTGGAAAGTTCCTGTATGCCCTCCAAAATATTATTAGAACTATTCATCATGAGTCAGGGCTCCTTTGGCCCTCCATGTGTTGGTAAGGAATTCTATTTTCTGTTAAATCTGTGGAATAAAGATACCTTATGTATGTCTTGTAAGTCTGTACATTGATTTTAGCCAGGTCTGAGGGAATGGGGCTTTGCTTTAGTGGGATGTATCCCTGCCCATGGCAGGGGGGTTGGAACTTGATGATCTTTAAGGTCCCTTCCAGCTCTAACCATTCTATGATTCTGTGAATGAGCATAAAAGTGAACAGAGAACTGGTGTACCTCTCCTGTGAAGAAAAGCTGAGAGAGTTGGAGTTGTTTAGCCTGAAGAAGAGAAGGGTCTGGAGAGAGCTTGTAGCATCCTTTCAGTCCTTAAAGGGGGCATATAAGAATAACAGAGAGGCCTTTACCAAGGCCTATAGTGACAGGACAAGCTGCAATGGTTTTACACTGAAAGAGAGTAGATTTAGATTGGACAGAAAGAACAAATTTTTTACAATGAGGGTGATGAAACATTGGAACAGGTCGTCCAAAAATATTGTTGCTGTCCCATCCTTGGAAGCATTCAAGGTCAGGTTGATCAAAACCCCATGGTTTTGATCAGCTTGATGTAGTGAATATGTCCCTGCTCATTGCAAGGGGGGTTGGACTAGATGACCTTTAAAGGTCGCTTCTAACCCAAACCATTCTATGGTTCTATAATTCTATGAGTCTGTACCTTTCTGGATTGCGCATGACGAAATCCAGGTATGCAACAGTTTTTACTGTGGCTAGGACATCTCATCTGTAACCCAAAATATCTAGATCAAATCTTGACATTGAAGAAATTAAATAGGATTTACATTGGATTTCTTTGTTCTAAAAATCTCTCGGAAAAAAAAAGAAAGAAAGAAAGAGAGACTTCCTTTTTTTTTTTTTTTTAATTGAAAGAAAGTAAATCTTCTTTATAAATCCTAAAAGGCTTAAATATATTTCAAGCGTTTTCCAATTCAATAGCTATACATTATGATCATTAATGAGTCACATATCTCTCAGATAAAGCTGTATTACAGTCAAAATAATTCATTCACAGGTTGAAAGAATAAAAATAGGTAGGAAATAAAAATACCTGAATTAAAATAATACCCAAGGTTGGTGAATTACATAATTGCTTTATAAACACTGTTTTATTACCTTTACAATAGCATACGACAGAAATATGGAATAGAGGTTTCGCAACATAAGACAATACCTTTAGAAAAAGCTACAGAAAAAAACATATTTAAACTTACTCAGATTGATTCCCATAAATAAAACAGGAAATTAAAAGGCTACCAAGTTAAACAAATATTAAGTTAAAAACAAACTAAGGGTAAAAGATATCCAAGACATAAGGCAATTGAAGCATTTGGTTTAAATCACAGATTTAAATAAATCAGATAAAATGAACAGTCCATTGACTTTACAGATTTTAATTTCATACCCTGTTCAGAGCAACTGGGAGACACATCTGCTTACAGGTACTTTACTATAAATACATTCAAAAGGTTATTTACAAATTAAGTTTATTGCAGGTAACCAAAATTTGACTCTGTGCATTTATTTTTCATTGTTACTAAGTACACTGTGTTTAGTTTTAACAGATGAAGAAATGACACTTTCTCTTTTGTTTTTTTTTTTTGGCTTCGTAAATCATTATTCAGCTGACAGTGATCAAAGACTGAAAATTGGCCTGTTCCTAAAATACAGAATGAGTCATTGGCTCATGCGGATGTAAGCGAAGGCTTCTTAGCCTCCCTGTTTTCATACAGAGGAATGTATTGTTTTGCTGACACTAAATATGTGAACTGCAATCAAGCGAGACATAATCTTTTACAGTGCAATAGGAAGCATGTTTGTTCCTAAAAACAAATATCAAATACTTTCTGCAGGATTTGTCATTGCATGGGAAGTTTGGACACTTGTAAATTCACACTGAATATAGAATATGCTCCATGAATACTTACCAAATTATGTGCGCTTTCCTGTCAATGCAGTGTCAAACAGAGAGGCCCATTATTTTCTTCTTATTCACACAAACCCTACTCAAATGGTATTACGGCATACACGGTGTAATTAATGCTGTTCAGATTTGGTCATCAAAGGCAGCAAAAACTACACTAACAGTGTAGAAAGTAATGATAAATGAACCTTTACTGTACGTTATACTGAAATTATTCTCGGTGCAGTTTATTCCAGATCCAGCTGGTTACAGTCCAGATCTGGCTATGGGTTTTCTACCAAGTCATGGCTCTGAGTTCAGGCTCAAATTCCCAACACTGAACATGAGCTGCATGCTGGGTCGCCCTCTGGCTGTGGTTTGGAATGAGGTGACTAATTTTGTAGGATGGGAAACTTGTGCTTGTAGGACAACTATTCCTACTCATAGCAGGATTAATAGTATTTTCAGTTTTCTTTTTCCACTATATAACATAGACATTTTAAAGAATTTTAATACTTTCAACATTTAATTGGACTTGCTGGTTTCCCATAAAAGCCAATGAAAATTAAGACATGTTAACTCCCAGACAATTAAAATATCAAACCCCACTTCTCTAAAACCAGACCAAATGTATAAACCTTTGGTGGGGGATTTCTGAATTTCTTGTTTAAAAAAAAAAAAAAGTAGAGAATTTTTTAATAGAAAAAAAAAAAACCTTCTTTTGACATAAGCACAAAGTTCCTGTCCAGAATCAGGATGTTCAGAAAGACTTCCAGCTTCACGACTGAATGAAAATGAATTAAAGTGAAGCCATTTAGAATTTTTCAGAGTGTGATTAGGATATATATACTAAAAATGTTTTCATCTTGATACAGTCATTTGGTGAAACACTAATATTAGCATTATATTTTCCCCAAAGCAATTTTAGATTTAAATTTAGATTAAGAATACTAACTACTTTCTCAGACATTGGCACTGTTAGATACTGCTATGTGCTATACTTTATATTAAGGACTGCGTTCTAGAAATATCCAGCTGACACACAGAAAAAGAAACGAGGGGTCATTTGAAAAGAGACCACTTCCCAGTAGGAGTTCTTATAAATCTCTTGTGAAATGAGATTTATATTGTCTTGCCTGATACTAATAAGATATAATGAGTACAATTTCTCAAAGAGCTATTGTAGTCTATCTGCCAAGTGGAAAACTGTATGTCCAAAGCACTAATTAGACTGTTATCATAACTTACCCAAATTGTGAATCCAAACTGAAGGAATCCACTGGGACTAGTAGAATGCTCCTGGTCTCCTATTCACATAAATTTAACCCTAATGACTATGCTAACAGGACTCATTTGCTGAAATACAGGTCTATACCACATGTGCAATTTTAATTTCAGAAGGTATCTTCAAAAGCACAAGTGAAACGGTGGGAGAGAAATTCTATTCATTGCAACTGGGATCAATTAACTGTCTTCTTTCTTGCCAAATCAGTATGATATGGATTTACACATGAAATGTATTTTTTAATAATGTTTTGCAAATAACAAATAATTAAAATGAAACTTCCTTAGTAACTTTCTGTTGAAGGAGGTAATAAATGTACTTAAGAATACTTAAGAATATATATATAACCTTTATGTTTACATCTACATGCATGCAAGCACATAGTTGTACTTCTAGAACACAGATATGTATGCATACAGATACATACACATAGGGAGAAAGAGAAAGAAAGAAGTGATAGTGCACAGGCTTCAGAGGAGATACATCTCTTTGAAAAGTATTGATACCATACTTTGAAGTAGACCTTTGTAGACCTTTCCCTTATAATGAGCTCCCAGAAGAACACAAGGCTTTTAAAATCAATAAAGTTACATTTTTATAAGAAAGAAAACTAGAATTCGTGAGTTCTTTTTATACAGAGGAATATTTTAGAACTGTTTGTATCCAAGGAGAACAGAAAAGAAGAAATATTTATGCACAAAATTCCCCTTTCCCCTTGTGTCCTTGCAGGTAGAACTTCATTTTCACATGATATTGTAATAAACTCAATGATCTTTGAAATGCAGTAAATTTTGTATACACTCGAATCCCTAGCGAGTTTCTCATTTTGTTTCATCTAAATCTTGGCTGATCACTCCCTGTTTTTCACAGCACCTTCATCATCTCTGAGACACATTTCACTGGTCCTGTGTTTACAAGCTTTTGGCTGTCACCTCCTGAAGTCTCTGATACTTTCTCTCTGCCCTCGGGTGATTCCATCTCACCTAATTTTCTTGAAAGAGGAAAATATATGACTGAGAACAAATGCTACACAAATCTCACCCATCATAAAGACTAAAATGTACGAAAGGGTGTGGTTTGAAGGATAGAGTTTGGGGAAGATAGGAAAGGGCTTTAAATACATCAAGGAAGTTTTGAAGCACAGTCAAACAAGTGCTGACATAAATCATTGTATCCACCCAAAAGAAGGCAATACTCTCTTACACACTTCTTCCAGACAGACTTTCTGAAGACAGTTAAATAGAGTTATTTCTAGGCACTGAGTTTAGCTTAAAATAGATAATATGGTGAATAGACTGAACAATAAACCTTCTGTAGCCAGTGATCTGTCTGTGTTGGCTCCTCTTTATTTCTCATGAGAAACTGTTACTGCTCTTAGATATAATTCCAGAGATTACTTTAGCAGAAAATGGACAACAGATTCGTCCAGAAGTCATAGACATTATGGATTTTAACTCTTTCTATGGATTTTTTAAGCACCCAGATGAACCAGATTGCAAGATTTTCACTAAGGAGCACTGAGACATTTGTAAGGAAACAATAAATTATGAATATATATCCATCAAATTTGTCTTATTGTAATTTTTAAGACCCTACCCTTTTTCTAAAACACAAAGGCTATGTATACACAACAGGCAAAATACTGCAGAAGTTCAGAGCTGATGGCCTCTTTCTCCTGAGCCCAAACAATTGTGTTATAAGTGTGTTGGAAGGATCAAAAATGTAATTCACTATGCTGGTGTTCTGACCAAGCATTAACGATCCCAGTCTCTCCTCCCAGTGTCAAACTCTATTCTGAAAAGAAAAAAACCACAAACCAAAAAACTTCAATCCCCATAAATCAAAAAAGAAATGCAAGGCACGTGGGAGTAATGATTTAAAAATCACAGTGACCGTACTCAAACTGAGCAGCTGCTTCAAATGCATTGCTGGATTTTTTCTCTTGTCCTCAAGATACATTATTAGGTGCAATCATAGTTTTGTCAAATAAAGGATTGTTGTTTGGAATAATGCCATGTTAATAATAAGGAATAGTGATAGAGAACTGGCTAGCACCCACAAGTTTCAATTTTACTGTCACTGAATAAATAGTCCAAATGCTAGTGGCTTATCTGAATATCTAAGCTTGAGTTTACAAACGATGGCTGGAAATCTAGTTCTTTCAATATACTAGGTAACATTTATTTCCCCTTGTCAGGCCAGCTATACCTTAAAGATAGGTTTTCTTGAGTTACTCTTCTTGTCATGCCTGACACTGAAAAAATATAAAAGTGGCATTGATTTTGTCTTTAGGCTAGACATGGGAGTAAGAAGTCTACACAAGAAGTGTAGACTCAGTGTTTGGCACAGAAAGTCAATCTAGGTCTCAAGTCACAGACACATGGAAAGTCATGGTGCCATAATGAGTTACCCAATATAGCTGATCTGCAAGAACGTTTATCTTCAATCTCTTAGCCTGTGACAAGTGTGAAGTGATTTACATTTCTTTGGTCCTCAACAAAATATGTGATGAGGGAGGATAAGGATTATTTGAATTAATTCACATTCGCCATAAACCGAGGGAACACAAAAGGACAGTTACAACATGTTGATTGCTATTCAGTAACTTGTTATCTCTGTGGGAACTTGTCCATGCGTCTAAGCCGGTAACTCTCTACCTCTTGAAATGAGATAACAGTGCTTCTTCCTCTTCCCTTTTCATCTTAGAGGATTGTAATTTCATCAAGCCTAAGGGGGTCTCATAATAAGTGACTTTTTTGTTGAAACTACTTCTCCTATATGAATAAATAAGTTAAATAAATAATACCTACTTTTCTTGGCTCACACATATAAAAATACAGGACTCTTGCCAGCTAAAGATGTATCCATTTGCAAATTTTATCATGTGATAAATCACACACTGAACATGGGATACACCATCTGTGGCACTCGAATCTCACAGCTTGACCATTCAACATTATCAAAGCATATTTTTAAGCTTTGTCTTATTTAAAGCTCTAACTTCTTCAGAATGACTCTGAAGAGAAATTAAAGCATGGAAGTGGAAAACTTCTTCCCTAAAGTTAACTAGCAACCTGAAAGTAGAGTAAAAACCAGGTAAAATTTTCTGCCCAGTTCTCTGTATACCAGATAATGCTGCCCTCCTATATGTTAGGTGTATGTAAATGAGGAACTATAGTAACTTTTGTGAAAGGAATCTATTTGTTCTCCAAATACTTTTAAAAACATAACAATTTTTCAATTTTCAATAGCAAATTAAAGTTTCACAAATTACTTACTGATTTATGAAGTATATCAAGAGCACATTTGAAGCATAAGTGTATTTTCCTTACATAAAATATTCTCTTTATGCTATTTTTATAAGGCCTTGCTAGTAATAAACCATTCAGAATGGAAGAAGTTTTTCAGATTGAAGTCACTCAGAGGAAAATGGCAGCAGGACAAAAGACAACTCATGAGCAGAGCCTTTCTGCAGCAGCCTCTTATGCCAGTCCAAAACGGCAAAAGCAGTGAGACCAGACAGGAAGCTTGCCACATACCATGTGCTATTCTTGGTGGAAAAATACATCCTGGCTTTGGCATCAATATCTCACAGCAGTAAATTGCAACTCGTGTGTGGCCAGAGGGCCCTGGCTGCAAGATTACCGTATTTTGGGAAGTCAGGTGAAAAGGAAACATGAATGCCGGAAACCTGTCAGAGCGATTTCAGCACCAAAGAAAGCAGAGATGGGCTGGATGACCTGAGAACAGACTTGTTTAACAGCTACTTCAGGAAATGTACTGCCAAAGCATAATTGCAGTCCACATGTTTTCACATTCACAGGTGGTATATCACTTCTTCTCATTAAGAACCACCCAGTAATTTACATCAGGAAACTTTCATTTCAGCTGTTCACAGTTTTGAAGAAACTAGTATTTTAAGGTGAACTTCCACAAGTCTGCCCCAGGTGAGAATTCTTCATCACTGATGATGGGAGAAAAATGCACAGAAACATTAAAAATCTTTCCTATCCTAATCCTGTTCTTTTCTATAGAGAAATTAGAAAATAAAACCTTCTACCTAATCTCACTATAGTATGGATCCCAGCTTTTTATTTTCTTTCAAACTCTGGATAATTTTGGCTGTTAATTCAATTTTCACAACTCTTGCTGGAACTCTTTGACTAGTGGCATTTTTAATTTTTTCTGTGTTTCTACACACCTCTCCCCAGTTCTATAACTAAGCCTGGGCAAGCCTGTCTCTTTCAACAGTTTGGCCAACAAAGGTAATTTGGAATGCTGTTCTTGCCAGCTCTCTGGGGGAAATATTAAGAAAATAATCAAGAATAGAACAGAAAACATTTTGCCTAGCTGAAAAAATTCTACAAAAGGCACCTGCACCATAATTCATTTTTTTCCAAATTTCAGATCACCTCATTCAAGATTTTGACAAAGTTCAACATCATTCAGAGGCAAAGACATTTCTGCACCACTCAGATATTCTCTCTTTTTAAAAGTGAGAGGTATTTTAAGCTCAAATACAACATCTTGGTTCATTCCAAATCTGTTCCGGCACAGTTGTATATTGGAAAATCACACGGACTCAAATTTTATCTGCTTAATCAGTCTTCTCCCCAATGTTATTTCTTGCTTAGCTATTAATTTGTTCTTTGATGCCATCTCTAGGTATTTCTGCATTTTTTTTTCTACATTCACCTGCTATTCTAAATTATGTAGCTTACCAGGCCCTTTGCATTTGCTTTGCTATCCTTCTTTGTTACACATTTATTTGTTTCAGGAATCCCTTCAGTTCTCATAACATCATAAAAATTGCTGAGTCCTCTTTTGCTCTAAGAACATTATATATTCATTTTATCCCCCCTTTTCTTCAGACATTGTTTACTGTTATGCTTCATCTCATATTTTAGACCAACAGTTTACAGGTGCTAATATTTTGTAGTTTCTCCTCTGTTGCACATTTTTATTAGGGAACTCTGCAACCATTACATCAATATAGAATCCTCTTGAATAGGGAAATTCTCATTTTAGTAGGCCTTAGCAGATTTTGTCACTTTGGTCTGTGACAAGGGAACACAATTACAAAGGAAATGACTGCGTCCTTTTATTTAATATTTTTCAGGACAAGAAAGAATTTATGTAATGAAGTTCCTACATACTCCCCAGAAAGCATCTGGCTTCTGAAACTTATGAGGTGCTATGTGGTTTATAATTCATGTCTTGGCATAAAGTGCACTGAAATCATATACATTTGAAATTAAACGCAAGTATGATATACAGTAACACATAGACTGAATGCTACACAGTGAAAAATAAAGTTCCCAAAGCACAAACTCGTCATAGAATATTTAAAATAACATATAATGGTGCACTATTTCTATACATTATTGTGTAATGAAAATGTTAATGCTGTAGTCCATGTCAAAATGACCTACGTTGGAAAGTCTACTGCTTAACAACTGGTCAGTGGGTACTGTTTTTTTGGGTTTTTTTTGTTTTTGTTTTTTAAACTGTGTCCAGTGTTGGGGAATCCATCCCTTCTCTGGGGAGATTATTCCAATAGCTGGTAAATTGGCAAAAATTCTGTTACTCAAGCACAAAATTAAGCACATTATCCTTAGAACATTAGGATTTATCAAAGGATAAAACAGAATTTATTGAACAAATTCTGCAGAACAGGTCAAGAACAATGTACTATTGGATATAAATGTTGTAGTATCATAGGCTTGGAAAAGCTCATATACCCCTACGAAACAAGACTTCCAAATATCTGGGATGAAATATGCATTTATATTCTGCTGTTGACTATGAAAGGTAATTATTATTTTGCAAATTCAGTTAACTGATATGAGGAAAAAAATGCTTGTAAAATGAATGTTAGATTATATGGTTAAAAGCTAATTGCCGTAAACACAGAAGCTCAACAGCATAAAAATGAACAATGTCAGGCTGAAAGCCCCCAGCAAATTAGTGTGAAGGAGGCACCTGGAACCACTTCCTTGAGGTTATCCAAGGGTAATGGTGAGATCTTTGTCCCTGGTGAGAAGCCCACCAAAAGCCAAGGACACTCATTCAAGCTTAGCCTTGCTGAACCTTGGAACATAGAGTTACAAGCACCTTGTAATTGTTGAATTAGTGGATTCAGCAGTCTCTAACATTTTATGATGAAATGATAGCACAGTTTTTTTTCTAGCAGACAGCCACATTCAGAATCAAGTGCTCCATTTTATTTTAACAAGCCCCCACTCTCCCCCTCCGCACCCATAATATAATTAGAGGAATGCCTTGGACTTCCTTTCAGCAATAATATGACACCTCTTCAGTTAAAATTATCTTTCTTGATTGTCCTAAAATGTCCTAAAGCTAAAATGTTGTAATTTGGGAACAGAAATTTTGGAGAGAGATCAGGAGTTAGTGTTTCTACCATAAGAAAGCCAAAGGTGTATTGTGTTGCTCGTGATCCACTAAGATTATTGAAAGGAGAAAGGACACCTCAAAATGCAAAAATGTGAGAGAAGAAAAAACACTTTAATATTTTCTTTATTTTTTTTTCTCTTATGTTACTATGATAGTGACTGTTGGCCTTTGCTACCAAGCTGATACAAATGATCTGATGATTTACTTTGCTCATGTCCTAGAATATACATTTTGGCTTCCTCAGAAAGCATTCATAAATAAACACTGACTCCTTTGGTTTCCTATTTTCATCAAATTCCTGAGTCTTAAATAAGGAATGCAAAGTTTCACCTGAAGATGATAACATATTTACTGGTTTATGACACTTTGAGTAGAAAACTCAGTTTCTTACAAAGTTATGATTGATACAGTGCTAACTGGATGCTAACTATGGCCTCATTTCTTAAGTTTCTGTTGAATTTAAGTTACATTCAGTTATCCACAAAGATTCCCTGAAACTTAGGCTAGTTGGCAGCAGGTCACCCAACAGCTAGGAACTGCCAAATCATAACCCATAACTCACCACAGAGCCAGGGGAAGGATGAGTCTACCAGCTTTTTCTGTCTGTGGATTTGCCAAGACAGAACATTCTCCAGATCACTAGACAATGTAAAAGCTGTGATTTTTGTTGCTAGAGCTTCATGATACGCTTAAATACGGTGGACAGAAATTGCCCTTCATATACTTGATAATCAATAATCAACTAACTAACAAAACATTATCTCTGATGAAAAGAGTCAAGTATATGTGTCAACCATATGGCCTAATCTGTTTATGTCTGAAAATAAGGAGTTATATGAGATGAGTACTTGACTTTATATATTCTTTCAGCCAGACTGAAGCTTATGGCATTGAAGGTAATTGACATAGAAGTAAGCCCCAAATCTAAGGCTTTAGGATGAGAAATCTGTAAGTATAGGTTCTAGCATGAATTTGGGATCACAGAATCACAGAATGATATGGGGTTGGAAGGGACCTCTGGAGATCATCTAGTCCAACACCCTGCCAAAGCAAATCCTCAGAGAGCAGGTTGCACAGCAACTTGTCCAGGCAGGTTTTGAATGTCTCCAGAGACAGAGGCTCCACCACTTCTCTGGGCAGCCTGTTCCAGTGCTCTGCCACTCCCAAAGTAAAGAAGTTCCTCCTCATGTTTAGATGGAACTTCTTACATACGAGTTTGTCCCCATTACCTCTTGTCCTCTCACTGGGCACCACTGAAAAAAAACTGTCCCCTTCCTCTTGACACCCACCCCTTAAGGATTTATAGGCGTTGATAAGATCCCACCTCAGCCTTCTCTTCTCCAGACTAAAAAGACCCAAGTCCCTCAGCCTTTCCTCATAAAGAGGGATGCTACAGATTCCTAATCATCTTTGCGGTCCTCTGCTGTACCCTCTCCAGTAGTTCCCTGTCCTTCTTTAACTAGGGAGCCCAGAAGTGGACACAGTACTCCAGATGGCGTCTCACCAGGGTAGAGTAGAGGGGCAGGATAACCTGCTGGTCACACTCTTCTTGATGATCAGGATGATCTTCTTGATCCCAGGATGTCATTGACTTTCTTGGCCACAAGGGCACATTGCTGTCTCATGGTCATCCTGTTGTTCACCAGGACTCCCAGGTCTTTTTTCTCAGTTGCTCTCTAGCAGGTCCGCCCCTAACCTATTCTGGTTTCTGGCATTCTTCCTCCCCAGCTGCAGGACCCTACACTTACCCTTGTTGAATTTCATCAGGTTATTCTCTGCCCAACAATCCAGCTTGTCCAGGTCTCACTGGATGGAGGCATAGCCTTCTGCTGTGTCAGCCACCCCTCCCAGTTTTGTATCATTGGCAAACTTGCTGAGGGTACGTTCCATTCCTTCATCCAGGTCACTGATGAGTATATTGAAGAGTACTGGACCCAGTACTGACTTGGGAGTTACAGACTTCCAACTAGATTCTGTGCCACTGATCATGACCCTCTGAGCTCTGTCTTTCAGCCAGTTTTCAATCCACCCACTGTTCATTCATGTAACACCCACTTCCTAAGCTTAGCAATGAGGATGCTGTGGGAGACTGTGCCACCCTTCCCTCATCTATCCATTTGGTCATGCAATTGTAGAAGGCTATCAAGTTAGTCAGAATATCTTCTTGAAATTTTCAGATTTAATATCTTGAAAGTTACTGGGAAATAAATTGCAAAAGTCTAACAAACTAATATTATGATTGAAAATATTGAGATGAAGTTACAGGAAATTATCTTTTACATACAGCTTTTACTTTGTATGAGCATAGAAATTTAATAATGTATCCAAGACAGCACTAAATAGAGGTTTGAGGCCAAGATACAGTTGTGATGAAAACCATCATTATGAACTTCCCTACTTTGGTGAAAAAAAAAATCTATATGGGAATCTATCCTCTCCATTTGTAAAGTACCAGATTTGAGCTCATAAAAAAATTGACAAGGAAAAACCACTACTGATGATCCTTTTCTAAATTAAAGCCACACAATTTTAAATAACTCACTAAAAGATCTCTGAACATAATTTTTTAAAGCAATGATGTGTCTTTGATCAATAAGAATATAGGCATCAAATTTAATGAGCGATATTTTAGTTTATGTAGTTTAAAAATATGTATTAACGTCAAAAATGGGAGGTAGAAAATCAGAGAAAGATAATCTTTAATTTAGTCCAACAGCAAGTATCTGAACCCAAGCATATTTACCTACCACCACCGTTTGAGCCGTTTGGAACAATTTAATGACTTCTAACAAAATCCAGGCCTTCCATTCTCTTCTAAGTTGCTGAGCCAGAACATCTTTTCACTTTAGTTATGACAGTTGTAAAAAAAAAGATGAATTCAACAAGCAGCGGAAATACATTGAAAAGGGAGAAATCGCCCAAGCAAATGATAATCTACATGAAAACACACCACAGTAATTCTGCATTGGCAAAGAAATATGTATAGTCTGAGTGTAAAGCCCTGTTTTTATTCTTATAGTAACAGTTCAAGACTGACTGAAAGCAGTAACTAATTGAGTAACAGATTCACAATAAAATATATAAGGAAAATTCCATGCTCAAGGTGTCAACCAATTGTGAAGCTTTATATTCCTTCATATTCTGTGTAGGCAGTACCCTTTACATTGACCCTTCTGTTCTCACTACATATAGCACCTAAATTATTGTTGTTAAGTATAATACTATTCTGAAGCATTTATAGCAGTAAATATATCATTTCAAAATACTTTATTAAAACTTCTCAGACAATAACAGCTCCACCTGTAAACCTGGAAAATAGCATAAGTGAAAGCATAAAAGTGATGACAGCCACACTTACTGTCTCTTCTGAAAATAAGGCACTAGGAGTGAGGTAGTTTAGTCTAGTAACTATGTGAGCTAAGCAAAACCTTAGTAAAGTAAAATTTAGTCCTGAGTTGTTTCACTCCCTTAGATTGTTTGGTCCAGACAACCAAATGCCATTCCGTTTTCTGGCTACCAGACTCAGTGCTTCAGCTCAGATCCTGAGGATAAAGAAAAATCAAAAAAAACACCTGGGACAAATCTAACTAATTTCAAGAATAAACTACTGCCAGCTTAAAAACAGTGAAAATATACAGGGAATCTGAAATTTTCTGATGTAAATATTTTCTGTTTCTTTTAAGGCTTTTTATGGAAAAAATCTTCCAAACATATAAGCTCAGAGGGAAGAAACATCTTTTATCAGTATTATATGTCTTCATCTGGTACTGTTTAATGAAATTATGACATTTACATCAATTTCTCCCTTCATTCTTGAAATCTAGAAAAGTGAACAGTAAAATTTGGCTACTTTGTTTTGTCTGTGACTGCAAAAAACACTAAATGCAATCTGAGAGACACATGTTCAAAAAGAATTCCTGGAGTCACCAGAATTCTAATAGTCACCTATGCATAAATTATGTTTCAAGACTATTAATATGGGACATGTGTTATGATGAACAGTCCATGTATATTGACAGATAATGAAAATATTTATTTTCACAGGCAGCTTTTCACAGAAAATCAAATCTGAATGAGACTCCAATACTACACACCTTTTGTTTCCAATCTTCCTTTGACGTTATACTTCTAAATATAACATGACTGAAAGGCGAGAGAAAACTGACAGATATATACCTGCTAGTGCTAGAAATTTGTACAGCATGTGGCTTCACTGCTGTGACACATGCTTAAAATAGGCAGCTTTGCACCTCTGGAAGACAAAGAAGTTGAAATACAAAAACGAATGACCAAAAGTATGTACCAACATTTCAGAATGTCTCAACTTTTGCTAAATAGACTATCTTTTGTGAAATACCAAATATAAAAATAGGTTGAAGCCTGTAAATATACTCATGGCAAATACTGGCAAAGACTCAAAGCAGTCCAGGATTTAAACTTAATAATTTAATGGATAGGAACATGAAAGGATTGGAAAGTTAAATAAAATGACACTTTTAGGAAACCTTTAGAAGTTTGAAGTGCTCAGTAGATTTTGTGTATACATTAACAAAAGAAAATCGAGACCATTAAAGGCACAAAGGAACAGAAAACAACCTTTTTTAAAGGGTAGAAAATAAGGGTGAAAGTCAAGGCCTGGAGAAATGGGATTACCTCATGTGTTACATTTCCATCTTCATGTGTCAGAGTCTGGACAGAACCTGTACCCTGACACATTGACAGACCCATACATGTATCTGTCTTGCTGGCTGATGAAATAACACAAAGTTGTTGGGCCTAGATTCACAGTAATGGAGGAATATGTGAAAGAATGTTATGGGGCTTCTTAAACAAAGAACATGTAGATTTTTAGGTTAGAAACAAGAATAAAGAAAACAAATATGAAAGTTTACCAAGTGGTTTAATTATTTTATAGAGTGAGAAGAAATGATGAATTTTATTATTTGAAGAAATATACAACATTCAAATTTCCTGCACTGGGGGTAAATGTAATACTAGCTTTCAAACACTGTTTGCTTTTTTATTACTCCTTACATATTTTTAAAGAGTAATGACTATTATTGGAAGGAATTGACATGATCTTTCCATATTTTTATAGGCAAGCTCTCCCACTGACTTTGGCACTGGCTTTTTGTAAGGAAAGGATGCTGGGTTGGGCCCACAACAGCTTTGTTTTATTTAAGCTATCTTTTTCATTCCCGCAGCTCATGTTTGTCATCTTCTAGGGAATAGTTTGTTCCCTAATTCTTTCTAATACTATATACTTAGGGTATGTCTGTACTGTGGCTTGGATGTATGCTGAAACTATGTAAAACTACCTATGATTGATTTTATCAGACACTTAGGACATGAAACATTGTGCTCTTAGACCTGTGGTATTTGTTCAGCCATATAATGCTTTGCCATTTTGTGCTGTTTGCAGGTCCATGGGGCGGCTGGTTTATACCAGTCCCAATGTGCCTGAACGTCCTGAAATCACACCTTTGACTGCAGAGCAGACAGATGAAAAGGAAAGTGCTGAGAGTTGCTGTTGCCTCAGCCTGATGGTTATAACAGTAGAGATCCCTTAGATGAAACCACTGAGAGGTGGAAGGAAGACCTTTGCTAAAGCAGGAATTGTTAGTTGGCTCCCCATCTATGGTGCCCACTTATGGGCAAGTTTTTGCCAGCTGATGCAGATGGTGCAAAGACTCTGTTGGACTGTCTACCTACCATCACCACAGCAAAGGCCCAGGTGTCTCATACTATGTGCCTTAACTGAAGGATTGTAACATACTACAGCATGGTACCTGATAATCCATTTCCAGTTTAACAGAAGACAATAGTAAGATGGCCTGCTTTGCTTAACACTGTTATGCCTAAAGTTAGGGCTTTGATTAACTGCTTTGATAACTCAAAGTCTGACTAGAGAATAAAGACAAATGACAAAGTGCTAAAGTCAAAACAATCTCATTAATCTTTTTTTTTTCTAATTTATTGGCAGATAAGAACTTCTCGAATTTTCATGATACAAAGTTATACAGTAGAAAGTCAAAGGTGTATCTTCCAGATCATGCATCACCCTTATATTAATTTTCATTAGCTTCTTAATGTTGAATCAGCCATTACCTATTATGTCAACATGCATTAAGAGCAACTATTAAATGGCTTTTTGTTTATTTAACTTCAGCTTGAGAAGTGGAGGGGCCTGCTTTATTGAAGTCTTTTACCAAGAATGTTAAAGAAAATTCTAAAACATTACACCTGCAGCAAATAAAAATATCTGTCCAGGGCAGATACAGAGCTAAAACTGTTTGGTTTGGTTTTTTTGTTTTCTTTTCTTGGTATGTTTGTACAAGGTAGCAGTAATTTTAGTCAGTGTTGATCTGCATACTGAAACTCTATTTTCCCCTTTGTTCTGCAATCCTGACTGTAATACCTGACATTGATTGCTTTGTTTTCAGGATGACATCAAATGTGGTCAAAAAATGTGAAAGAACCAAAAACAACAGGCCAGGTGGACAGTAAGTGAAACCAGATCAGAATATGCAAAACCTTACAGAGCAAAAGAACAGTCACTATGTCCTATTTATATCATGCTTTCATCCCCAGTTAGCTGTGAATGATTTTGTTTGGAATATCTTCCTGAAGAACACTTGTGAGAAGATAGGAAGATAAGCATTGTAGCTTTGCTTCCTTTTAGTCAGATAAACAGCTCTAGGCTTAACTGACAAAAGATATACTAAACACAAACAGCTTCCATTTGGGATATGTTTTTTCAGCCTTCTACCTTCACAGTTTCTTTATGGTTTGGGAGATTTGGGTGGGATTTTTTGAAGGAGGGAAGAAACATCTGGTGAGTGGGTGGATTAATTTGCTATTTGTTTGGGTTTCCTGCTGTTTTCAAGGTATTCAGAGGTAGCTCAGTCTATTAAAGCAACACACAAAAGGTAGTTATAGAGATGAGCTCAGTGGTCTGGATCCTGAGAATTGTTTGAATTCTTCAGTTTTGAAGAATTCAGATTCTCATTCTGTAACAAACAAATTTGACCTATGACAAAAATAAACCTATCCTTTTTTAACTCATGGTACCTTAGCGAAAGAAACAGAAGAGTGAGATTAATTTAATTCTGCCTTCTAAATCATCAAGAAAAGCACTTTCTTTTGTCCAGTGTGTAGCTTTAATAAAGAATAGTGGTGTGTTTGTGTATTTGTACAATGGGATAAAAATCTTTGGTTTGTATTTAGGCCAAACCATGACAAGAGAAGTTCTTTTGCTGAGAACAAAATGATGGATAACATTGAAGTCATTAAGTAGTAATAAATTCATGACAGTGATTTGGGATCTTTCAGTTATTTTAGGTATAACTATATTATGTGCTGAAGTATCCTGTGAGGATTTTAGTGCAGGGTTATTAGTAGAGAAATGCTCCTACTTACTAGTTGTACAAAGATAAGAAATTAATTAGTTGAATAACTGTGTACAGTATTTGGATTTGTAATGAGTTGCCGAATCCAAACAATCGTCCAATGATGAGTAACAGTGAAATAAAATAAAATAATTAAAAATACTTCAATTCTATTTTAAAGGTTCAAAATTTACACTTGGGTTTTCTGGCCATGGATGGCAAAGGGGTGAGATGTGGGCTTCCTTTAAGGCAAGAGAAAAGTCCTTTAGTCAGGGGGACTGTACTTGTTTGCTTTAAGTTACAGAGGTATTTAAGTGCTTTACTCTAGTGCCTGCCATAGTACAGGATGGAGCTTGTATTCCTGAGCTCCTCCGCCAGGCGACTGTATTTCAGGGAGCACTTGTCCCCATCCTTAGCTTTAACAACCTCCCTTTTTGGACATACTGGCATGTGACGTCTGTAATCACCTGAAAAATCATGTGTTTCAGGGTAAAGACTGAATTTAGTGATACATGAATATACCAAAGGCTCAGTTCTCCTCTATTACAAGAACATTAGTATGCATGAGTTACTTTGATAAGATCTGTCCTCAGCCATATATACTTAGCATTGTAGTCTTATTTGACTTCCATAGTAGATTAAATTCATTCATGAGTTTAAAGTCAGCCAAAGTAAGTGCAATCAGATATATATACAGTCAAAGTAAACCCTACACTAAAGCTACTTTCCTGAGATTGCAACAGACTATTGAAGAAAGTTTTACTAGCTCGTAAAAGTCTTTCCATCCATGTATTCATGGAGAGCTATATAATTTATGTCTGCTCAAAATCTCCACTGAATCCTTTCTCTGTATTTTTCACCCTCTGATTAAATGAAGAAAATTATGAAAGTCCATTTGTACTTGACGATCCTTGAGAGAAACTTAAACTTCTCTAACAGCAGTGGCACGTGTGTTGCACTGTGTACAGCACGCCTATTCTGAAGCAGTTTTCTCATTCCTTCAGGACAACTTCTTTATGAGCATCTGAGTACTGAACAGAACACATATAAACCAACTGGCAGATGTTCTTAGTAAATCATTGAGAGGCTTACATTAAAAATTAGCCACCTGTGTATTTATCTGATCTTTTCTAAGTATCAATAAATTATTTAGAATTCTGAAATGTCTGTTTGAATTTATCAGTATATCTTGTTCATAGGTATTTTTGTTCTAGTTTCCCAGGAATCAAAAAGAGAGGAGAACCATTTAAATATAATCATGAATTAATAGCAAACAGCATAATCTCTGGCTGCAGAAACACAATTTCTGGCCAAAAAAAAAACCCTTTGAAAGAAACAAGGTATTTAAGTTTCATCAGTTTTACTACTTGCTTGTTTATTCAAAATAACAGATGCCACCTGTAAATATACAGGTCCAAAGTAGTCCTAATAGAGTTCTTCTCCTTGGGGACAGACAGACATTTGCTACCTACAAATTCTAATAGGTTCAGTTTTCCTTTTAAAAGTGTTTCACCAATTCACTGTTAATAGCCTCCTCTTTATTGTACTGAGCTGCAGTTAGAGAATTATGCAACCAGTCCCTACTGCTCAGAATCTTGTTTGACAATTGAAATTCATGAAATTTAGTAACATTCAAATCTGTTACATCTTTTGTCCTCTTGATTCTCATCCCCATGGCATAATTAAGCTAACTGAAGGGGTTTTGGCCCCTGCCCAAGTTCAGAAAGCTTTATGGGATAGTTAGAAACTATGAAATTAACAATTTCTGAATATGTGCACATCTGGAGATCAAACAAATGATCAGAGCCCTGGCACTTACTCAAAATCTGGCATTAGGTACCATCAATGGTGGTAGCTCTTAAAGTTCTTACAATTTAAACCAGCTCCATCTGCAACTAATCAGCTGCCTCCCAATTGTACATGTGAGACGAGGGATCAAATAATAGCTTGAAGATCACCTGGTCCTCATAAAAGCCTGCTAGAAACTTGGTTGAGGGGGAATGAAGGCAGGCTGGCTCTGGCAAGAGGCTTTAAGTTGACAGAGTAAGTGTGATTGGTACCTTTAGCTTCTGTTGGATTCCTTTGTTCTGAAAGATTCAAGTGTTTTGTCTGAGGGAGAAAGACTAAAATTTTCTGTCAGGAAGTATTCTGAGTGAGTATGCTTTGATAATGTGCTTACAGTTAGGATTTCTTTTTTTCTTTCAGGAGCTTGATTTTTCTCATAAGCAGATTCCAAAATTGTTACAAATAACTAGGTCAATATCTAACTGGGTTCTTGCTCTGATTCATCCTGTCTCTTTAGCACGGTAAAAGCTGCTTAGCTGTGTTAGTGAAGTTAGGTGATAGAAATAATATACATGGGAACATTTTCCCTTTTAATAAAGGATTTCAGCCTCAGCTTTGCTATCAGAAGGTTCTCTAAACACTCACTCAGGATAAGAAGAAAATCGTCTTCTCATCAAGGATTTGATCTTTGCCTTTTTTCCCTCTTGGGGGGGGGAGGCGGCGGGAAAAGGAAGCTTCGAGAAGTTTCATAGCTTTGAACGCTGAGCTGAGATAGGTACCTGCCAAATTGTCAGAAGGTTGAATGGTAAAATGCTTTATGCTTCTTCATAACTTCTGACTGCTCAACTTCATGAACACAGGCCTACCTGGAAATTCCCCCCTGTAGTGCACAGTAGCCTTGTGCATCAGCTAACGAGACCTGATGCCTACCATGAGTACATAAGTGTTCAGGGAGTGGGATACCCAAAAATTTGGCTGTGACTTTGCTATTATCATGTTACATGTCTTACGGCTCATGCATAACTTGGTAGCTCTGCTCCACTGCTAAGGTTAGGAGAGGATAATAATGTATTGACATGAAAAGGGAACCTGAATGGAGAGTGGAAATAAAATGCATCTTTAAAAATCAGCTTACTCTTGACTGACGTTACTGAAGAAAGCTACACAAGAGTGTTGTAAAAAGCGAAATGGAGAAGTTGGCATTTAGGTATGAAATAAACCAATTAAACCATGCTGTTTGATATCGGATGAAGTCACACATGATGACCTGGTCAGACCAACAGCATTAGTGAATAAAAGCAGAAACTCCATCAAAACCAGATGCTACATGAGGGTTTAACTATCATAAGCATAATACATTTGGAAGTAAGTACTGTGGACAAAGTATTGTGAACTCATCCTTTATTTTGAATATAAGCACAATGCCCTGAAGGAAGAATACAACTTTCAAATCACAGCCTTAAAAAAGGATGAATAGGGCTATATAAATATGGAGAAAAAAAAAAAAAAGAGGGGGGGAAAGAATCCAGCCCTTGTTGCTATGTTACTAGTCTTTGGAGCAAAATCATGCACACATGGAAATCAATGTCAGTTCTGCTTTTTTAGTTTTCCTCCTGTGTCATAACTCTCATAGATCCTGGCTGGGAAACAGATGATAACAGAGCCAAGTCTTAATAAACTCTGAGTGGGGTACTCCAGCTGAACACAGCATATTTTGAGCAGAGAGATTCAGTAATTGCTCATAGCAGGAATTGTAGACTTTTATTAATTGTATGCTGAGGTTGGGGAGTACATTAAGGCACTTGGAATGTGTGGCATGGAAGCCAGGAGAGTTTCAGGAGACACTGTGGCTGAGAGGACACATTTCTGAGGCATTACTTACTCTACGTCTGCAACAAGGGACAAGGAGGAGGGAAAGCAGCACTGCAGCAATATCAGTATCGCAAGAGCATGGCTTTGTTATACTACATGCAGCTGAGGTAGAATGAAACACCCTTGACCCCAAAGAGCAGAGATCCCAGTGAGGACCAACAAGGGAAAGAGAGCAGGTATATTGAAATGAAAATCTGTGTAATGAAGAAGTATTCCCTAACCAGTTTACATCCAAGAAACAATAAAAGCAGTAAGTTACTTTTTTGCTTATTTTCTTCTTGCTTTCACTTCAGCAAGTCTTGGGGAAGGCCACTGAGATGATTAGGGGTCTGGAGCATATGATATGTGAGCAGAAACTGAGAGAACTGCACTTGTACATCTTTAGAAAAAGAAGGCAGAGAGGACATCTTATTGCTGCCTTGAGCTACCTAGTCTAAAATTAGCCTTGCTCTGAGTGTTGGGGCTGACTTGATGACCTCTGAAGGCCTTTTCCAACCTTTCATTATATGATTGTAGGAATAAGGGCTGGAAGCTGTCATGCATGAGGATCCTTCAAAAAGTATTTTACCCAATGAACTTAACATAAAGCATCGTGAACCTGGGAAAATCAGAACAATTACCAACACTATGACATATTTTGGGACTGAAGATGAGTATAGACGAGGGATCACAAGTTCCTTAGCTTATGTTTGACAATGCAGTTCAAAGGCAACAAAAAAGCCAGCTGCATGGTTTCAAACAGCGGTAAATATTAGTATAGTTAGAAAGTTAGCTGTTCAAAAAATCCCCAAAGGAAAAATAGACACTTCTCCCTCCTTTCCAAATCAAATACACAGAGCTGTTATTGCATAAGCGTTTTGTTCAATTTATTTGTCTTTCTAGTACTTAACCTCAAACCTTCTCTCTGTAGATAGATTCAGGGAACTTATTAAAAATCTGAAAGATTAGCACGATACACAAAATATAAGCAAAATATATTCTTTATTTTCCAAAATGGAAACTCTGGGTGTATTCCTCAAAACGTGTACTTCAATTATGAGCTGTCAGCATACACCTGGCTGGCTGGATGTGACTGCAGTAATTAAAAGTGGTATTTTCTATTTTGTTCAGATCAAACCCAACAATTTCCAGCATCTCTGTGATATGTAGGATATTCACAAGGAGTTAAATCCTCCTCTTCTTCATGACATCTTTCATGTGAGTATCTTTTAACAGAAGATTTGCAAAGGTTGTAGGAGAAAGGAAACCTCTTTTTCTCTGCCTGATTAGACTGTAGAAATGCAACTGAAGTACTCTGTCATCTCTACCCAAACTGGTTATCATTATTTTGTGTAGGCACCTTGGATTTAATGGATATAACTTCATATTTTATGATGAAAAAAATGTATATATTATATGTACACAGGTTTACAGTTTACGAACAGAATGGTGACTAGATCATACATGCACAACAAAGACATCTACATTTATTAATTGAATCACACTATTTTTTCTTGAAATCACTAAAACAATACGTCAAGGTGGTTTTGTTGTATTTTGGTCATAATCCATTCATCCCACTAAAACTTCTGTGTATGTAGTGCAAGGATATCAAAGGGCATGCCTTAGGCCTGAAATGTTTGCTAAGCTGCTATTTTTCATCAGTACCTTCTGCTCATAAACAAACACTGTTGTTTTTTCCACTTAAAACCAAGAACAGCTGAAATTCATTAAATCATCCTTAATTTTTTTCAACTGCTTACTTAATTTGATCTTCCAGCAACTTCCATTTGAAAAAAAAAGACTATATACGACTCAACATTTCCCCTCAAAAATCCCCTACCAAAAAAAATTCTTCAAAGCAGTTTTATTACATGTATGTATATTGATGAATAAGCAAATAATCTGTCTTATACTAGAATTTGTTCACTGCATTAACATTCATAATTCTTCTCTCTCAGGTACTTGTTTTAATGGGGTTGCTTTTTAATTTTTAATTAATCTAAAAGAAGATCTTCTAGAAAGAGTAAATGGAATTTAAAAAAAATATTGGTCTTACTAAACTAACAGATTTTGGAAGAGATTGTTTTTTATTAGTTAACAAAGTCTTTCTTCTATTTTGAAGGAAAAGTCTAGTTCTGCAATTTGACTGCCAACACAGATATTATGGGAATTCTGCTTACACATGGAGCTGCAGCTCTTTTAAGACAGCAGAGATCTTATGAGGGAATACACTTTTAAAAAGTGTCTGAAGCAATTTAAATATGATCCATGAATGACTTCTCAGTGGATTAGCCTCTAACCTTTAACTTTTGTGACATTAGTCACATCTCATCTTGACATCTATAATGGAATATTCTCCTATTCAATTGCTTAAAAAATGTCTGGTTTGACTTCTGATTGACCTCTGATGAGAGCTGATCTCTTTAAAAGGGTTTAGCAGTTGTAGATTCATTCATCTTTCTGTAAGAGACTAATGATAGACGAAAATTATTTCTATAAAGTAGAAACAATACAGCAGAAAATATTTCCTGAGATTAAAAGTAATAAAATAAATGCTGCTGGGCTTGCTTCCTTCCATTAGATGTGTAGAAGTATTTTATGTCAAGCAACTATAAGAAATAATTCTTAGGTGTTCCTCTGATTTCATAAAGCAAAACCAAAACCAAAACATTATTACAGTGAAAAAAACCAACAAATTTAAAGAAGAAACATATTTGAACTGAGAACCACACTGATAATGAGATATATATTATTTCTCACAAAATAAGTGTACCTGAAATGATATTTCAAAACACCACTCTCTACAATCTTAGCAACTATTTAAAAAGATATCTTAAATATCTTGAAGTCACATCTGGTAAATGGTATCTCTAGAACCTGGAACGACCAATTATGAAAGCTTTTTGTTAATGAAAATAATGTCAAAATTTTGCTTAGCATTCCCCATGAAGTCTATGAGTGAGATTCTGGATACAGAAATATAAACCGAAACAGCACCTGGATCCATAGCAGTTAATTAGTAAAGATGAGCAAGGCCCTAAAAAATTGACCCTAAGTTGTCCCTTAAGACAACGATTTTTCTCCCTTTCCTGTGACAGACAATATTAATTACTGTCTATAATGCCTTATGCAGAGGACATACATCATTATCCTGTTAGCTTTTGCTCACTCCCAGTAGGTAGGATACCTGTTAATTCAGCTACATTAAAATACAAGGGTGCTATAAAACTGATGATAGAGATGTTTTATTAAGAAGTCAAATACAAAGACACATATATAATATGGGGTTCAGCTTATTTTCATTGATTCTCAAGTCAAATTAATGATTTGAAAGCAGGCTACCTTTAGCACGTGTCATGAGGACTAAAGTTCACCTGGAAAAACTTTTTTTGTATGATGAGGACAGAGGATTTTTTAACTGATTACAAATGGTCGTTCATTTAAGCCAAAGATTTTTTGTCTGTCATTGTGTTTGGGTGTCAAATATGATACCATCTGTTGGGCTGGAAGTCCGGCATTTGGGAAACTATAAGACAAAATCCAGGAAATTCTGAAACTTGCTCTGTACTACATTGGATTAATTTTGAAGCAGTTGCCTAATTAATAATGTTCAAATATGTTAATTTTTAATTTAAAAAAGCAACCGAAAAGCAGTATATTATCATTCTCCTTTGGTGAGAAAATCCAAACAAGAAACACTTCTAATCCATCACCTCAGCTGAGCTCCTTCCTCTCGTGGTGCACAGATACTTGTAGTGGCTAACAGGACGCTCAAACCTGGTCAGGCAGTTTTTCAAATGAGATAGATATATATATATACTTTTATTATATTTCAGCTATTACACGTGATCCAGCACATCACAGGGAAAATTGGGCCTTGAAAAACAGATTTATCTGTTTACCAAAAATTTCTCAAGGTCTTTGGCTAGCCATCTTTCCAGCATACTTTGTCATAAAATCTGCTCACTTCAGAGGGCCAGAATTTCTGCCTTCTTCAGCATGGATTTGTCTTTAGGGTAACAACAAAGAACATACAGATGAACCTTTTTCTCCAGGTGTGACAAATCTTAAGTGTTGAAGTAAAGAATGAATTTCAATCCTTCCTTTTATTTCTATTTCTAGAAAAATCTTATGACGTAACAGTCACCAGAACTAGCACATCAATACTCACTACCAATCTTCAGATGGCATAAATCACAATAGCTCCTTCAACAAAAAATGGACTGGGTCAATTTATATCAGGAAAGAATACATAGCACAATGTAATGTTCCAAATTAATTTAAAGAACATGTTAAAAGAATCAGAGAGAATCATAAAGAATTGTAGAGAATCATAGGGAATTGAAGAATGGTTTGGATTGGAAGAGACCTTTAAAGATCACCTAGTCCAATCCCCCTCCAATGGACAGGGCCATCAACTAGAACGGGTTGCTTAAAGAGCCCCATCCAGCCTGACCTTGAATATTTCCAGGGATGAGGCATCCACCACATCTCTGGGCAACCTGTTCTAATGTCTCATCACCCTTATTGTAAAAAATTTCCTCCTTCTATCTATTCTAAATCTACCCTCTTTTAGTTTAAAACCATTATCTTTTGTCCTATTGCAACAGGCCCTTCTAAAAAGCCTGTCCCCATCTTTCTTATGATTTTTGATTAAAGAGCCCCCGTCAAAGCCATTTTTCATGTTAAGAAGCTCATACTTTACCATGTTAGAACTTATGCTGCTGCTTAAACCTTGGTCTTCACCAGCATAGAAATTGACTGAGATATTTTTTAAAAGGACCAATTGATTGCATCAAGTAGCCTGAGCTATAAAATGAATAATGAGGAAGAATGTAACACCGCCGCCCCCCCCCCATTAATCTGAAATTATTTTCTGTTTTAAATCTTTGGATCAAAAGAGAAGTGGTATAATCAAAATCAGCTATTTTTGTTCACTACAAGAACAGCAGAAAACAATTGAATCTCTAGTTCTGGCAGTATTCTCCAGAAGTCTATGACTGGGAACTAAAGGAGAAATTGTTTCTCAACCACTGTGAAACTGTGAAGACAACAAACAGATACATACATTCCAGTCTGTGTTTTATTAGAAAGATGATATATTATACTACTGCAGCACAATTTTTAGCTAACTGAATACACCTAGTATTTAAAAGGGGCAGAAGCTTTTCAACATGAGCTGAGATGAAACTTATATTTATTGTGCCTGCCAACTATCTTATTTCATCAAACAAAATATGAAAACTGATTTCAATAATAGTTACAGTGTTTAGTTAATAGGATACAGAAATGACCAAGACATTAAGAAATGACTGACAGCAACCAAAGGCCCAACAAATACAGAAGAAAGAGGATCTGTTGGGAGAATTATGTGCCAGCCTCTACATTCTAACTTCATTCTAGACCTTTTATTAGTCATTAAAGTGTAAGTAAAAAACCCTAAAACCAAAAAACCACCAGCCCAAAACAACCAAACAGTAGTAGAAAAAACAGAGTAACTTTTTATGACTAGGTTCAGCTGCACAGATCAAGTTATATGTGGTGAAGGTTTAAGTAAACGAATAGGACTAAGACTTTTTTTTTTTTAAGAACATCTATGTTATTTTAATGTCCTAAATGCAGTAGTCACCTTAATGGTAAGATGGTTAAGTCACCACTGTGATTTAGGACACTCTTTCCCATGAGCACCTAAATGTTTATGCATGCATTGCAAGCCGAGGAGCTCAAAGCTAGTTGCCTCAGATTACAGTGATTGCACATAGCTCATTTTTAGTATGCAAAATCAGTAAATTGCTTCTACAGGAAAATAAACATTATGTCTCCAAATTATTCCAATTCTAGAGGTTCCCTAGGGCTTCTCCTAAAGAAGAAAATGTATGGAAGTTGTCTGCTTGTACACCAGAAATGTGTTCCACTATCTGCTTTCCTTTGGATAGCTGTCTACATTAGGAACTCTGCAGGATGAAGAATACTGCCTTCAGCTGTTTTTTCTACCTAAGGAATCTTTTTGGATCAAAACTTCATTATCCAGGCTACATCTAAAACAGAGCAAACTAGTCCTGTGATCCTTGGAAATCACTTCCCTTGAGAGGGCTCATTTCCCTCTCCCACTGCACCCATCCACATGGAAACGATGATGCTACTATTAAACTTCTAATGTTTAAGAATTTTCAACTTTTATTTATGCTGCACAGGACAATTTCATTGTATGAACATTTTGACTACATACTATAAACTGCACTTATTTCCTGACTGTCTTTAGGAATTTGCCTTGCTAATTGCACACGGTGACATGCCCTGTATCTGCATCATCTGAAGTGGACAAGTTTAGGTATTTCTCTAATTTTACTAATGACTGACAATTGTTGAGATACCACTATTTCCCCAGGAAATAAGGTATGTGTATTTGCATTAGCTCCCTTGCTATCCTGTTCATTTGTCTTCCTGAATTCTTTTCCTAATCACCTCTGAACATTTCAAATAAGCTTGAAAGAAGGATAAAGTCTAAAAAACCATTAAATTCCTACAAGTTTTGTGAAAATAGCCATCTGCTTATTGGAAAGAGATTTGAATTAGCAGCCCCATTGTGGGGAAGACAGATCAAATTCAGACAGATAGGACTCATAGATCAGACAGACAGAACTATATATTGCACTCAGACAGATGGCTGGCCTGCCAACATGGCAACAAAGAGCGTGTGTACTTCTAGATTATCTGTAGCACATGTTAAATCTTTCCCAATTGTTGCTGGTGTTCTGCCATGGTTACTGCTGCAGGAAGGTTTGGGTACTAAAGAACACAAATCCGTAAGAGATCAGCCTTTACTATCTTCACAAAACACTGGAATGTTTGTTGGTGGTTTTTTTTTTTTTGTCTTTTATGTTTGCATTGACGATTTACAATATCAAATCAGAATAAGCTTGTATTATTTTTCTTTTATTAAACCAAACAGCCTTTATGAAACTATGTTCAGGACATAAAAGCACCTGAAAACTCCCTTTTTGAATCAAAGTCAAAAAGGAAAACTTATTTCCGGAAATGTATCAACTAAGAATGTCAGTCTTTGACTCTTTAAGAAAAAGTGGATACAAAAGACATACTGATGAAGATGCTATTTATAACATGTGAATTGTGTATCTGAAGTATGGTGATTAACTTGGTAGAGTCAGCAATATATTTGCTGAGTTTGTACTTCCTAAACTATTTCAACTTCAAGACAGCAAAATCTTTCTTATAAGAAATTTGGAATCCCATTTTCCCTTTACTTAACATAAAGGTAATGGTCTTTAAGAATATTGCACAACTGTCTTGATAATTATGTTTTGAGGCTCATCTTTTATTGATCATTGCAAGTTACTGTCACTGCAACACTTAGAAGCAATTGTGAGACAAGTTAGGACATCATGGAAGTTATACTCCTCAGCAGACTGAATTGAGGTGGAGTGGAAATGCTAGCATTTCATCTGACAAACCTGCAGACCACCAAGATCTACTCAACCACCTCTTCTTATTCTTTCTGTTAGACATTTCCCTTTCCTTGTGAAAGGAGAAATACAGATCTGTCTAAGATGACTTTGTACTGCACAAAAGGAATCCCCAATGTCCTCCTGAAGACACATTTTCATCCTTTTTTACTTTACAGAACGGAAAGAACAACTTCATGCAGGTCATGCTTTGGCTGACACCATTACTAGGACCAGGTCTGACCCTCTCAGGGATGCTGTCCACACTTGCAGTGGTGTGAACCGTGCCCATATGGAGTGTAGTATATATGGGATGGGATATAATGACGAGTTACAGTATGTGGTTCATAGTGGGTGGCTACACTAAATTAGACATTCATTCAACATGAACTTATGAAATCTTTTGATGTAAATATTAATGATTTATAAGCTGTTTAAACAAATTTGCTTAACTTTCCTGTCATTAAAATCAATTCTCTGTGACTACAAAATAGACAAAAAGTGAAAAATTGTAAGATTTCCTTTCAGTTTTCAGCTCTGCCACAAATTTCCTGAGTCTGTATAAATTGCCTTTGTTTTGTGTCCTAGCACCCACCTCTAAAATGGGAATTAATACTACTTCCCTGCTTCAAGGTCTGTTTTAAGGATACGTTCATTAATGTTTGTAGGGCGCCAGAGATGCCTAACTGATCTCAGGGGAATTAATTATACATTCAAAGATAAAAATAGAATGAGGAGAGTAACTAGCTGAAAAATATTAAGTGTTGGTTCATTCCCTATACTGTATAGAGTTTATACCAGACTAATTATTGAACTTCCTTTCTTTTCCTACTGCTTGTTATATAAATCACACCACTGCACTCCTTTCAGTTTCCTGCTGGACTAATCCTAAACTGTAGTGGTACAAAGTCCTGGCCCACGAACAAATCATTCACAAAGGTGTAGCTTTTTAAGAAGTATTTAATTTAAAATGCAGTTTCATTTAGTCTATGGCTTCCTCCTAAAAGTTGAAACAGTGTTCTGCAACAGGGAAATTTTGTTTTGAATCCTGTGTGGTCCACCCCGGGATAAAAACCTACTGCTGCTACAAAGACCTGGGTGAGACATGGGGTAGCAAATACATCATTTGAACACCTTTGCGCACTGAGTAACAAGCCAAGTCTCCTACCCAGCACACACAAGTGACATAGTGATTTTGGTACGCCTTTGCTGAAAATTCAGGGATGAAAGGTCCTAACTATTACTTATTTTTAAGTTAATTTGTAAAGGGCTGTGTTTCTACAGCTGAAAGTTCATATTTAATTCCTATGGAAATTCTGTGCTAGCGCTAGTGCAGATGCTATGCTCCATTTCCATGGCAGAGGGAATGACTCTAATACAGCCTGCAGCTGGGGGATGAGGGAAGGTGAATTGGAGAAATCCTTGTTGCCTAACTTATGTACAGAGGGCCCTCTGGCTGCAAGGTGCTGTGTCACTAACGCAGAGAGGAGCTTGTAGCAGGCTATTTGAATGGAGGAAAGAAACCATGGATTTCAATAACCACTGAGAAAATACAAAACAAAAAACAGTGATACAAATAGGAAACAAAAGTTCTCTTCAGATATCTAACCCTGCCTAACGCTAAATTACTGGAAAGATCTAGGAGTAGAATAAGCAAGAAATGCAATTATGAGGTATACTGAAGGGACATGACAGCAGTTAGAGGTTTAATTCTGTTAATTTATTTCCATGATTGTTAGGGAAAAAAATAAATAAAAACCTAAAATCAGTAACTTCTGAGGGAAGTGAAAAGGTGCTCTGAAAAACAATGCAAATTATTGTGAATCCTTTAATCAGGCTCTGTAACTATTTTTAATTGCTTGTCATGTTTTGTTATCACAATTTTTAGACTTTGTAGCTGTTCACACTGTAGCAATAAATTTGGTCTTGCTTTGCGAGGACTCTCAACTAGATCTTGATAGTACATTGTGGACAAATTGAAATGAGGATTATTGAAAGCCAAAGGTGTGACTGAAATGGGAATGCATCGCTCTGACCTCTGTACTTGTTTAACACACAACTTCAAAGAAGAGACTAACATGGGAGGATAAAGCACAAAAGGCATGAGATACCAAAACAGATAAGCATCTATGAAATATCAAATACAATCTCTTTTTCTGCCCACTGAAGACTTTTATAATCTTTGCATCTTCTTTTTGTCATAAATGTATATTAAGCACAGATTCTGCAAAGACTGAAATTTCCAATACTATTACGTCCTACTAACATGTAAGAAAAGCTCCCAAAGGATAAGGAATGAAAAGTAGCAAAAATGCTATAGGTTCTCATGCCTATTTAAAAGTTTTTTTCTCCCAGAGTCAGAGGAATTATAGCATAAAACTTGTTATCGTGGTCAAGAATGTTCTTTCTCTTTTCAGTACTTTTTATTTCTTGCAATGGCCAAGTAGTTCCATGGAGACATGTTAGTTCCTTAGGAATCTCTGAAGTATAGGGTTCAATGCTGATGTGTGCTTAGAGGAAAAAATCTGGTTTTGATGTTATTTTCTTTTCTTATTAGAGTTTCTGAATTTAGAGAGGATAGGAAGTTCTGTTGCACGGAGGAACAGATCATCTTCAGGTACAAGGTGTGCAAAGTGTGTGAATTGTCATGAGGCAAAGGGAAACAAAATAAGTAAATAGCAAGAAACCTGCTATCTAGCACACACTACTTGTTACACCACGCATTTCATTACTTGAATTACGGACATTTTTATCAGGAAACTCTGGGAACTTTTTTCCTTTCTGTCTCTTTCTTCAATATTATAAAATGTTTCATGCCTTTCAGGTATTATGTTCAGTCAAGGAATAAACATGCATGTGGCTGGACAGAGCAGGATTTGGCTCACAGTAGTAAAAAGGCAAAACAAGCCAATGCACGCATTTTTGCCAAATAGAAGCCTTTGCTCTATTTGATGTAGTTTTAAATGGTTAGAGAATTAAATCAGCTTTATGACCTTTTCTGTAGCTGTCCTGTCTAATTATACATAAAGGACAAGTTTATCTTGAGATGTTGAGGAAATGGCTCGATTACACAAAAAGCTCTACAGGTGAGGTACAGTTTATGGAAACTTGCATATCTTACATGTTAGTAGTTGTCATTAAAGCTGTTGGCCTTTACATAGGACCTAAATACATATACATCCTGAAGAAACATGTGCTACCAATTCTGCATAGTTTCTTCCCATACCCTTAAGCAGCAGATATTTGAGTGCTTACCATATGCCTGTGCCTTTCAGACTTGACAGCATAGATCTAATGCCAACTCTGCAATGGCAAGTCCCCAATGCTAAGTTTATACAATTTGTCACAGCCTTCAAACTGCAGAGGTTGTATATGTTTCTGCTAATTGAAGGCCTCTGGTCTTATCTGGACACCAGTGCTGCAGCCTTCTCTACATCCTTTTGCCCCTGGAAAAATCCTATTGTTCAGTGCCACTGGCAGTATAATGCCTTAAAGTGTATGCACACCTCAGCTTTGCAGCAACTGCTGGTTCAGCTAAATGTTCTGTGAAGGAAATGAACCAAACTTTAGAGGAGATTCTGGAGAAAATAACAAAGTGTTAAAGGGGATGTTTTCTTAACTGGCTTCAGCCAGTTTGGAGACTAGTCGTTTATTTGTTGCGCAAACATTGGAAATGTGTGCTCCTTGGATCAAGTTAGTACATATTTGCATAACTAATAATTACATGGTTACATTTTACTTGTTCTGTTCTATATAAAGACAGCAGAAATTCTCTTTCCTGATGCTACAAGCCACATCATTTGGTTTATACAAGCAATGGCTAACATAATAATTGTTAATATAGTTCAATGATTTAAAAAGACTTCAGTGACAATTCATTTTACTGGTAAATTTAGCTACTTGAATTAGATGTCTCCTTCCAGTTATTCACAGCTAAAGGACTTAAAATTTATTGTTTAATTGTAAATTCACATTTACTGAAACCTGTATTATACAAGAAGTTATTTTTTTTTTCCTGAAATGCAATTTATTCTGCACCAAATAGTCTCTTACCTCAGCCTAACTAAAATTGTATCTTCAGATACAACATAAAATGGCCACAGGTCAGACTGTGACAGTTAAGGATGTGACTGACAGTTCCCAAACATTTCCAGTGACAATTTAGGCTCATTACACCACATATTGGCATCAATATTTTATTTTTTTCAAGGTTCTTGACTTCCAAAGCCTAAAATGGGTTCACAAGCCTGACAGAAACCCATCGTTAAGGTGCAATTTCCTAAAGAAAGAGTCAGTGAGCCTCTGAAAAAAAGGCACAAAAACATAAACTCGGGAATTACTCTGTCCGTTCAAAACTTCCCATGTTCAGAGAATCAGAACAGCATGTCCATTTGTTGTAGTATCAGGTCTAGCGGGTTCTTTTATTAGTTGTCCTTTCAAAATAAACTTTCTGTTATTTCAACATTTTTATCCATCTTTCACATACTTGTACTAATTGCCATTACACATTGCTGACATTCAAAGCTAGAAATTTATCAAAATCTTACAGACTGGAAATTAATCAGTCCAAACAATATTTTCCTGTTATGTTATTCATACATTCACAGAATGGAAAATCAGGTTGTAAAACCTTCTAAAATTCAAGGGTTTTTATCAAACTTGATTTACTTGCAGCTGGATAGTCTCAAAACACAAGCTTAAATATCCTATTGTAGCAGATTAGTGATCTAAGAAGGAGCAGGCACATCTTCCTTTAAGAAAAACATGCTCTTGAATTTACTGTGTGTCTAAAAGAGTATTAAAATAAAACACAAGAGTATTAAAATAAAACACAATCTGTAATTATTTTTTATTGTCCTAATAATTTCTTGGGTGAATACAAAGGCACAACTCCAATGCCAAGAACAAGGACAATTGTTTTTCTGGGAATCTGTAAATGAGTAAAATAGAAAAATCTTCTGGAAGTCAGTGAAGTGGAATTTTCTTCCCTGGACGTAGGTATTTCAGACCCATCTTACATTCATATTACACATTGTTGTCATTTTGGCTAGAGCTACCTCAGTGATCTGTGGGAAAAACATGGGAAGAAGGTGTTCTACCCAAAGACTGTAGGAAACTTCAGCTACCTGTGTTCTCTGTGTCCCTTTGTCCCTTTGAGTGGGAAAGGCATATTTTTTGTGACTCAACTGTAGAAATTTTGCATGTGTACTAGATAAATTCCATGTATAATCCTTGAAATGCATGGAATGTTTTGTGAGTGCATTTTAAGAATTCCTACCTCAGATTGTCTTTTGCTCCATGGTTTGTTTTTCTAGAGTGTTTGGAAGGCTTTTTGCAGTTCTTATGTAAAGTCTTAATGCTACAAGTATTTAGGATAATGTTTACCTTCATAGATAAGTTTAGTAAATAACTGAGTTCGCAAGCTTGCAAGAAGGCCTTTTTGGAATAACTCACTGAAAAAAAACATGCATTTACCCTGCACCTCAGTTTTCCTTATTTAACAGGCTTTCTTCTCTCTTCATCTTTGGAAACATACTAAACTGTCATTAAAACTAAATGTTATTTTCCAAGGCAGTTACAAAGATTCCTTTTCCTATAAATCAGTATTATTCTTTATTAATGAAATTTTATTTTTTTCCAACTAAAAACTTGGAAGACAAATGTGAGGAAAGCTTCATCCTGGAGTGGAAGTTTTGTTACATTTTTAAAATAGAATCAAGCTAAAATGAATTTGGCCTATAAGCAATATCTCTGGTATTTGATACTCCACTGAAAAATATTTATTCACAGTTCATTGTTGAAGAGCAGTAGCAGGCACTGAAGAACAGTTTTGAAGTACAAGGATTGCTTTTATATTTGCATATAATTGAAATATTAGTTAGTGTAGAGTGCCTAATAATATAGATACAAAATCCCCTAACAGTCATCTGCCAATAAATTAACACTTCAAAGAATCTTTTTATATTTTTCTGCAAGTCTGACTGATTGATAAGTCAGCAGAGGCCCCAGCATTCTGTGCTGTCATCTTAGGCAGAAACCATTTTTTCCCTATTTCATTAAGTTCCAAGCCTTAAAGTTATTTAAATAATTTATCCTTAAGTTACCATTGTATAAGCCACATGAAGTTGAAAGTCTATTCTATGTTTCCTGTCTCTTCAGTATAATTAATGACTGTTTGCCAAATTGTGGAAAATTGTTCCCACTTGTTTTCCTAACACAGAATACAATTCTTTCTAATCGTTCTCAAGCTGTTAGATCCCATTATCAATGCTATCAGAAAGCCTTTCTTATTCCTTCCAGATCTCCCTTTTTGCTATTACTTGGGCAAATCTCAAGTCTTTTGTTTTAATAACAGTTCAGTTATCTCTCTAACCTCTAGCTAATTAATGAGCCACAGAGGATAGTCTATATTGCACAACTCTAATGATCACTTGAGACCAACATCTGAGACTGCAATAATAATAATATTTCCAAACCCTATGGCAAAAGGATTAGCCTTCCATCTAACATTCAGACAGAGTTCAGATCTATGCCAATTTATCAGTATGAATAATCAAAGCTTAGTTCAGTCAAGCTACCTGTGTTATTCTTTACAGTTTCAGTGGAATGCTTGTTTAAAGAGTAATAATATCTGATTATTAAACTCCTCTCCTACTTGCTGGAATGACCAAAACTTTTTAATCTTCACAAAACTCTGCAATGCAACACCTTTCATGTATTTGATACTTTATTTTATCAGCCTGCCAGCTAAGTCTGGATATGCCTACAGTGATGGTGTTGGCAGAAGGGACCAACTTCTATTCATAATACCTTCTATGATGTTTTATGAACATTAAACCATATTTGTTTCAATAAATAAGTTCATAGTAATGCATTACCTTTTCTTATTGCACTTTATAATAATACCAGTGCTCTTGACATTGAAATCCTGTGTCATTATCCCCAATTTATAGCGGAACAAATGGCAGGAGCTTGCTTAAGGTAACACAGCAAGTGATTTTACTCTAGCATGCCTTTATTTCTTGAACCTCACTCTGCTGTTTGATTTACCAAACCATAGAGCTCTTTGCTGAGGCTTTTAGTTTTGGTTTTGGTTTTTTGTTGGTTTTTTTTGTTGTTGTTGTTGTTGTTGTTGTTTTTGGGGTTTTTTTGTAGTGCTAAAGTAAATGAGTTATTGATTGCAGAAAAAGCATAAACATTTGTTTCATACCTACACAGCTTATTGAAAGATGAAATAAATATTATCCCAGGAGTCCCAGAAGAAGAAAACAAAATAGATGTGGTAGATAGGATTATCTATACAATTAAAAGTATTAACGGTACATTAAATCCCGCACAATTAGCTTGACAGTACTGATAGGCATACTTCTTCTTTAACTGTGAGTGGTAAACAGCAACAGCTTCAGAAATATTTCTTACACTTTTCCCCCTAGCATCACATTTCTAAAATAATAAAGGTTGCTATGTATTCAAGCATTTTTGATAGACAAATAAAGTCACTTATTTGAAACAAGAGAGGAACTCAACTTCAGTTCCTGTCTTTAGGGTGATTTCTAAGGAAATAGAAAAGATATTTCTGTCTGTCTGTCTGCCTATGTGTCCTTTAAATAACTGGAATACTTTGACCAATTTAACTGAATCTGACAGTGTGATAAATGTTTTAAAGATGTGCTATGGGCTTCTTACATAAAGGTAGTCTGGTAGAGACCTACAGCCTTTACAATGAAACTCAGAATAAAGGATTCAGATATAGTTATATATTAATATTGTTAAACATTAATGCAATATGATGTTGCAGACTGAGAAAGCTACTGGAAAGAATTTGCATTACTATTCTTGGACATTCAAAAATAAGTACTTACTGAGAAGCATTCTGAAACACAAACTACATACTGCAGACACTTAAGAAAATTTGTGCATTTACATTCTTCAGTACTGCCTTGAGCTGTTCTTAGACAAACTGATTTAAATAGGAGGAAAAAAAAAAGAAAAGGAGAAGAGAAAGGAGAAGGAGATGGAAAAGGAAAAGGAAAATAATTGGGAAACACATGTCTAAAACAGATTTCCTAAGAATAGCAGGAGACACTTTCAGACTATATTCATGTTTCGATACTTCCTGTCAACATCTGTCAGGAAATAAAATTTTTACTGATGGGAAGTATAACATAGAAAGACTAATCACAGAGTTTCATGAAGTACTGCAGTCAAGCCAAAAATGAAAACCATAATAATTGGTTTACCCAATCCCAAATGATTAAGCTTTTCCAGAGAGCAAACATCTGTTCCTCTACTTATTTTTAATAATCTTGCCAGTGCTCTTCTTTTACATCACAGTCTATAGTGGCACTTTTTAAAGTACCCAGTCATGAGCTGAAGAAGGGCAAGACAAGTCAGAAGTGCAGGCGACACTCTTTATGTTGGAAGCAATTCATGCAAGGATGGAAAGAACCTGGCTATGAAAATGCACTAATGTGATAAAAACATTGACTGGAAACTACTGGCTTTCTTAGTACTGAAATAGCCTGCAAAGGGTTGCTGGACAGAGATGGATGTTATCCATGCAGGTTTTTTTGCGCTACACAAAATAAATAAATAAATAAACAAATAAATCTAGGTTAACTTTATGTAGGTTTTTATTTATTTATTTAATTATTTATCTCAAATGCGCATGAAATCTTTAGTTTTGCAAGCTTTTATACAGGAAATTCCAGGACACAAAATCATATAGTCATGTTAAACCCACCTGTTTAGGCAAATATTATACACTATTTTTGTTATGTCTGCATAAATTAAATCCTGCAATAATCATCAATATTTTAGGATTCTATGGTACACAGTATTTGACTTTGTAGAAGACCTGTGAGCACCCTAAAAAAATCATATATGAATAAATACCATCACTATTTTTAGAAGTTTCTGAGGAAACTGTACACTATCTTCATTCACAATCTCTGCTTGATTGTTAGGAGGATGAGATTGCTAGCTGGTATCATCACAGAATGATATGGGTTGGAAGGGACCTCTGGAGATCATCTAGTCCAACACCCTGCCAAAGCAGGTCCTTCTAGAGCAGGTTACACAGCAACTTGTCCAGGTGGGTTTTGAATGTCTCCAGAGACAGAGGCTCCACCAGCTCTCTGGGCAGTTTGTTCTAGTACTCTGCAACCCTCAAAGCAAAGAAGTTCCTCATGATGTTTAGATGGAGCTTCCTGTATTCAAGATTGTGCCCATTACCTCTTGTCCTGTCAATGGGCACCAATGAAAAAAACCTGACCCCTTCCTCTTGACTCCCACCCTTTAAGTATTTATAAGCATTGAAAAGATCCTACCTCAGTCTTTTCTTCTCCAGACTACAAAGACCCAAGTCCCCCAGCCTACCCTCATAAGAGAGATGGTCTAGTTCCTCAATCATTTTTATAGCCCTAGCACACTATCAAAACAGTTGTTACTAGGTTTCAGAATCACAAACATTTTTATTCTTAAATATTAATTAAAATATTAACATTAGTTAAAACTATACTCCACTGGATTTACCTGTTGTACTTGTACTCTGATTTGCTCAATTTTTACAGGGACTTTGCACTCTGCTCTGTGTAAATTACAGTATAAAATGCATATTCCACAAACATTCAACAGCAAAAAGTTACTAACTATGCTTTTGATATGAAAATAGAAAACACAAAACATGCTAAATTATTCATGATCCTTTTTAATATAATAAAAAGCTGAAACCCACAGAATGGCTAGTTTATGCTCCCAGTGTGCCTGAGAACCTGGGGGACCAAAGCATAGAACCTACATGCAACTTGCTGACAGTACACGTAGCCTTGACTTAAAATCTATATTCCAGCTAGGAATATATTTTTTATCACAAATAAAAAGTTTTTACCCTACTTGGTCACTCCACTATTTGGGAGTTATTGTTTCAGGGTATTCTGTGGGGCTTTTGAGTAGTTAGAATTTCTCCTCTGGATGCTGTTATGTTAGATTAACCTTTGGTTCTCAAAAGGTCATGTTTTTATTCATTTTCTGAATCAAACCACCAATACATTCTCTTAGGAGATCCCAACACAACCCTCTGTATTAAACAAAGGAAATTGTTCATATGTCTTCCACAAGTTTTCTTTTCCAAATATATATATTGACCTTATAGCACTATCTAGCCTGAACACAGTTTCATTGTAAAGCATATGTGAAAGGCAAGAGCTTCTTTTCAGTGGCAAACCAAAAATAAAGAGCCCCATGAGCTCTTTCTGTCGGCAGGACTGCATTTCCAGTTTATTTATAGCTGTCTAAAATGGGTACTTTTATTTCAGTCTTATGCCCACATTACTGGAATTCATAAATGAATACAAGTAAGTGCACAAGTTAAGCATTACCTGGCTTTCTTATTTTCCAAAGAGACTTTTTTCCTTATGGCTTCAAAAGTGTTCAAATCAAAATCAGTTTCCTACTGAACCCAGTCAGACAAACCAGAAAGCAATGGGCACGAGCCACTAAGTGGGTGTAATGATTCTTCATCCTTGGAGAGGAGGATATTTGTTTTTTAACATTTTCTTGAGAAAATGTTTCTGACTTCTTTTTCATTCTTAGAGGAAAGAACCCAATTAAGGGGATTTACTTACCCATATGTAACAAAAATGTGAATTCAATTAGTTGAAAATAAGAATAAGACAAAAGCTTTTATGTGCTTTACTTTAGAAACTAATTCTGAAACTTATGGAGCAGTTCATAAACATCTTATAACCTGAGAGCAAAACTGACCTTGTGGTCTGACCGTTGAATTTTTGTTCCCTCGTTACATCCTACTGTTATAAGGCTTTGCTAAAAGTAGAATACAAGAGGCAGTTGGCCACATGCTGCAGTGGATAAACCTCAAAGATGGAATTCAGATGACCTGGATTTATTTCTACCTCTCTGCTGCTGACTGTTGTGCCCTTGGAAATGGATCTCAAGTCTCTGTACTTTACTCTCTCCTTCTTCCAAGTGGAAACAGTCCAGCCATCTTCCCTGTGAAGTGCTCTCACATGTGCTGATGAAAAGTGCTATAGAAGAGTAATTAATTAATTCATGCAAGCTGCTATATATCACCTTCATATGGATGAGAGTGGTTTTTACTGGCTTCAAAGCAAGCTACGGTTTAAATTAATTAAAACCAAAATTGAAACAAACTGAGACTATTCCTACATCCTTTCAGCTTGTTTTAACTCCACGTTTAAAATCATGTAGTTTCCTACATGAGCTCTGGTGGTTTGCTAAGTACTGAGAGCCCTTATGAAATCTTGCTCATTATCTCCTCTTCTTTCATATGTGGATGTAAGCTGACAGAAATTACACAGGGAATTTATCCCTCTATATATCAAATCAAAGGAAGTAAGTCTGTTCCCTGATACAGCAAAACATCAATGTGAGGTATTTTTAAAGAAGGGTTTGAGGGCAGCGGAGGAACCGAGTTTGGCCTGGAATAATCAGAAGGCTGTTCCAGAGCTACAGGGTGGCGTAGTAAAAAAGCTGCAAAATGTTCAGTGGATTCAGAAGACAAAGAGAGCAGTCAGAAAAAGAGAGCTGGCAGACTGCAGAGAGCAGGAAGAGGTGAGGAGGGCAGCAGTGCAACCAGGAGTGGACCTATGAAGTGTTTCGATAATGAGGAAGAGAAGCTTGATCTTAATACATAAGGAAATAAGGAAAGAGCAAGATAGAAAATTTTTGCAGCTCTATTTTGGGTGGAATGAAAGGAGGCCAAAAAGCTGAGACCAATGGATACTGCTCATCCAGATTTGGAATTTTATCTACGTGATTCCCACAGCCTAGCCCACCATCCTTTGATTTTTATCTTTTTCAAGTAGTCCCCTTTGGCCAAATCTCACAAGAGCACTGCTGCTGTTGAACTGAAATTTCATTCCACTGCCAGATATTGGAAGTTACTTTCCTTCACCTAATCCATTCATTTTGTCATATCATTATTTAAAACATCAGCTAGCCATTCTTCTCTGAAAATTACATAAAGATGTTCATTCTACTACTGCAAATCTCTTCACTGCTCATCATGGAGGAAAACGCTTAGGTTCTCATGCCAGAGTTGCATCTAGAGTGCTCAAATAGATGTTTTCTTTGCACAACTCATGGTGAATTTAAGGACTTTCACCAATTGTACATTTTGATCTTTATTTGGAAATATTTAGTTTATTGCTCTACACTAAAAAGATGTCCCTCATTAACCTTTGCTGCATAATACACGCATAAATGTATTTTACAAAACTTGGAACATTTTAATCACATTAAACCTGATATATTGATTTTCCTTAAAGCTTTTCTGACCAAGAATTGAAATCTGCCCATTTGGATTTAACCTCTCATAAGTATTCATTTGTACCTAACAAAATAATAATGTACTAATAGCATAATCATGCAGATATTTGATGTTATGCATAGCATACTGACACTAAAATCAAGTATTATTACATATATTAATCATAGGTATAAGTATTTGAAAGACTTGGGATTACTTTGACAGACTTGAAAGAAAAATCCAAATTTAAATTATAACCATTTATGTTTATCCTTTTGATGTGTGTAGGGAGTTAATAAAATATATTTGCTTACAGCCACATGTATGAGGCTGACCTTTTTAGTTAGACACATGCAGGAACACATTGTGTTAGATTCCCTACCTCCCACCATAAGCATTAAAAAGGAAAACCATGAAAGCAGACTTGAACTTCTTGGTAGCACTAGAGCACCAGATAACCAGTACTAAATCCTTTGTATACAATACTGATACTGCACATTAATGGAACACACCTGCTACTATTATGTTCCTTAGGAATTAGGCATGTGAACAATTTGTTTTCCTTTTATTCTCATTCTCTCCAGATGGAACAGCGTTTTCATATCATGTCTAAGGCCCAGGTCCACCTCTCAATCTTCCCTCAGAGATCTGTAACACAGAATTTTCATGCAACAAAATTTGGAGTCTTAGCTAGGAATCCTCTTTCTCACTCTCTGTACATCTAGTTTCAAGTTCGTGTTTCAGCTGTGGTAAGAAAAGAAGGAGAGGAGAGAAGAGGAGAGGAGGGGAGGGGAAGGGAGAGGAGGGGAGGGGAAAAGGAAAGTCGAAAGACCAGTAAGCTGCTGTGAACAGTTCCTTTGATAATTAGTTGCCAAATTACAAAATAACTTTGAAAGGGTTATAGTCTTGGCCTTTCCTCTTCCTCAAAGGCTGGAGAATTTCATCAGATGTTCAGCGTTTGTGGATCTATCATCTCTTAATCAGCAGACAAAGAGTTCAGTTAAAAAGAGAGCTTTGAGCTCTGGGATCCTGGACGATAAATAAGGGTACTGTAAAACTTTAGTGTTCAAACAGATGTCTCCCCGACACAAATAAAAACTGTATTTCAGTCACAACTGTATTAATCACAGCTTTTGGGATATCTGATATTTTCTCTAACATTCAGCTCCGAGAGTAATATTTGTATATAAGAATATCAGCTTTCATATTAGAAAAAAACAACTAAAACCAACCTTAGCCCTCATGTTTAAAATGTGAACTGTAAAGTACCCTGTAAAATCACAGAGGGCAAATAAAATGCATAAATAAGATCATGCAAATATGTATTTTTAAAACCAAGCTCATTATTATTCAGAGGTTAACACATTCCTTTCAAGTGTCTGAGGTCAGCAATACTGTAAATGACACAATCTTTAACCTAGCAATGCAGAAGACTGACATAAATCAAGAAGGATAGGAAAAAGTAAGGAAAGGGTGGAGAATCTGGCAAGAAAAACACTGATACTATTATATACCCCTTACATTGGTACTTCTGTGTGGTATAACCGAGTAACGGAAACAATTGGAGATATTAAGCTTGACAGCAAAAGTGGCTGAGTAACATCAGTGGAAAAAAGGCAGCACTTCTGTGGATGAGTTTGCAGAGCACAGTGTATAAGGAGGCAATGTTAAAGAAAGTGGAGAATCAGATAAATGGGCTACTAAGGATAACATTGCTGAGGGAGAAAAGGAGAAGCTACACAATAGCTTATCTATTTTAGAATTGCCTAAAGCTGACACAGATGGAAGCTCTCTGTGATTAAGACAGAAGAGACTGTTTCTAAGATACAAAGACATAAAATAAATATTTGTATATATTCTAGATTCTATAGAATAAACATATTTTAACTTTGATGAAAAGCATAGCTAAAGCTTCCTATACCAAATCTACGATGTTGACATTTTCATTCCATAATATTATGTACAAACCTAAAAGTGATAAAGAAGAGTAAGAATATATTTGCATTATCATGTTAATTTGTGTGTTAGTTTACAGCTCATGTTCAAGTACAAATTCCACATTGCTCCAGTGCCCATGTATTGGTTCATATGTTAACCCTTCTCTGGGAATGCCAAACATGTTCCCCATCAAACCTTGGTCGTACAGACTGTATGGTTAAACATATTTAAGCCACTAGGCTCTAAAAATCTCAAATCAAATCTCCAGCACAAGTCTGAGTGTAAGTCTAATTTAAGAAAGGATAGCTATATCTTAAGTTACCTTAGACAAAATGGCTTTTTAACGACAGTCTTGTAACATGAAAGACATATGAGAAGAGGGGGATCCTCTGTTCATCCCCCTTGAACTCCTTCAGGACATATAGACAAGTGAAATACAGCTAACATCTGATTTCTTTGCTGTATCTCAAACAAGAGAAAGTCATGGAAGCAACGAAGTACTGCAGCCCCAGCCAAAACCAGTTCACATTACTCAAGCCAGAATCGGTGGAGCTGTCACTGACAGTGCCTAGATTGTGTGCAGAGCCTGGGGGCAGTGTATAATATCCACAGCACAAGGTGGCCTCTCTGCAGAGCCTATTTCTTGGCCTTTCCAAGTCTCCATGGAGTAATGCTTGGCATGTGCAAGCTCTCATTTTTTAAATATTCTTTAATATGTTTTTCCAAACTCGCCTTTAAATAATTCAGCAGTCTCTAAAAGTAAAACACAAAGCTCTTGAGCTGTTAAGTCCAAAGCTTTGGGGCCCAGTAAATATGGAGTGTCTATTTAAGTTCTGTTCCTTTACTGGGTAATCTTCTGCATTTATTACCACCGTACCACATGATTTGTATCTTATATTTCGTACTCAAATCATGTCATTCTTCAGAGAGCAATCATTTTTCTACCTGTTTGTAACAAAGTGTGCCCTCAGCTGGCCCTCTATTTATTTCTTCATTAACTATTCTTTTCTAAGCACTTAATTTTAGCTGGGTTTTCATTCTGTATTTGCTTTTGAACACTTTCAACTGAAACAAGGTGTCAAATAACAACATTATATTATTTTTTTTATCTGTGCCTACACATGTAAATCAAGGAAAACTTTATCAGGATATAGTTTACAGCATTGAATTTCGCCATGCAATATATTAAGCAATTATTAGAACAATTCAGCAAAAACTCAAACCAGCTAGCAGCATTAGGATCTGCCTGCCCTTGTGACTTATACAACTTTTCAGGAATATTTTCAGTCTCCACNAAAATTAAATGCTGTCCTGTCAACATCCTGATGATTTAGACATGCTTGAATGCACGTGCACACACTTTATATTAGGTCCAATGTAAGGGGTGCTGTTTCATGTAAAGAAGTCTGGCCTAGAGCTTAAAAAAACAGGTTTTGTAATTCTGAATTTTCCAGTGGCCTGTTGGTTATCCTTAGGAAACATTCTGATGTCTTCTGTTTTCTATCTGCCTAATATAAAGAAGATACTGCTCTCTTTTTTTTTTTTTTTGCTGCTTTAAGATCTATGGTTGAAGTTAATGTTGGATGAGGAGTCAAATGCAAAAAAAAAAAAAAGACTTAAGATTAAAAAAAAAGACTAAAGAGAAAAAAAAAAGAGTGATTACATTAACATCTCAAGCTTCCTTAACGGCTTAGTATCACCAAACTATGAAAATAAGTAGCAAATGGCTAGGTTGCTCTTTGATAGTCTTCACAAGCAATTCTGTGAGAAGACAGACTGATTTCCCCTATAATTTCCCTTCACCTCACAAAGAACCACAAACTTGCGTATTACATCTATACTGTCTAGGCTTTCATATCTAACTTGGCCAAACTTGCATAAAATCATCCTAGTGTTCTACAGACTGGAATGCCATGAAATTTAGGTCTGGGACACACAACACTGAATTTATCCTGTGACAAAATGTGGGTTTGGATAAAGCTTTTCCTGAGTTCAGATATATATCTCATTAAGTGTGGATTGAATGAATGTGACCTGTCCTCAGGACTGGCCAGAATTTGAAATGTAGTTTAGGATATCTCTGGTCTCCCTTTATCTTAGTGCCAGTTTGGCTGCTAAAATATATCAGAACAGCTTCCCCAAAATGCTTAGTTATATATAGCCCTAGGTAGGGTATATAAGCCATTGGGGATATTCATTATTCTGAAATGATCTAACTCTGCCTCTAGCTATGCGCTTCACATTAGACAGTGAGTGTATGGGAATCATCTGGCAAAACATAGCTGCCTACATAAGGAGTCATTTAGATCTTGTTTATAGTCAATGGAGTGAAGTAGGTACTTGTAGGGCATGGTTCATCTCACTCTGAAGAAGACATCTAAGACAGATCAGACAAAATTTACCTTGGAAGCGCCAGAACATGCTTCCAAGCTGAATCTGTGTAGACAAGAATTTAATTTAGGACCAGAGGGTGGTAGAGAGAGAAAGAGGCAGCTCCACATTTCAATACATCTGGCTAATTTTGCATGTCTATTTTAGGATAAAAGTTGAAACCTTCCTGGAGGTCCCTGCTTCTTTCTTTTAACTAAGAAGAGATCTTGCGCTGTCAATCTTGGGTAATAACATCCATGTGTGGCATTCTAAAATGGTAGGATGAATCCCACTCTGGGACAAATTAGGCCAAATTTGGCCAAATCTGCAGCTCTTATAGACCCTTATCTTTACCAAACTGTTCAAGAATTTTTATTGGAATGGATGAGCTGCGTTTGTAATTAAAAATCAAGAAACAATAAAAACTACATTATTTTATGAGTACATTCTAAATTGATGTTTAATTAGGTATGTCTTATTAAAGATTTAGTTGCAACCAGTTTATTCCTTCTTATGTTACTTCTGTGTCCTATCAAATAATGATTCATATTCAGATCCTCTCGTCACTTCACACTAAAATAGCTCTGCAATGGAAACTAACCAAGGATTTCATCTAGGTCATACCCCAACAGCAGCATCTGTGTGAGAGCAACACCATAGTAAGGTAATAATAATATTATTACTTCCAGGGTTAGTGGGATGTTCTATGTATCTCTCAAATCTATGTAACTCTCATAGTACGCAGTATACCTCTGCCTCTAGCCTATTTTAGGGTCTACTCCTTAATTCTTCCCCAGTATGACTTATTGCCATAAACTCCAATAATTCAAGTCAGTTTAGTTACCACGTCACTTGAATATTATAAATCCAAACAGCTCATTTGATATACAATTTCAAAAAGGGATTATTTCAAATATAGAAAGTATCGAATCATACTTTATTTGCTGAAAATAAAATTAAATCTTGTACTTTGACCATAATTTTCTTCTAGAACATCTCCAGAAAATATGAATTATCAAAACTTCTTGATAAATAATGAAAGTTCTTACATATTTATGTTAATATTTTTCTACTTATACAGCACAAAATATCCAGGAAAAAAAGCCCCATGCCACCGAGAAACCTTTCAGAACTTTAAGAAAAAAGAAGCAGCCAAGTAAAAATACACACATTTGCAGGAAGGTAGTAAAATTTCTATTCCAGAATGCCAAAAAAAAGGAAAATCACACACTATGTGCTGCTTTTGATGGTGAAATAATCATCACTTTGCAAAGGAAATGATGGAGGAAGAAAAGCCTTAAGCAGCAAATCCAGCCTTAGGCAAAAGCAATTTCTTTCACTCCTGGCAGTAGCTGTTTAGAAGTCAGGGGTTTTTTTTATTGAGGTTTGAGGTTTGATTTTTTTTTTTATGCATTCATTAAGGAGATTTCCTTCTTTTCTCCAGACTACTTGCCTAAATAATTTTTTTTATGAATGTACACAACTTTTAATATTTTGAGGAAAATCATGGGAAAGGAAATAAAAAAATACTTTTAATTAGTTTTGGTTTTTAAGACCCCTCACCAGCTTCATTGCCATTCTCTAGACATGCTCTTTGTAGACTTTTTTGTAGTGAGGAGCCCAAAACTGGACAAAGCACTCAAGGTGAGGCCTCACTGGTGCTGAGTACTTCCCTAGTCCTTCTCACCACACTGTTCCTGATACAGGCCAGGATGCTGCTGGCCTTCTTGGCCACCTGGGCACACTGCTGGCTCATATTCAACCAGCTGAATAATATAAATAATATAAACTGTGATTATTTATTTTCTATAAAAATTAGTTAAGGAATTAAATAACACTAAAATTAAATACAGAAATTGCAGTTTCTGGTTTCTTGTAAGGAAATTGCACATTTAATATTTTCAGACATTGAAAAATGTGTTGTACAAGGTACTATATTTTGTGATAAGGTTGCTTGCTGGTACACTTACCTTTAAAACAATAACAATAGTGAGACTTAATCCTGTGATGCCAGTAAGAATCTTCTACTGATTTCAATACTCTGTATAGCATGCTTAGCAAACAAGAAATGACGCCAGGTGGAAAACCTCCTTATAGCCTATCAAGCAACTAGCTCTAGAAGACAAAAAAAAAA
>VXBJ01000287.1:240283-312418 GCA_013400055.1 Nycticryphes semicollaris
AAAAAAAAAAAAAAAAAAGAAAAAAGAAATGAGAAGACATATGAAATGCTAGAGAAATTTTCATTGGTCAGAAGATTTTGGTTAGATGTTAGCCATCCTTTTGCTCTAAAAGATCAAATAATGCCATGATTTTTCAGTACCTTAGAGTGCTTACCATTTGGAGTAAGATTTGTAAAAGTAGGCAATAAACTTTTCTGAGAGCAAAAAATTAATATAGGTAAGTACTGGGTTCTGGATATAAACCAGTTCTTAGAGTGGAGCAGAGGACAAGAATTTTAAAGCACCCTTCCACTCTTGTCTCTGTCATCAAAAACTACATTCATCACCAAAGGTCCATTCCAATCCCTGATATCCTGTGATTTTGTGATTTTTAAGTTTGGATCAGAGGAAAACTAGTAACAGATATATTCAAGTTGATGATGATTCTGTCAACTATTTAATGGCAGGTTGCCCTCAATCTCTGTAGTTGTTTGGGCCAGGTTAGCCAATGACAAGATGACAGATGCTCTCCCCGACCTCTCGCTCCAAGGTGAGAAAAAAAAGAGAGAAAGAGATTTATGAGTTTTGAAAAAAATAAACTACTTTAATGAAATATTAATAGGACAAAAAGGAAATAATTAAATAGATACAATATATATAAACATGTACAAAACTCTATCAAGCTCCCAAGGAGATGTCACTAGCAGGCACTAGAAAAGTTCCAGACTGGACTTGGGAACAATGGGAACTGGATTCCAGATCTAACAGATCAAGGGTAGATAAACTGACAGGATCCCTCCTCAGTTATCAGTCATTAAATAACAAGAGAGCCACTGAATAAGACAAGCCATTGAAGAAGAGCTAATCTTTTATACCACAGCTTTTATAGTGAGCATGCCAGATAGAATGGAATACCCTATTGGTCATTTTTGAGTCACCTGACCTGTCCACCCCTCCCTACAGTTGCTAACAAGTATAATTAAGATTATCTTTATTAAACAGAAAGTTGGCTCTGCTCCACCTCAAATTGGGACAATCTCTCTTATGGTCCTTGCTTATCTTGAATAGTTTAGATCCAGAATGCAATGAGGAAAATAAAAAGTGAGATTAAAGGCTTGCTAATGCAAGTGTTACTTATGATGGGTAACTAAGCTTTTGAGGGCCACTTGTTATCTCCTAGCATATCTGAGACATCTGTTGAGGCTGTTAGATAGATGCAGAGATTATAAGGATACAGGGGGAGAAATGTGCTCTTTTGGAAAAGCTGGTAGAAGCCCAGAGCAGCTAAATTAGAGGTTTTGGTTGAGGTGGTTCCATTCTACTGATAGCTTTCAGTCTTTCCTCTAATTAATATATAAGTGCTCACATGAAGAGGAGAGGTGTAGAACAATTCACTGCAGAATGGTCTGTATCATAGCACAGAATCACAGAAAGGTTGAGGTTGGAAGAGATCTCTGAAGTTCACCTGGTCCGACTCCCCTGTTCAAACAGGGCCACATAGAACCCTGATAACATGACAAGGCAAACTCCTCAACAGTAAAATGCACCTTCAGAAAAGAAGGAAAGAAAGTTAAGAACCCAGTATGCTGGGGAATTTCTCTAACTTATTTTGTTGAACCTGAAATCAATTTTATTTTCCATTTTAATGAAAAAACATAGGGAAATATCTTGGACAGGGGCCAACTCAAACAAATGTATTTTCCTTTCTGAATTTGAACCTGATAAATCAAGAAGTGAATCATTCATGAGTTTTTCTGGAGATCCCATTTAATCCTCCTGATGTCCCCCTTAACATGACAGGTTTCCTTCACTTCTCTCAGAGCATGATTACACCTTCGCAATTTTGCAATCTGCTCTTGGACTGGATCCCAGGGTAGCAGTCCTTATTACCCACTCGAGTTAACACAGCATGTCCCTTTATCCTTTAAACACATTAGCTCAGTTAGTGACTCAAAGGCTTTTCAGAACTAGGGTATGTTCACCAAAGGGACAGCAAGCAGAAAAATGGTAAAAACATTTACACATCAGTTTCTGATTATCTAAATCTTAACATGTTTCTTACACCTCTGGTTCCACTCACTTTTGCCTTCATCTTCAAGGGAGAAACAGATTATGAGAGTGGAACAAAATGTTCAACCTTCATTTAATGTTTCTGTCAGTATTCTTCATACTACAGTCTCTGGTAATGTGTTAAATTTTTTTTATTTCTTCTTCATACCCAAGGCATATTTTGAGTTTTATCTCCTCTTTTGTTCCTAAAGTATGTGAAAACCAAATTCTTTTTGGCCTAATGAAAGCTGGTTAGGTTTTTTTTCTCAATTAATATATTTCTTATTTTCTAAAAAAAGCATCTGTCTTGATTTAAGGTAAAAAAGAACCAATTTTGCATTCAGTATTTTTACTTTGCAACTAAGCCTCTTCTAACTAACTGACTTCTCTGAAATTAACAACATATTGTCCAGGCACTGTTTGTTCCCAGAGTGATAAGACCTGATTATTTCTAACTTATGCCAAGGAATGGTATGCAGAGACTTTTGTTTATACTTATTGCTATAACAACTAAGGTCAGCTAACATTGTTTTTTGCCCCATTGGAGAGTTGGAAGTGGAAAAGCGTAGAAGGATTTTTGAGAAATTGAGGCAATCTGGTGAGGTTCCCACTGACTGCAAAAAGGGGGAACATAACCCCAATATTCAAAAAAGGAAAAAAAAAAAGTAGACCAAGGGAACTATAGGCCGGTCAGTCTCACCTCTGTGCCTGGCAAGATCATGGAGCAGATCCTCCTGGAATCTCTGTTAAGCCACATGGAAAACAAGGAGGTGATTTGAGATAACCAACATGGCTTCACTAAGGACAAATCATGTCTGACAAATTTGGTGGCCTTTTACGATACTTCCACAGACTTGATGGTCAAGGGCAGAGCAACAGATGTCACCTACTTGGACTTATGCAAAATGTTTGACACCGTCCTGCACAACATCCTGGTCTCAAAAGTGGAAAACCATAGATCTGATGGATGGACCACTCACTGGATAAGGAACTGGCTGGATGCCCTCACTCAAAGGGTTGTGGTCAAGGGCTAAATGTCCACGTGGTGGCTGGTAATGAGTGGTGTTCCTCAGGGATCGGTACTGGAACCCATGTTATTTAATATCTTTGTCAGAGACATGGATAGTGGGATAAACTGCACCCTCAGAAAGTTTGCCAATTACACAAAGCTTCGCAGTGCAGACAACATGCTGGAGGGAAGCGACCCCATCCAGAGGGACCTGGACAGGCTTGAGAGGTGGGCTAATGCAAATTGCATGAAATTCAACCAAGCCAAGAGCAGGGTCCTGCACCTGGGACATGGCAATCCCAAGCACAAATTGGAGAATGGCTGGAGAGCAGCCCTGAAGATAAGGACTTGGGAGTGATGGTGGATGAGAAGCTCAACATGAGCCAGCAGTGTGCACTGGCAGCCCAGAAAGCCAACCGTGTCTTGGGCATCATCAAAAGAAGCATGGCCAGCAGGTCGCGGAGATGAGTCTACCCTGCACTCATGAGATCCCACCTGGAGTACTGTGTCCAGCTCTGGAGTCCTCAACATAGAAAGGACATGGAACTGTTCGAATGGGTCCAGAAGAGGACCGCAAAGATGATCAGAGGGATGGAGCACCTCTCTTATGAAGACTGGCTGAGGGAGCTGGGCTTGTTCAGCCTGGAGAAGAGTCTNACTGCTGTGGGGGAATAGATTAAATTTAGCACCAATAATATAAAATAAAATAAAATAAAATAAAATAAAATAAAATAAAATAAAATAAATAAGAAAATACATGAAAAAGAATTGTATACCTGTTGGGACTCAAAAATGTCTAAAACCAAATTAAACAAAATTGCTATTCCATCCATTAAGTTTATCCATGGAGTTTTGAGATAAGAGAAAGGAGACATTTTCAGTGACACTTTACAGAAGGCTATGTGGCAAAAAACTTGAAAGAGCTCTTTGTGAATTAAAAAGGCTGTTGAAGGATAGCATATAAGGGAGGAGGATGTTTACTTCCCTGATAAATTGCTCTGAAGCTCAGCCATGAATTTATGTACAGAACAAATTACCTTGGTTTTCATATGTTGACAGCAACATTTTTTTTGGACAATTACATTGCTTAGGGTAGTTTAAAATAGTTTAATTTCCAGAATAATAAAGCATTTTCCTCCAAAACATTCAGCATCATCTACAAAATGTTGAGACTACATCTCTGAGGGAAAAGTGACCAGCTGGATAATTTTATTTCCTTTTCCAGGACCCTCATATGGCTTAGGATTTATTATAACAATATAAGAACAAAATCAGTTTTCAGACCACTGAATGGTCATTTTGTGGCTGACCAAATGTTTCTACAATTTTGGATGTAGGAGAAAAAAATACCTTGCACTGAAACATAGCATCTGTCCTTTCAACCCTATTGAAGTGAGTCATGATTGACAATGATATTCAGATCAAGGCCAACCTAGAGGTGCTTGATACTTGGACTTACTAGCCCAAATGAAATTTTTTAAGCAACTACAGACAATATTTTTGTCTTTTAGAAATTGATTCTGAGTTACATGCTATGTTTAGGCTCTGTGAAAACCTTTTTGATCTTGGGATCAAGAAATGTCACAGATCTATGCATACAAAGACCTTCATTTTAGAGATGGGTGGGGTTCTGATCAAGTTCTGATTCTAAATGAGAATATCTTATACTATAGGAAATAAAGTATAGTTTCAGTCTGACATTAAATGAAGAGCAAAATCTCAGTGTTAGTGAAAGCTGAATTAATTGTAAGACGGAGGAGCAGCATTCTGTTAAACAGAAAACAGCAATTAGAACTTCACTGAAGAGTTACTCGTAGGGCACAGTCACAGGCATACTCTGGAGGCTGGCTGATATTCTCAGAGACTTATTTACATCTCTTTTCAACAAAATGAACTTCATAAGACTTTTCAGCAGATGGCAAGTAATTATCATTGTTCTTCATTATTTATATTCCTTTAACACCTATAGAACTAATGAAGAGGGATTAAATACATTATTTAAAACCAAACACAATACCAAAACTTAATGCAGCCAAAAGGAATTTAACTGAAATTCAACAGAAACACACAAAACTTAGTTCCTTACCAAGAATATGTTGCTGAACAGGTTTGTATTGTGTCAAGAATCAGAACTCTTCTCATGTTTCTACTTTGGTCAATTTGTTCAAAAGTCTTTCAAGGCCTTAAGGGTGATCTTGGCTAAACTTAAGATAAGCCAAAATTACTCTCTATACTTTTAGAAAGAACTGAAAATGCACGTGGAAGAAGGTAGTCATTGGAAACAGACAGAGAAAACCCTTTATTATTTGGAGTTTACAGAAAAATCTGCTACATTTCCTTCAGTGGGCTTTCCCTTTACAAGGAGAGATTATGTTTTGAACATGTTAATGAAACAGCTATCTGCATAACAAACCCATCCCAACACATCTCTGCAGTCCTTTAGCAGTCTGACACTGACTCCAGTGAGAACAAAATTAAGCTGCTCTACATTTTTCACTGAGATATCCTCTGGGAGTTTATGTTGCCAGAACCACTGCTGATTTCCCTATCTGGCTAAAAATGAGTGGAAAAGAGTTGTAGAATGTTTTGCTGAAGTCACTAGTTAGTAAAACTTACTCCTATCTTCTCTTTCAATTTCACCCACAATGCCTGAAGAGATATTCCTTTCAGCCCACTCCCACTTGCTTATGTCTTCAGCCTGTTAGCCATTCCACAGAACTGCCAACTGAACTAACTTATTTCAGACAAAATAAGGACCCTAAGGCTAGCAAAGATCTGTTATTTAAACTGTTGAACTTGTTTTAGTAAAAAAAAATAAAGGCCAGGGTGATGAAATTATTTTACTTTATAGATCATAAACTGCCATAGCTGTAGTTGGCCAGACACCCAAATAAAATCTGGAAGGAAGCCTCCTGGCATGTTAGAGGAAGTCCCTGCACCTCTCTTGATGGTTCTAAACTGGATGGAGTTGGTTTGCTTGCTTACCTTGGCAGTCCTTTACCTGGAACTTGCAGATACATTCTGTTGGAGAGAGACATGAAAGAGAGGCTGTGTGGGACCACTCCAGCTGCCTAGTAGGTTGTTCTTTAGTACAACAGTGATTTCAAATATATGGTGTTTCAGATAAAATAGGACGACATTCTCAATCCCAATGAACTGAATCCATTGTCATAAAGTATTATGATAGCTTGAGATAAAAAAGATGCTAAAAGAGTGGCAACGCTGACTTGTCACGCAATGTTGAAATGGGATACACAAGAGGCAGCAAGTAGAGTTTTTAGAGCCACTTTTGCTGCTGTTCTCTAGTAACATTTCTGCCACTTAGAATATCCCATCAGCTTCTGTTAAAGCATCTGAAAGTCTCTTTCTTTTGTCAAATCTGCGCAGAACAGTTACAAGCTGTTATTGATGATCATCTCCAAATGTCCTTTCTTGATCTACAAACAAGGAGAACACGAGATTTAATTAATCTTTAGGCATCTAAAATGCAGGCTTTTTCTCTGAGTTTGGTATTAGTCCTTAAAGATAGCAGAGAGAAAAAGGACTAGATGAGGTAAAAAATTATTATAACATAAAATGGAAATGCCTAGGTCTTTTCATTAATCAGAAAGAGGCTTAGCAGGACTAACTCAAAAGAAGATATCTGTGTCCAGAGAATTGATTGCTGTCCTTGGAGTCCAGACACAGGAGATGCTGATGTTTCACACACATTCAAACCCTCTGGCAGTGTTATGCAGTCTAGGCTTTATTATTTCAATGAATGAGCCTTACAGTGCCTTGAGTCTGCCACAGCTGATCTTTTGATCATTTGAAAATCAGCATTAAACAAAAATATTAGCATACAAGAATGCTAAACCAAGCAGCTTTCACCCTGCAAAAGCTGTTTCAACAGGTAGCAGAGATAGTAATTCAAACTATCAAATACAATGCACCTTTCATAAGAATTCGGTTGTTTTGGATGCACTTAATCCTGAAAGATGCAACTACTTGATAACCAGAAATTTTTAGAGATTCATACTGAAAAGACTTCTTGGTGCTAACCTTTATTTTCACTTATAACATAATCTTCAGTATGGCATGATATATATTGATAACTACCACAATATTTTTGTGATAGATATATCATAATCTTTGGTATAATTTTTCTCATTTCATTTTATTGCCTTTATAGTCTTTCAGTTTCATATTTATAATTGTTTGTTCACTTCTCACCACAGGTAAATGATTTACCTACAGTCATGCAAATAAATTCTGCATCGAAACAGAGAACTGAACCTCCATCTCTCAAACTATAAACAAATGTCTAAGTACTCGTTGAACTCAGGAAAAAAAAAATTAGTAAGAATACAGTCTTCTGTATCAGATGCCTCCTTAAACTAGTTAGACTTTCAGACTTAAGAGAAACATACCACCCCTCTTGAATTTTATTCCTTAAAAAGCTATTAAAAAAAAAAAAAATAATAATATCCTGAAAATTGCCAAGCACCTTACAGAAAAGGAGGAACTGTGTCTGCATTTCTGTGAGTGGCATGTGTGGGCAGGCTGAGCCATTTACACTAACCAGTTTTGGTCAATGCGGATACACTGAACCATCTCAAAAGTAAATGCTTCAATGACTACTTTGTCGTGCTGAGGGGTAGGCCAGCCAATAATCACATGATCCCATCCTGTGTTGGCAGTCTGAAACTTGAGTTCCTGCATATAGCAAAGTACAAATATAATTCATTACATAAAAAATTAACTGAAGGCTTTCAACCCCTTTTTTAATGAAAAGCTTTTGGATTGGGTGCTTTTCTATGGAAATCTTCAAGTTGTGTTCTTTTCTTCAAACAAATCAGTAAGTCCATCCTCAAGTTGAATAAATAAATAAATATTTTTCCCTACTGCCTGTCCCCCCCCCATTTGTGGAATTTAGAAGATGAGAGAAGACCATAACAGAACATATTTGCATGCAAGAATGTGCTTTTTTTTTTTATTTATTTCTTTAATGCAGAACTGCTGGATCAATAAAAAGCTCGCTACTATTTAGTTTTGCTGTTGGTTAACTAGATACTTGAAAATCTATAAGCACATAGATCAGACAAACCTAGTGAGCTAATCCCAACACATCACTCCTCTGTAGCTATATTTGAAAGGTAAAATGATATAAAACTTGAAACATTGCAGATTTTTTGGCAGAGGTGTTGAAATCTGAGGCAGATAAAAATCATTGAAGGGGAAGGTTGAAAATAAAGCATAAAGGGACTAGAGATGAAGATTAAGTTTTCACAAGGAATATGCTTCACTGAACTCTGAACTGATAAGGTAAATTACATTAACATCTGATACAGAGATGTGCATTAGGTTTGGTGGCAAGATTAAATCCATATGTAGTTACCACTCTACCATACAAGCAATGTAGATCTCTCTGCATTGAGTCTTTCCAATGAGAAGGCTTCCCCTTCACCTGACAGCAAAAAGGCTGATTAGATACACACAACAGGTTGCCTTCACTACCAACAACTAATCTTTTTGGGAGATCTGCTATGATCTTCTCTCCGTTGGCATGACAAAGGCCATGGCTTGATCTAGTTTCATTTCTAGCCATTTTGACACCCTGAATTTTGGAAGCAGTTTCTTACTTCTTGTTCTTTGCATCAAAGATTTTTAAAACTGTCTCTAAATTTTTTGGCAATTTTCCCTGTGAAGTCTAATTTTCAGCACTTTCTGAAACATAACCCATAATATTAACGCTACCAAAATCCCTGGAAGTATTAGGCCTGGTAACACAACTAATAGCATAAACTGAAGTGGATCTGATGATGATATAAAACCATATCCAGCTCATGATATATTTGTTAGCTTAGTTATTTCCTCAGAGGAGGTAGGTTACAAAAGTTGATAGTCCTGCTATATATCTTCAAACATCTATAGTGTCATGCTACAGCCCAGTAACAAGAGATTTCTGCATAGAAGCCACACAAACTTCTTAGGGTGCTGATGCTGAATGATATAGAGAAGAGTAACCCAGCAAAATCCAGAGCTTCTGTTGTCCCCATATCCTGCAAGATCTAGTCCCTAACACAGGTCCCTGAAGGTGCCAGACACCTAGGTAGGATTTTCTGAAGCGCTAAGAGTCCTTTGTTACTTACATGTTTGAGACAAGGACAGGATAGAGAAAGGCACAGAAGAAAAGTCACTTGTGCAAAGGAACATTGAAGAGAAAATAAGAAGCCTCCAATAACTTGATCAAGGAATGTTTTAATGCTAAATTCCTGAACCTTTCTGGCTGTTGTAAGAAAAGGAAGTCTAAGCAGCAAACAAATTTCAATGAGATTAAAGTACAAGACTGATTCCCCTGAAAGTGTTTTGTTGTATACATATGCACTCTTGACCCCTATTGAAGGCAGACATGGTCACTTCTGCCAAAATACTCAAACGTTTCAAAAGCATATATCTGCTGAAGGGGCTGAGGTTTACTCTGTAAAGACAAACGTATTCAGGTTATTGAAGCATGCAAAATATTCAGAGGAACAACTATATAATCATATTTCCCCACTTGTTTCTGATTGAAGTTCAGACATTATCAAGTTGTTTCTGACACTATCACATATAAATTTGTCTTCTGCATAAATAAATTCTTCTTCTTCCTCCTCCCTTCCTGCATCCCACTCCCCTGTACTGCAGTGACTCTTGCTTCTGGCCCTGGTGGATAGAAGGACACTTAATCAGTAAAGCAGCAGTACCACACCCAGTTTATGCCCTGCTTTCAGAAAACAATTCATTACTCTAACAAAATGATGCAACAGTTTTCCAGACAGTTTTTCTCTTGTTTTTCATAGCCCACAGAAAAAGACCAGCTTTAGCTCCTGACATGTCATACTTCAGGCAGGTAGACAGTAACCCTTTCCTAGTTGGCTTGAGGTGTTGAATTTTACCCTTACTGCTTTCCCACCTCTGTGACCGTAGCTTGGAGAGTGTGAGGACCGTGCCAAGCTAGGAGCAGCCCATTTCCTGTGTTGCCCTATGCCATTCAAAATGGCACCAAGAGCCATGGCCTCTCATACCACTTACTATGGCTGCGCAGACAGAAGCTGAATGTCTGTCAGCATGTTGCTACAGGTCACTCTACCTCTTCAGCTAGGCTTTTAACAGAACAAATTTTTTATGGCAGTAATAAGATTAAATAATATCTGGACAGAAACAGCTTCAGCCTTGTCAGCATGGAGTATCAGTGTAGAATTTGGGTGCATCTACACTGGCAGACGTATGTGCTGCATACTGTATGGAAGAAGGAAGATGTTGCTTTTGGGAGGGGTTATTTGATAACCCTGGCCTGTCACTTCAGCTCTGCAGCAAGCCTAGGGGGTTGTATAGCTCCCAGAGGTCTGCTTTTTAGGTGAATAACCTTTTTTTTTTTTGCCTATTCTTAGAGCTAGCTGTCATGGTAAGTATTGATAAATGAAAGATTTCTTTAGGGTCCTTTGCTTGATATTCATCAGACAGTATTTCCACAAGGAAGATCCCTGTTAGAAGAAAGAGGCCTTTTATAAGAGCAGAAGCTCAGGATTCCAGACCAGTAGCGACCTTATTGCAGTCAAAATAAGATTGTTCTCATGCTGAGAACTTATCATAAACTTATTTTGAATAAAAGTAATAATAATAAGAAAAAAAACATTATCCTTTCTGTACAAGAGAACAATATGAAAAGTCCAAGGAAAATAGGAAGAAAAAAATCCTTCTTCAAATAGGAACAAAAGCCATTTTCTAATAAAAATAAGGCCTCAAGCTGTAGCAGAATACCTCTCAGATACCTCTCCAAAATCTCAGCATTTGCATTATTCTTCCTAAGTTATGGAACAAATCCAACTCATAAAGTCAAAACATATTATACAAATATTTATTTATTTAGAAGTCATAATATGAAAGCCAATTAAATGAAGTCGGGTACCATCTTTAAAGCTTCAGTAAACTAATGGAAACCAGGAAGAACATTTCTTCATAGCCAGATTATTAAATAATATTCCCCGGGGAGCTTTTTTCATGGCACCAAGAAAAGCTGTGAATAGTGGTCAGTGTCAGTGACAGTAACATGGACACCTTGGCTTTTCCAACATTATTATTACTTATAATTTGTACTGCACGTACACTTAAGACTCCTGCTCAGGAGTACTAAACACAGTACAAACACAAAAATGTGTCACACAACTATCCAGAACTATATTCCTGAACATCTTTTCTTGCTTGTAGACCAGAAAACTCAACTCAGAACTGTTTGGGCTAATAATATCTGGTGCTATCCTTATAACAAGTTTCACAAGAACTAAGTCTACCACAAAGATACATACACAACTTGCACAAAGATAAAGTGTAGAAATAATCCTATGAAGCAACAAGTTAAAAATCCATTGTTGTATCTTACCTAACATCAGTATGACTTAACATTTGGCAGGAAATAGACTGGAATTATGCTTGTCCTATCTACTTTATCACAAAGCCATCGAAAGCTGCTGAGTTATTTGTATCTTGCATGTTTTACTTACTTTTGGATTTCCAGAAATGGCATTACCAGGTCAGCCAAGATCTTTCAGCTAAAAGAGTGACATCATTTCTGGAAGTTACATTTTGTGAGAATCTCATTAAAACATAATACCTTAATTTTATTACATACCTTTCACTCTGTAGAACCACAAAACTCTTTGCAAGTTGTTTACGTATCTCTCCATATGCATGAGAACAGTGAATGTGACATCTCTCTGCCATCGGCATTACATACTGTGTTTAGGAAAGGAAATCAAGAGTAATGTAAACTATTACAGGGTAATTTTGCATAGGAAGAATGTGATCACACAAAGAGAATTTAGCTAGGTCCTCAAGGAAAAGGCTCTGCAAACACATCCTATGAGATAATTTCTGATTTTCATACACTCAAAATCTATATTTTCTGAAAGATGACATACAAGAAACAGACTGTTTTCTGAGCGACTACTGCAAAAAAAAACATTACAGTGTTACTTACTGAATCTCTCATTTCCTTCCTGCATACTTGAATCTTAGAAATCTTTCCAAATATTATACTTTAATTATGAAATCTACTATGATGGCAGCTGAAATTAATGTGTCTGTGAAATTTGTCTCTTTTTCAATCCAGTTTCCAAAGTTCTTCTGGATACATTTCATTTTTACAATTGCACAAGGAGTTCTCAAACAGAAGCTTTACAATCCACAGAAGAATATTTCATAAGCAGGGGAATACTTGGATATTAAATTAAAAAATATCTCCTTTTGCATTGTTGGATGTAGAATTCAACAACTGCAGCAGAAATTAAGCTTTTGTGGTCATGTCAAGGCTGTCATTGTGAGTTTAATGAGTAGTCTCCAAACACTTTGTTGTTAAGCTTTACTCAAAAAACACACCTGGTAGCAGCAGATAAGTGGACTGATAAGTTAACAGCTTATGGTATTTCACCTTAGCTTGAGGCACAACTGTTAAATATATATATATATTTTTAAAAGCCTTTAGCAAATATGTGCAAGAATCCCTTTATTGTATCCAAATAAACTTGAATTACTGGTCCTTCCAACACTCTGTACAGAAAGATATTAAAAATGATTGACTAATGTCTTCCAGGTGCCCTGTTCCTTGCTGAAGTGCTATGTAATAGAGTAGGTGTCAGAAGTCCCTGAGAGTGATGGGGGATGAGTACATTTGCATTAGGCTCCTGGGAGCTCCAGGAGCAGCAGCTGCTGTAATACTGAAGAGATATTGTGAAAAAAAAGGAGCAACTGACTGAGAGTACGGCAATGTCCTGAAGGCACATTTTGAGGACCTAAGGCAGGAAGGGATTGTCTACAGGTCTGCAGTGTACTGCTGTCAGAAAGGAGTTGATAGAATCATACAATCATTCAGGTTGGAAGAGACCCTTGGGATCAGCTAGTCCAACCTACTCTACAAATTCCTCCCCTACACCAAATCTCCCAACACCACATCTAAATGACTCTTAAACACATTCAGGGATGGTGACTCAACCACCTCCCTGGGCAGCCTATTCCAGTGTCTGACTACTCTTTCTATGAAAAATTCTAAATCTACCCTGCTGCAGCTTGAAGCCATTAAGAGGTACATTCTTGGTCTGCCAGAAGAGATGGAGGTAATGAAATCAGGGCTGCATCTGCTGCCAGTTTTGTCTCCTCTCTTGTCAAGACCTTGCAAGAGCAAAGGTTCAATCAGTAACATACTCTTAATGTCATCATCCCTTTCCCAGGCTTGATGAAGGGGTGACAGGAGGCAGGTAGCAGAGTTAGAAGACATGTTCATGGTGGTGAGGAAAATGGACCAAGGACTGTTCTCCAGCTCTGTGAGCAAGTGGTGCAGCCCAGCTTGCATCTGTGCATATTTGTGGCCATGGATGAGTTCCCTTCAGCCAAAACCAATGCAGAAGCTTTTTTTATACTGCTTATTGTAAATAGTACTTGGTGCAAACCATAACCTAAATTGTGCCTGGACATTTTGTTGGAGAGTGCCACTTGGCATGCTAACAGTTAAGCACTCACATGCAAAATATTCCCTTCTCTTGTTCTCTTGCCTCCTCATTAAGCATGTTCCACCTGTAAGGAAAGTCTTTTGTAACTAGATGTTTTTAGGCACAGGTATTGAACCAGCATTGCACAGATTTTCAGGTTGCTTTAGATTTCAGGGAGAATTTGTTCCAAAACAAGTGCCATGCCCTTCTCTGCTGGTAACAGCACAGAACTCATACAACTTCTGGCACCAGTCAATCTAAGAATTTCCAACTTGAGTAAATCTTATGTAGCTAATTAAAACACCAACCGCTAGGCTTAATTAAATCCTCTACATAAAATTACTGCACATAGGACTTTCTAACTGTCAGATTAACCCTGCCTGATATAATTAAGTTGGAAAATGAAATTGTAATAAAATCAAAAATAGATTTTATGTACTTTATAAACAGTACATGGACACTGAAGAATTTGTCACAGCAGGTAGCTGTAATTATAGATTAGTGCAGAATTCAGGGTTGACTAAGTCATTTCTTTAAGCCATTTTAATCATTTTTTAATTTTAAATTATTCATGAAAAATGAAATATTTTCTGCTTTAAATCTTCAAGTCTTGCTTAATATTTCTCTAGTATGCTAAGTACATGACAGTGTCTAAATAAAATTCTCCTTGAGTTAAATGAGCCTGTTATCATGATTTGCAGTGCAGAATTAAAGTCACTGGGCTAGAGTCTCTTGTGTGTTAGTGTCAGCGTGCACTACACAATGTAACTAGTTTAGGGACTTTATGGCTTTATTGACGCAGTGTTGATATGTCTTAAGCTTGATGTATTTATACCCTGTGAGGTACAAAGAACCACTACCCCCATCCTATGTACAGAATTAGGCACAAATAAACTAATACTTGATCATTCAGGGTGCTAGCTGGTAACTTCTGTCTGAAATTATAGAAGTGATGCTCTTAAATGTCTTTATGGACCAATGCTTAAATAATTGCTTGTGATTCTTACAAAAGCTGTGACTGGGTGTATTATCCTGAATGCTAAGCCAATGCCCTCTCCACCCTTATTAGTCCTGTAGTCCTGTAGTCCTCTTAGTACTGTAGGGTACCTTAAAGCAGCCAAAACAAGGGACTTCTGTCCTGAAAGTAGACCTTACCACTCTTTTTCAGCTGACATCACCAGTTTCAGTTTTTCTGGATGAGAAAACATAAATCTGAAGATAGTAGGTCAGAGCAGAGAAGTGTGGCCTTTAATTTTAAAAATACGAATGACCGTTCTGCAACTTTCATTTATTTAGTTACTTTTATAATTTTTTTTTTCTATTATCCATTACATAATTTTGCAGTGTGTCTTACTGCCTGCTGAGGTTCCTGTAAATCCCTAATATAAAATATGTTTATGTTTTTAAGGAGTGTGGATATATAATTATATGGACATGCAGTCTCGTGTGCTCACTAAGGTGAATGGAATGTAGCTGCTTAAACCCCCAGGTCAATCTGTACGTGAGGTGTACAGCAACCATATGGGCTCAGGAAAAGAACAAAATGTCATATTGAACCATTCTTTCCCTGTTCTTTAGAAAAGAGTTGAGACTCCCTCAGTGTCTGGTGAGTTTTATATTATTTTCAGTTTCATCAGCATTCATGTCACATAGGTAAGCATTTCAGCTTTTGTTATAAACTTTAATGAACCGTGTTCCTATTCTTGGTGATAATGACTGCCTTTCCAGGCTTAATGATGGGAAGTTCCTAGTAAGTTATCAAGCCTATCTCCCAAAACTGTTCCCCAGAGTACCTTTTAATTTAAGAGTCCCAAGTAACAGAGTTTCTACAGCTTCCCTTGGGAGCCTTTGCTGTTCATTTGGTTTGCTTTCAGGAGCTTTTCTGGATATTCACCCCAGATCTTTTTGTCCTTAAATTAATACAATTAAATGTTTAAATCACCCAGAACTTTTATTGTGGAGATGACAATCAAAAATTAAGAAGAAAGAAAATGGAAAGAAAATGTCTAACAAGAAACACAGAATCACACAGAATCGCAGCATCACAGAAGATCAGGGATTGGAAGGGACCTTGAAAGATCATCTAGTCCAATCCCCCTGCCAGAGCAGAAAACGAGTACTGTGTACTGACACTTTTGTTTGCCATTTCTGCATCCAGGTATGTTTACAGCCGTCATTTCTACAGCTTCTATGAACAATTCAAGCCCATTTTCTAGAAGAACAATGTTTGCATTTATCATAGTCACTGGCTTTCTTCTAGGTAAACATTGTAAAGTGTCTGTATGCCACCATGAGGGACAGACGTGCATATTCCAATGATGCCTCTAGATGGAGAAAGAGAAGGGAGGCACAATGGCCAGTTTTCTGTTCACAGCTTCCCACAGAGGTGCTACACAAATGAGCTTCTGCAGAACAACAAGCCCTGTGCTCCCAGTAGCCTCAGGTGGAAAAAGGTATAACAAGCAATCTCACCTCTTATCTCAACACAGGACAGAGTCTAAATGACACTCTAGGTCTGAATTATCACCAAAAGTACAGTGAGATTTTAATCCTACACCAGCACGGTTGGATTTCTTTGCTGACTCTATTCAGACAGACAAAACTGACTTTTCTGAGCTCCCTTATTTACCCCCACCCTTTCTGTGTTGTCTGTGAATTTGAAAAATTTAATTGCTAATCCAGCTCTTTGGGAATTCACTAACAGAAAGTAGGAGCCATATAAATGGTGAAAGTTGGAATTAAATTTCATGTTCTTTTTTGAATTTTGTTTCTGTTGTCATATACTCATTCAGAACAATATCTGACATACCATGTTAGAGGTGCAAAGAAGGAGAAACTAGTTCATATTGCAAGAAAACCTGCTTATCTCATGCCCTGACAAAGCAAGGGACTAATTTGATAGAACTGAATAAAATTGGTCAGATTTTTTTATTTTTTGATAAGGGGAAGTTATTTTAAAAATATCTGTTTGTTGAACTGGATTATTTTTTCCCTAAATTGTTTCATATTTTAACTTTTCCTAAGGTAAAGTCTTCAGGGAACTTTCCTGAGGGAAGTTCACTTGGATTATTGATGATGGATCTGCCATAGCCTGGGAAGTCGACATATCCTTTTCTACTGAACTCTACTTCTCTTCCCATCCCTCTTCTCTATTAATTAGAGTACTTCACATACCATAGGTAGTGGAAAACTGTCTCAATTATCTTTATAAACAACTTTGGTGAAAAAGATGGAAGAAATGCTGCAGGAGAGCACTTACAGTGTAACCCAGTGGTATTATCTAGAAGCTCCTTTGACAAGTCTTGTTAATCCCTTTTTATAAAGGGATGATTTATGCCATTCATGAAGATTTACTTTTCTTACAATTTTTAGTATGTTTCAAGACACTAGGGTTAATTTTTAGAAGAATTACTCTGGATTTTTCTGCTTTGTATATAAATGTCTAGTCTTGTTTTAAATAATGTAGTATTTTGGCCGCAATAATATTTTGTAGCACAGATGCCTTAACATTTGCATGAATAGAGCTCAATCTTTTGCAATTTTCTGCCAGGAACACACCAAAGGGATAAAAATATTTTGAGAAAGCTTGAAAATGGAGACTCCCAACTTCACAACACTAGCTCAAGATGTCATACTGGTTCGGTTATCTATCCAACATTTTTGATTCTTCCCTCAGTCAAAGCCAAATGCTAAAGGTTTTGAAATTCACCATTTTGTGATGTGACTCTGATTTGTTAGAACATTTTATGCCCTTTTTAGTATAAACAGAGAGAGCTTTCTGAGCTATCAAGCTGAGCTACCTTATAGAGAAAGGTTTTGCAAGCAGAAAAATCACAGTATCTGAAATAAAGTGTTAGATAAATCAATGCGACAACTATGTGGAGTGACAGGAATCCAAAGACTATTTTGAGTCCTTAAGTTTATTTCCTGTGTATCTTCCTCTGCCTGATATGACATTAAGTTGCAGTGTATAGACAATTTGGGAAAGTGATGCAACATCTGTGATGTGCAACACTCAGTTCCTGTAGAATGACAGCTGCAGCAAGAAATAGCTGACTTGTACCAAATGAGGGTCACTAAAGATGTAAATCAGTACTAGGAAACAGGAAAGAATGGTAATGAAAGGGAACATTTACTGTGTCAAAAGCAGTCTTAAATGCTTTCTTATTCAAAAAACTTTCTCCCTTTTCTAAACTTATGGGTTCTATTATGGCTTCACTGAAAAATGTTGTTGACCTTGTCACAGCCACTTTCACAAACTTTAGCTAACCTATTTTAATGAACATGAGATGTATAATAAATGTTGTATATGAACTATATATTACATATGATTGAAATTGTAGCTGTGCATGGGTATAGCTGTATACTTCACACTTGCGTGATATGTAATGTCACACTTGTGGAGAATATCACCAAAGATGTTATTGCTATTGCCCTGCTGCTCTGGTAAATTTGTTGTGGTTTGCATTTCCATTTCTAGATGAAGCATAAGAAAAGCAGGGTGATGGCTGCTGGGACAATGTGACCGTACTTCCACGTGACTCACTCAGTCTATGTCTAGGTCTTTTTTGGACATTTCTGCCTGTTTGTTTTAATCTCATTTGTTGCTACCTTATTTTTAAAAGGCAAGAAGATCATGGTTGTCTCTCCAAGACAGACAGGGTCTGAACTAAACAAACACTAGTGTATCAAAGCTGGTTTGTTTTGCACTGTGGTTTCAAGAGAAAGCTGAATTTCATTATGTGCTTTGACTTGGTGATGCAAACTTGTTTCTCTGATGACTTTAATACCCAGTTGCTTAGAGACAATCTTGAAAAAAATTTCCAGCTAGATCAAACTGGGGAAAAACAAAAAAACCCAACCACACAAAGAAAAACCCTTCAATAATTCTGGAGAGATTAAAAGAAAATAGGTGTAAAGAAAAATATATTATTGTCATAATTAAGACAGTCTTGTGATTGCTGTTTACAGTGACTTGGCAAACAATATCAGGTAAATATGACTTTTCCTTTTCTTTCATTCTGAACTAGATAAAAGATACATGTCTGCAATGGTGAGAAAAAGATCACTTCCCAATGGGCCAGTCACTTAGGCTATTCAGTGCACAGCATATGTTGCATAGGTGCCTGATGCTCTGAAGCAGCGTCTGGTTGAACCAGATGATAACTTCAATACCTGTTGTGCTATCCAGCCACTTCTCATACATCTCCATGACAAAGCACAATAAAGCACACCACCCACCACCACAACCAATGTGACTCATGCTTCATAAGTGTTCAAATACAGTAGGAAATGTTGTTACTTACAGGTTGATACTGGAAAGGAAAAAGTGCCCTTGCAGACCCACAAAGAATAAGCAGCTGGACAAGTCTGCCTCCAGTATTGTTGAATACTCATCTGTAGCGGGGTTAAGTACTGTCTCTCCATAACAGGAAGTTCTTGACCTCAGGACAGTATTTCCAGTAAGATCCTGTTCACTTAAGGATATGAGATGACTGCTGATGTTGCACAACTTTTATTTGAGGAGCCATTTTGGTAGGATCTTATGGGACCTTGAACCTTTCTGCACCTTCAATTCATCCCCATACTTGGCATCTGTTCCTGTGGTGGCTCACAGCTCTGACTGTCATGGAGAATGAATGCAGTTTGGGCAAGTCCCCTCTTGGCAAAGTGGCCTGTGAGGCTGTTTCAGCCAGCCTCCTGTTTCTGCTACATCAACAGTATTCCTGATTGATCTTTGCTGACTATGGATTCTCCATCATAATACAGATAAGATTTGCATTTCTGTCTGGTTACCATCCCAAGAAAGCTATCCCTAAATGCTTAGAGACTGATATAACCAGAATTTGTCTTACAGTACATTTTACCCAGGAAAAATTCCTGGCAAGTATAAAGAAATAAGTCAATGCCTACTGCTGTGCTGCTTGGAATTATAGCGGGGTGAGGGAACCAACTACTGCAGGAGATCAGAGGACAATAAAATTCTTTGGGGATCCCCAAAACATTCCACTATGTCACAAAATTGGATAACAGGCAGGAAGCAGAAAGAAACAGTAGAATGACAAACAGAAAATGGTTCTTATTTTTAGTTCACTTGATTGGTGCAAGATATTTGCAACATGTTAGTTGAGAAAGTCAAGAGTGATACAAGCAGTGATATGCAAAGATACAAAGAAAAGGCACGTACCTTGCACTCACTGTCAAAAAATTTTAGTTAGTACTTGCCAACTGTTTATCCCTTAAGTGGTTTGCTTACAGTAACACAGGAAATCTGATTCATATAGGAAATCTTTTGAGTCCTGCTCCATAAAATCTTTCTTTCTAGCCTGTCTAAAACTGATCAAAAAGAAAGACAGAGAAGAACAACTATGGGATTATTGCTCTTCTCATAAAAAAGGTATTTTCAGGGTATACTTTACTAAAGATAGCTGCTTAAGGGACTTTTGCACATCCAGTGAGGTGAAGCATAACAGCTGATCTTTTTGAGTTACTCTTTTTTTTATTGAACACTTGGTCACAGACTGCCCTTTATCCTACATGTGTTTCTGGTTACTATAATTCAAGACAAAAAGATCTCAAAGTCTTTGGTGAACAGGTAGATTCAGATTTGCTATTGTTCCTTCTTTTTCAGTAGCAGATGAATGCAACCTATAAGCAGCCACTTAAGACAGAATTTTAAATATAGCATTTCAAAAGGTAACTGGTCTATCATTCTTCTGTCTTATGCCATCACACTGTAGGGTTCATTTCATATGAAGCCGTAGCTGAACTGTAAAAAAAACATAGATTGTATAAAAAACTTTAAATGGATTACAAAATGTTACTCAAACAATGACATATTTTTGTGTTAACATTTTTACAGAACAACAGTACTCAATCAGAATCAAGAAAAGAGGTGAATGGGTAGAAGAAAAATGAACTTTTAATGAATAATAAAAGAGAATATTAAGCTGTTCATATTTAGAAATTAACACTTATTTGTTGCATTAAAGGATGAGTTAAAAGATCAAAGGCTTGTAAGTGTCAAGAGAATCAGATGAATGTGTGTATTACTAAATGCCGCACTTTATTTCCACAAGCATAGATTATCAAGCCAAAAGGATTTATTGTAATAGTGTATCCTTCCTTCTTCCTAACACAGACCATAGGATTTTTTAAAGTAGTATATGACTTTTAGAGAGAGGAAAACAACAACAACAAAACCAAACCAAACAAAAAACCCAAAACAAACTTTACAAAGCATTACAATAATTAATTTTGTTGTTAGTTCTCTCCCTAAGTAGATATTTGTTAGGCTGAACAGCTGGGTCACAGCCTGCAGAACTGTAGGCTATAGTTTAAGTGGGCTACAGACTGACATTCCTGGGCCATTGAAGGGGCGTAAACATACCCATAGATAGGACTTCTAAATAATTCAGATGCTTAGAAGAAAACATTCATTTTTAGTGTTTTGCAAAAGTCAAGGCAAACCTTTTTTCCTGTGTATTTATTGATGCTAAGTGGAAAGAAAGGACAAGAGTGTAAGACTTCTAACTGAAAGAAACCCCATGGTAACCATCTTTACGCTTCTGACATCTCCAGAAGGTTCCACAAGAATTCCCAGAATTCTTAACTCTATAAACTGGCAGACGGATAGCCATTGGATTTATTCCTTAAGTCAGATATATTAGTTGCACATAATTTCTAAAAAAAACTCATTTTGATAATACCAGAAGTATTGCAATCTCTGAAAATGAATAAAGCCTTTACACTGCCGTTACCTCCCTTTCTTCAGCACATTGGAGAATTCTTTGAGCTATATTAGTGTTCTTTGTAGTATCTAAAGTCTGTGTCTCTTTGGACCCTGCATTCGAGTGATAACAGCTAATTTTATATAAGTTTCCTTGGCTAGGTGCTGTTGCTTTACATAATATGAAATTGCAAGTTTCATTCCCCATCAGTTCTTTTGTTTCTCTGTGAGACTATTGCATGATTCCAAGCAATAGTGTCAACATATTACATACTGTGTTAAATTTTTCATTTACTGAACTATTAGAAGTAATATCACCTTTCTACTTCTATCCAAGAGTCTTTGCTTCAGTCAAGTCTCCTTGTTTAATGCTTCTCTGGGAACCAAAATGCATTTTAATAACACATTATTTCTTCATGTCCAAATGTCTTGTACATTTTTCTCTGGCAGAATTGTACCAATTATAACCTGCTTTGACTTTTCATTGATTTTGTTATGCTTGCTATTTTTGCAAGGTGGATGATTGATGCTAAAAGTTCTGTGTGAGGTGTTGTGGAAACCTGAGCAGAAAAGGCAAAGCCACTGCTCAGAAAGCCACAATCTGATTTGGATATTGTTCGTACTATTTAAACATGTTCAGTTTCATTTAAGCATGTTCATTTAAGCACATGCTTGATGCTCTAAGCATGTTAAAAGGTGTGCAGTTAAAAGTCTTCCTTCTCTTGGTGATAAAGACAAAAGGTAGGATGCTTGACTTCCTTTCCTTGCAGAGGTAGAGACTTTCGCAGTCAGTACTTCCCCTGAGAAGCTGTCATTATCAATGATTACGGCAGCTGGAGGCAGAATGACTGTGAACAGTAAATGTTTTGCTTAGCATTCATCTTCCAGTCTGAATCCACAAGTCAGCCACATCATGTTTAACACTGACATTGGGAAGTAAAAAATTCTCTTCTGTTTTACTAATTGGCTTTTTTAGTAGCTGAAGTACAGCTTCAAGGTGTTGGGAAAAATAAAAAGAAAACCAAACAAAACAAAAAAAAACATGAAAGCAAACAGAAAATCTGTCTGTGACTTCAATGGTTTTATTATTGCTCTGAGGAGCCTTTTATATAAGAAACATCACCTGATAGAAAGACATTCCAGTGACAGGGTATTCAAAAGACTCACTTGACAATAATGGTCAGCTATACATTTAATAGTATCTAGCCAGAGGTGATGATTGTCACGGGCTTTCCTATTCTGAAGTTTGTCTCACTTCCGTATCAGGAATAGTGTGGTGAGAAGGACTAGAGAAGTGATTGTCCCTGTGTACTCGGCACTGGTGAGGCCACACCTCAAGAACTGTGTTCAGTTTTGGGCCTCTCACTACTACAAAGACATTGAGGTGCTGTAGCATGTCCAAAGAAGAGCAACAAAGTTGGTGAAGGGAACAAGTTTTATGAGGAGCAGCTGAGGGAACCAGTGTTGTTCACCCTGGAGAAAAGGAAACTGAGGGGAGATCTTATAGCTCTCTACAACTACCTGAAAGGAAGTTGTAGCCAGGTGGGGGTCAGTCTCTTCTCTCAAGTAACAAGCAATAAGACAAGAGGAAATGGCCTGAAGTTGCACTAGGGAAGATTTGGATTAGATATTAGGAGAAATTTCTTCACTGAAAGGGTTATCAAGCAGTGGAGCAGGCTGCTCGTAGAAGTAGTGGAATTGCCATCCCTCGAGCTATTTAAAAGAGAGGTAGACGTGGTGCTTAGGGCCAAGGTTTAGTGATGGTTTTGGCAGTGTTAGGATGATGGTTGGACTCAATGATTTTAAAGATCTCCAAGCTAGACAATTCTGTGATTTTATGATTTTTTTCTGCCTCTGCAAAGAACAGGCTGATGTCTGACTGTAAATAAGGGAGGAAATATTTTAAGTTGAGCAATATTACAGTACTGCAAACAGGGGAAAAAGAACCCCACAACAGAGTAGTTGGGTAAGGGTTGTATCCTAATAGCAGACTAATGCTAGAGCCACTTCCTAGGATATTTACAATGCACATGACACTTACTCATTGAGAAATCTCTTCGGGGATACATTTCTCTTTTAAGAGTATTGAACACAGAGTCCACATCTATGTTATCATCTCCATAATTTATGTTAATGTAAAATTTTGCTAAATTAAAATGGAACAACATAAAACTTTTTACTTGGTATTGTAAAGAGGTTAACAGCTATGCAGTGTGTGATCCAGGGGCAGTGAAATTAAGAAAGATAGACAAACTCTGATAATTTGTTCCATGATCGATATGCATTGAGTTTCAATTACAGATACCATATTTTATCTTAAATATTTGAATGTATACGTAAGTCTCATTAGAGAGACACTTAATACCACTACTGTCATTAAACAGTAGAAAGTTAGAGCTTTTCAGAAAGTCAGATACGGTTTCAAAATTATAAAGGATTTTGTCAAAAAAGTATTCTTGTTTTCCATTTTTTCATGTTTCTCCCTAAGGATTTATTTTAGAAGAAGTTATTTGACTCAAAATGGGAAACAGTTGTCAGAACTCCAGTTTTGGCAAACAAATTGAGCCTGTTAACTAGAGTGATAAAAATAGATTTGGGGCAGTATGCTATAAGTTATAATTATAGATGTGTTTGGAAATATATGAAATTAAAAGAAAATATTTTTTTTTTTCAGTCAGTACATTTTATATTATGCGATGCAATAACTTTTTCAGCTGAAACTCTGGCCATGTTTCAGATAGCACAATTACTACAGCTTTAATATGGATGTTTAATCATTAACATTCTTGTCTGAAATAATAAAAGAATATGAAGCCAGAACCATTTTAACAGCTTCTATATCTCATCTTTCAAAGAGCTGTTGGCTTTCTTGACTTCCAGCTGACAAAAAGGAAGTGGGTAAAGTAAACTTCCTCAAATAGTGATTGGCATTTATTTAAATCAGGATGCCAAAGCAGCCACAGTGAATTTCCCTACATAACTTCAGAAAGACTTAGAACTAGTCAAGTAGGGATTTAAGTGTATCACCAGGAAAAGAAGTTATTATTTTTAGGAAAACAGAAAGTAATTTTCAAGTCTAAAAAATTTCTCGTCAATTGAATTTTTACATTGTTGCTATAGAATGAATATTGCTATACTTGATTTATTTGAAACTGTGGCAAAAATGAAGCTAAATGGAATAACATAAAGCTCAGGAAAAGAGAGTTAAATTACAATTTCATACAGTTCATTAACAACAGTTGAAGAAAGGATGTATAGTAGTCACTATTTGTGTAACCTATTAAAATGGCCTAACTTCATTATTTATCTGAACCTTTGATTGTTTGGATTATAAGAGATCTCTTAGGCACAGAGCCTAGCATAGAGATATCCCAACTGCTAACTTGTGTTAGCAGAAATGTTAACTACAAATAAAATCAATTTAAAACTATTCTGCATTTGACAAGCAGAACTAATAAAGTATAAATTGTTGTGCTATTATAAGCAGACTACACAGACTATCCTGTTCCTGCCAAGCAAGATCACTCAATACTCAGTTATTCTGCATGCTATTTGGATTTGCTGGTTCATTTAGTTGTAGCTCTTGTCTACAAGGTTTCTGAAAACTCTAATGATGTAAATGATGTGTACTCAAATTTTAATAAAATCATTCCTCAACACTAAAGTCTTTTAGTACTAAAGACTAAAGTATAATAACTATACACCTTAATCAAAATTAATTTGAAAGTATTCAGTTTGTATTTAATGTTCAATCTTTGGGATAACACATATGTGGTTTCAGACTTGTCCTTGTTTTACAGGAATGATTTGTGGATTATAGAATTCCATGAGACAGGATGGGACAGTGTGCATATGCTTATGAATCATTTGGACTTAATATTATTCTGTAGTCCTACGATTAATGAAAAGACAGAATGCTGTGATCAACGCCAGAATCCATAAGATGAATTTTTACTAGATTACATTTAGTTTTGTTCAATAAAAGTTTAATAAGGTTATTTTTTGTCACTATATTATGATCCACAATATTTATGCACTTAAGTAAACCACTTCTACTTCTTCAGTGACTAAGAAAGTGAGATTATTTCATCTTCATCAAGAAAATACCATAATACATTTTTTAAGATACTGCTAAATTTTTAGATCAACTGTGGACTTTGAGATGCTACTTAACATCTGAAGCTACTTATGAGTTTGAAAAAAAAAGTTGCTAGAATATTTTTGTATATTCGCTGTCCATTAGTTTAACATATGCAATCAACTTCAAAACATTCTTCTAATGCCCTTCTTTTCCTCAGCAAATGTAAAAAAAAAATCCTGTCTTGTAAAACAAGTCTACTGTAACAGAAGTCCATAGTCTTAAATTCAGTATTTGGGCTAAAAGTGAAAGTGCTACTAGAAAGGACAACAATTTTATCTTCCACCAACCTTCTGAGACCTGCGTAACTTATCATCAGTACAGGGGAAGGGATCTGTGGTATGGAATGTGATTCATTAGCCACAGATTACCATGTTTCCACCCTTGTTCATCTTTGATTACCAAAACATCTTCACCCTGGCTGTGTTTCAGAAAGCAAAGGAATGGAATGAAGAACACACAAGCCATTGAATTATAAAATCCAGTGTTTCAGACTTCCAGGGTTTGACACCCATCAGGAATTATCTCTTGCATAAACTTTCAGCAGTTTTTGGTTTTGCTTAATAGAATATTTTGTTCAAAGGTGGGTTTTTTGAATAATATGATAATGAGTTAAATATACTTTAAATTAATCTAGCCAGGTAAATTATAGGCAAAGATTCTTTCTTTAACTATTACCTTCATATGTTGTTACATTTACTCTTTGTTTCTCTGGACAGTTTTCTTTCTCATTTGTTTTAGTAGAAAGCCCTGTCTTTTTGCTCCCTCGAGTACAACCTGCCATCTTCATGGGTTCATACCTCATTCATTCCTCCATTCAAGACTTAAAGACACAAAACTGTATCTCAAAGATGCAATTTACTTTGATTTTTTGGAGGTCACTGCATATTTCACTATTAAATTAAGTATGGAGCTTATAGGATCTCAATGTGATCTCCACAGAGGTGAAAATATACTAATATTCTTAAATTGTGATTAAATTATTAAATATTATTAAATATACCAATATACCATTAACAGATGGTAGTTAATGACAGTTAATTGTTTTATAAGTGTACGGATTCAGTCCAAATTGATATGATTTTGTTTTCCTACAAGCTGTCAACTACAGAAATTCTTTCTCAGCTGAGGGTGTCTCTCACTAAAAGTGCCTCATAACTTTAAGAAGAACCTGGATCTCAGGCTGATTGTGTGCTCTCCCATATGGTAACACTAAGAGGTCTTCTCAAAATTTTAAATACATTCTTTATGTACATTTGGTCACAATGAAAACTGAATTTACAATACTTGTGTTTCCTGTTATGAGACAATCCTTCCACCTCCTGGGTTTACTTTAAGGGTCATGATGGTCCTTTGCATTGGCAGCAGTGTGAGCTAAACAAACGCTGTTTCCTTCTGTCTCTTCTGAATGGGAATTTCTACAATGCAGTTGGCTGTTTTTCTTCTGCATCAATAGCATCCATATGCTGATTCTTCTTCTGCTCTATTTGATATTTTCTTTATTCTGGGATCTTTTCCAATTTAGCTACGTAAGAGGTGGTCATCTTTAGTCTGTTGCCATGGCTAACACACTGCTAAAAAACCAGAAATTTTGAAAAAGGGCAGTGTGGGCCTAGAGTGAAGTCTGAAGAATACGAAATGTAACGTAGAAAACAGAAAAATGAGCACATAATGCTGCACATGACAAATACATCTAAAGGAAAACTGATTAGTCAGAATCAATCAGCAATGGGAGATATACAATAATTGCACAGAAGTCTCAGATACGTGTTCAAATTACCACTGCTCAACAAGTTTCTGAGCATGCATTGAACCAATGCAACTGTCTATGTTCTTAGCCTATGACAACAAAACATCAAGTAACTTTGCTTAAGCTATTTCTGTTGCAAGTTTGATCAAATTACATTCTTCTGCTTTTATTGTGTGCTTGCACATTAAAAAGGGGATTAAAGCTGTTACACTTTTGCCTTTTAATCTACAGGAAAATATTTTATTTTCTGTTAAGTAGGGACTTGTTCTTATTGACTGCGGTGTACTTCTTTAGTATTTCTTTTTCTACTCCAAACATCCACCAGCTGCACACAAATCTGAACTGACACAACACAAACATTATAATGGCTATCAGTGAGTGGCAACTTGAGCATTTGTGCTGTCCCAACAATCACTGAATTTTGTACGTGAACATTGTGGTGATCCTGTGCTGACAGAAATAAAAAAGAAGGTAAGATCTTATGTTTTGTTCAGATTTACACAGAAAGGCTACATGTGGTACATCAATGAATCCAGAACTTGTGATTCAATCCAGACCAATGTTCTTTCAGAGGTTGCCATGTGCTTAATTCTGGTTCTGTTGCATATTAATAACCTGATAATATAAAATGTGTCTGACACTGAAAGACTCAGAAAATTGGAAGAGAGAAAAATGAGTAAAGAAAGAAAAACAATATGATGGGCTCTTTACAGAGTAAGGCAGGGCTTTTAAAACCATGACCTAAAAGATGTGATCATTAAAACAGACTTTTGGTAAAACCACACAACTGTATTACTTAAGCCAGTTAGGGGTACAATATGCTTTTCCTGAAAAATGGTAGTTCTTTCCATGTGTTTATTTGATTTCTGTACTGGAAGCTGCAGTAAGTCACATTAATGACTTAACATACCTCAGTAGTCACATAGACATCACCAACAAGAGGACACCTTCTAGTGGAAACCAGAGGTCAGGGAGCTTCATCAAATTCATCACAAACTGAGACAGTCTCAATGAAAGCATGTAAAATGTTCTTTGGAATCAGGTAGGAGAAAAATACCAGTCACGCTACTTACTCCTTACTCTTATGAACATAAGGTATTATTTTTGCCCACGCTGTATTTTTTTTAATGAACAGTTTCTGTTCATTGTTATAACTTCTTTCATTTTATGCATGTAAAAACCAGACACAGCCATGGTTGATAAAAAAACAAACAAAAACACAAACAAGTACGTTAAGGCAGTAGAGCCAAATTTTAGCTGAATCAAATAACAAATCTGACTATCCCCTTGAACCGGATTTGTCTGTGAACTGCTATTTTGATTGTGTTTTTCCATTTATTTTTTTTATTTATTTATTTTTTCCTGGTGCTTGAACCAGAATGAAGTTGAAAGAACTTGACTGTATTATCTCTTCTTCCTGTTCCACCTGTGTTTCTACATCCCTCTTTTCCAAATGCTTATGGATACAAAATTCGGTTGTATACCTTCATTAAGACGTCAAGTAGCACTTCCACATACACTTACTCTAGAAATGTGGAGAACTGTAGTTAAAATAGGAGAATAAAGCAGGGAGACTGGAATGTTATGCTGAAGTTACATTGCCAGGGAGACAACATCTCAGCTGTAACAATTTGCGTAAGCTAAAATTTTGGGCAGGAATCTCTAGTAGGTGATAGATCAGGTCTCCAGAAGAAACACAATTGGCTAATTGGCATTTGTGGTAAATCTGAATGTCTAGGATGCAATGGACTCCTGATACAGATCAGTTGCACATATGCAGTGGATATGACATGGTTTAAGCTTGACAAAGTTTAGCAATTGCCATATTAGTCAATGTTGGCAAGTATAAAGGAGGCATAGTCAGGCTGACAACAAATTAATTATGTAGGACACCAAAAAAAAATTATAAAATTATTGATCATGTTAAAAAAAGAAATGTTTTCTTCCAGACCCAAAACAATACTTTATATTTTTAAAATTTATTTTCTAAGACAAGAAAACAACAAGACTCTTTCCTCCTCCATGGAAAATGTACTTGATATAAATGTTTAAGGTTGGGATTATCCTCAAAATGTGTTGAAAATTTCCAGTTTGTTTACCTTAAACTTTAAGAAGTAAGTATATATAACTGTAGACAAACAATAGTGTCCTCTACAATACTAAAAATTGGTTTAGGATTAACCTGTTTAAATTAACTTTCACAAAAGCAAAATTTGCTCCATATGGTTATTTACGTAATAATGGCATGTATGTAATATCAATTTTCAGAATGTGCTACAACTTAACAGAAAGAAGAAAAAACAACTGATAAAAACACAATAAAAAGATCAATGATCTTTTCTGCACCACAGCAAGTTTAATACATAAATAAATAACATTGCAAACTATTCTAACATTATCCAAGCCACAGGACTGGAAATTCATCACGTATTTAAACATTTTTGGGGAGAAAAGTTTTGGGTTTTTTTTCCCTTTTTTGGTGTGGGATTTTTTATGTATTTTTTTCTTTCGGAATTTTATTTAAAATCTGCTCTTGAATTTAAAGTTCTTTTAAAATGCATACTAGAATGATTAAATGCACCACAAAGCAGCTTAAGCTAATTGAAGTGGCCACAAAAACTGTCAATGCAAATTGAACCATCTGGATGAACACATAAAAGCTTTGGAGATATTAAAAAGACAGGTGGCATTCAGTTCCTTTCCAACTCTTCTTCACAGTATGGTTAGAAAACCATAAGAAAGAAAAGTAAAACTCTTCAGGCCACTGAGAAAAAATCTAGTGTCAACAAGATATTTCTGAAAAGTACAAGGTAAGTCACCTACAGTATTAGGGAAAGTTAATGGGGCACCACAGGAAAATAAATAAAAAAAAAAAGAATAAACTCAAGTGCATAAACCAATAAACCAAAGGAGCAACAGTTACTCAGTGTACAAAGTAGGATCAAGCCAAACTGTAACATAATTCTTTATCTTTATAATGATATTTTTTTAGGTAAGATACTTAACTGGATATGCAATATTTGACTGAAGTTTCAACACAGTCATACATTTTGTGAAGGACTGGGCAAATCCCGTAAGTGCTAATTTTCAGAAAACATGAGCATCTATTTTTCTATTTCATGTCTGTGAGAATTATGTGTGCTCAAAGGTTCTAAAAAATAAGACTTGACTGTTTTTGAAGTCTTGTTTATAAGTGATGGTGCCATTTCTTCTTCTTTTCTACATTATCTATCATACCTTTTCAGATTGCCAGGGGTTGTTGTTGTTAGGTTTTTGGGTGAGATTGTTGGCTTTTTTAAAAGGATGATCATTGACTGTGAACTGATATATTCCTTTGTACAGTAAATTTTCAGCCAGGCTGTCTAAACAATGCGGTAAAAAAAGATAGCAGAATTGGGCAAAATTGCTCAAACCTCCTGTTCCATGAAAATGAGCTTATTATTAAATGAAGTGCTGTCTGTATAAAACTTGTCTTTTTCACACATTTACATCTTGATTGCACTTAAGATGATTTTTAAAAAGGCTCAAATAAATAATTCAATGATGTTTTTATAGCATTTAAGATATTTTACATAACATTTTACAAAAACAGACAAACACCAAACACGAGTTTTCCTTTTCAGATTATCAGGAGTTTAAATTTTTTAGCCTCCAAAAAAAATTCTAAAAAATCAAGTAGGTCTAAAAATAATAAATAATAACCACAGGAATTACTTGGTAAATCTCAGAAAATAAATGTTCAGTTTTGATATGCTTATGGATAATATTTGAGCTCACCTGGAAGAAGCCCCTGTTGAGAAAAGCCGATGTTTTCACAGCTGCTCTTTTTACTCAAAGATAAATAGTTCTTTTATTGTCAGTTACATGTATTGGAATAGCTTTACATTTCAAACACATTTGGATTGTTTCACATATGCTACCCCACGTGGTTTTCCTATTAATGTTTTTTGATGTGTGGAATTTCCTTCCAAGTCTCCTGGGGTTTCTGGTCATTACACCTTGAAGGACTGTGTCAGTATCTATAGATGGGGAGAGACATGGCATCTGACCACTAAAGAATCATCAGTCTGCTAAGTATCCAAACCCTTGTAAAGCCAATAGAATCACAAAATGATACAGGGTTGGAAGGGACTTCTGGAGATCTAGTCCAACACCCTGCCAAAGCAAGTCCTCAGAGAGCAGGTTGCACAATGATTTGTCCAGGCGGGTTTTGAATGTCTCCAGAGACAGAGGCTCCACCACTTCTCTGAGCAGCCTGTTCCACTGCTCTGCCACCCTCAGAGAAGTTCCTGCTCATGTTTAGGTGGAACTTCTTATGTACAAGTTTGTGCCTATTTCCGCTTGTCCTCTCACTGGGCACCACTGAAAATAGACTGGCCCCTTCCTCTTGACACCTACTTTTTAAGGTCCACAAGGGCACATTGCTGTCTCATGGTCATCCTGTTGTCCACCAGGACTCCCAGGTCTTTTCCCTCAGAGCTGTTCTCCATCAGGTCAGGCCCCAATCTGTATTGGGGTGTGGGGTTATTCCTCCCAAGGGGCAAAGAGGAGCATTCTTTCAGGACTCCATGCTCTTCCCCTGACAGGTCATAGGTCTCTTCTAGGAAGCACCCTGCCAGCTAGCCACTGAGGGAAATGTCAGCTATATATTGAGATTTACAGCAGAATTAAATAGTCTTTCAGATATAGTATTTGATATATTCACTGGACTAATCCTTCAGGTCTGGCCAGGCTAAGCACCTGTAGTTCTTTGGAGTCTGTGATTGGTAATGATCTAAAATGCTTTAAATACTCAGTTTTCTAGTGTATGTTCAGTGGGTCATGGTGTGAGAAACTGTGATATTATTGCATATACTTGAAAAGTTTCCATGATACAGCTAAAACCCCGCATACCATTAGAACAGGGTCTGCTTTAGGGCAGCTGTCCTTACTCAGGTGCACATTCTTGTTGCCAAGACCGGAAAGACCCCAACTGGAAGAAATAGATATAACAGTGCCTGACAAGATAAAATATTGGAAGGAAAATTAGATCATTATTATCATCTTGGCCTCCATGCAAGGAAGTCTATCTGCACCTTCTTTATAGTGCAGAGATCAGGACTGATTGTGGGCTTGTGGGTGTTTTGGTTTTTTTTAAACCTAGTTTTTCATTTTTTGTTATAAAAATAGAAAGCATTATCATTTTTAAAGTGAAATATTTCGAAGTACTTGTTAATTGTAACTGTAACATGAAGGTAGTATGATAAATTAAAATAGTTTTTTGCATTTAATGATGTACAGTTATGTTTCAAAAATAGAGCAGCATTGGTATTTCACAACATATGTAGGTACTTAATGAATGATCTATAAAAATGGGGTATTGACTTCTGATTGTACAGCAATTGTTAGATAAGTCTTTAATAGTAAACTTCAGATGTGAGAGATTACATGTGAAACACACATGTAATATAATAATACTGCTTCATTCTTGTAACTTAAATTTTCCTACAAAGTCCCCTCTCTGACTTTAAATAAATTCAATAGTAGGAGTACCATCTCAAGTAAAATGGACTGGTTTTTTTTATATTAGAGTGGCAAAAGGTAAAATGTTGTTCTTGCTTTGCGTTTCTTTTCAATACTTGTGTTTATAAAAGAAAAAATAAATAGAATCACAGAAAAGCATTTGTAAGGGTTCTGAATGGATTTGAATAAGAATAGACTAAAATCTTTTAAAATAGTCATGCATCTTCTCTTCAGTTAAGAATGAATCTTTTCTTTCTTAAGCAAGAAAAAGAAAGAGACTTCTGTTCTTCCTAGGTGGCCCTAGTTTAGATTATGCTGGAAACAGAAAAAAATTAATTTGTCAAACTAAGGCATCCAAAAGTTAGACAACTAAAACTGAGCTAGTCACGTTAGGCTCTTCACGTAGTCTGAGAAATAGGCACCTCCAGAGGGCGATTCAGCTCATTTTAGCATAAGTGTCTTGAGATAAATGAAGTGAACAACCTTAGAGGGTAACAGCCTCATATTCAAATGTCTAATTTTCAGATGTCCAAAAGCAAAAAAGGTTAATTCACTCAGAATGACCAAAACCCAGAAAAAGTGCCTAACCTCCCAATATCCTGACACCAAAGATTGCATTCATCCCAGCTAGTGTTCACTCTCTGCTCACATTCTTTCATCTGAAGGTCTGGGACAGAGGATGGAGGATATGGAAGAGAGGTATTGCTCACCATAAACAGAAACTCCTGGAGTGTTGAGTTTTTTAATATTGTAACTATGTATGAAGAGAAAAGCAAAACACTCTATGTTTTTTATAGGAAATATAAAAAAAAAAAAGTCAAAACTATTTTTAGAAGTAACTTTTTTTTCCACAAAAAAAAAAGAGCATTCCTAATTGTGCTACTAGATATATGACTGATTGAAATATTTTGATGTTTCACATACACACACTTTGAATGTGAACATTCAGTATTTTCCAATAAAAGTGAGCAGCTGTTCCCTAGAGAGTATTCCCATTTTTAAACTTACTTCAAATATTTTTCTTCTTCCCTTTCACCAATCGTAACAATTTCTGCTCTTCCTAACAAGTATTTCTAAAAATGAAACAACTTTTATGAAGGACTCCCTATATTAAAACATTCTAAGGTCAGAGAAAACCTTGAGAGTTTGATCTGATGGGTAAAACAAACTATCTGATTTCTACCAGTAATTTCATGTTCCAAACAAATTATTTCCAGAAAACAACTTAAATTTGGTTTTAATCTCTGCCCTAATTCTGATTCTACCACAACTCCTGCTAACTTGCTGATTAAACATTCTTACTGTTAGCATTCATGCCCTTGTTTGCATCTGAATTTATTCCCATTTTATTTTAAGAACTGAATCTTACTAAAACTTTGCAGTCTGCGGTCCGGAACTCTTCATTAACTGAGTTCTGTTGTCCAATAAAGAGCCACCAAATGGTGGGGAAAGTATCCCTTTGCTATCTTTTGGTTAAACTAAACAGATTGATTCATTCTTGTTAGAGAGTTTATTGAAACAAGAGTACTTGAACTTAATAATAACACTTAGAAAGGACAGTCCCCTATCTTCAGTGCTGCCCTGGGAGTCAGGGGTGCTGCTGAGAAGTATTAACTGGGGAGAAGCAGAGTGGAAGAAGTTGGGCAAGGCAGCCTCTTTCAAGTCTTTGATAGATTTATGTCTTGTATAAACAGCATTTAGAAGTACACAAATACTCTCTTGTTGCTGAGGAGCTCGAAATCCTTTGTAATTCATAGTGTATTGAATCTCACATCTTGCCTGCAAGCTAGATGAGCATTATCCCTGTTTTAGACAGAGGGAAATTGAGGCAGAGCTAACTCATATGATTTGCCGCAGAAGCAGATTACCTTTCTGCCTTATTCACTAGCCTGAGCTTCAGCTTTTCAGTACCTAAAAACATGTAAGTTTGAGCGGAATCTGCAAGTGGATAAACATCAGGGAATTTCCTTCTAATGCTACCTGTTGATCTGTTGGTCCCTAGAGATTAATATATGCAATATGCATGGTCATTTGCTTCCAGATTGTGTAACTTCAAATTTCCTTTTTATTCAAACAGGGTCTGATTCCAAACCTGTTGAAAAATGGAATGAATTTCACAAGTTTTGAATTAAACTTATAACTGTGTCTTCCATTTTAAAATGTGATGTGTACATTAACGGAACACTATTGTTTCAGCTATGAGACTAAAATTATTTTATGCTTATGTACAGTTTCACCTAGGCAGAATGATTTTCCCTATACATATAAATTCCAAGCCAACAAGAACAAAAGCTAGTGGTGATTTAAAATAGACTGTTGAACTTTCTTTTCTCTGTAGTTTTCAGCTAGAGTTTTATGTAGGCTAAAGGTTAAAAAAAAAAAAAAAAAGAAAAAAAGAAAAAAAAAGAAGAAATTATAAAAATCATCAAATTAACAGATCCCCATTTAAATCAAGGGAGAATGAGCGTTTTCTCCACCCTGTTGCTGATAAATTCATTTGTACTGCAGAAAAACCGCTGGATGGCAGCCTTGCTCCTCACAAATTAGAGGCTCCATTCTTGGTTAAACAAGCTTTGTTATAAACCTACAGCCCAAGCGTGTCCTTTGCATGTGCCCTAGTAATGGAGGTGCCTTTGCCTGATTATTCAGAAGGACAGAGATTCTTCACATGCAGGTGCACTTAATCTTTTCAAGATGTAACAAAGCCTTATAAAGCCGTGCTCTGTTGTGTAAAATGTGATATGTCCGCCGATCTTTCATGTTTATTCAGCTTTTTAGGGAGGGAGGGGGTTCCATAACAAAAGAGAGGTAAAAAGTATGCAGCTTGCATGTTTAAGCAATAAGGAGATTGCTCCATTGTCTAGCGTAAACCCCGCCAGTGTGCAATTTCCTTTTTCCTGTTTCCCAAATTAGTTGGTAGGACCAAGTTCCCCCAGGTGGGAATAAGTTCCCCAGACTTCTTGGAAAAACTTGACCAAAAGTTCCCTGTATAGTTCCCCTTTCTCCTTAAAATAACTGGGGAGTGTTGGTAAGATGCATTGTATCCTCTTGCAGTGCTACCCCTAAACCTGTTGACATCCATGTGGAATTTTACTTTAGTAAGTTTGGCATTGAATCTTTTGTTCCTGACAAACATATTTGGAAACAATAATAATCTTCTGCTTCTACCATGGCTAGATTTGCTCATGCTTCTGTGAGACATTTTCCTCTAGATCAAAAAACGAGTCAAAGGGTAGGTCAGAGTAGGTAGGCAAGCATACTGCAAATACAAATCTTTTGCAGGATTCAGGTGCCCCAGTACCAAATGTGATCCTGGTACAGTTCTTAGCATGTCAGTAAGATTATAGCTGAAGAAACATCATCTCTCACACCTTCAGCACGTGGCAGATTCTGTTACCAGTCCCTAGCTGCTTTTCCCTGCCATTCCTCTGCCAAGGCCAAAGGTGTCCCTCCTCCAATGGCCTGCCCTTGAGCTGGCACAAAAGCTTTCTCTATTGTGCCTGTCACCCTGTAACTACCAATATTACCACTGGTCAAGATTTACATACTGATATCTGCTGACTTTTGCTGCTTGCCATTTCAGCCTCAAGGAAGTGGAGCCTATTCTAAAACCTTCTCATCTCTGTGAAATACTAGAGCAAATCCATGGTCAGTAAATATTTCTGCTTGTCACTGTGTGGCCTGGCATTGCTATTTAAAGCTTAACAGAAGAACTTTTAAACAACAAAGCAAGGGACCTGCTTAATCAGTGAGGATTAATAAAGAAACTGCTGCCCTGTGTCCCCATCCATCTCCCACTGAAGGAACAAGTAAACCTCTTGTGAATGAGTTCTTGACCCACCTTTGTTTGCATGGAGCATGTTAAGGAAATCCATTAGATGTTTTTGTACTGGTGGTAACCCCAGAGCTGGTATCCTCACAACAAGGCCAGTACACACCACTCAGAAAGGCAATATCATGAAAAGTCCTAAACAAAACTGTTACTACTTGTTTATCAAAGTCTGGAAAAGTCTTTCTCCAAAAAACATTTTTTTCTGTTTCAAGTAAAGGAGAATCTGCACCAAAGAATGAAATGGCATGCAGGTTTCCAAGCCTTCAGCTAGGTAAGAAATTACTGCATGTGTACCTGTCTCAGTTTACAGCAACCCCCTGTCACAGATAGTCCTTAGCAGAATAATCTTCCCATAAAATAGCGTGTACACACTACACAAGCACGTTCCTCCCTCACTTAGGTCTGTAAAACAGAATGTCTCAATCACTGTGAAAGAGCCATTTGTGACTTTAAAAGCATATTCCTCATCCCATATCTCATACAGGATGAATGCCTGAGACAATGTAAAGAATTCACACCATTTCAGCTGAACTATGCAGATGAGGTGCTTGAAGTGAACTGGTGACTGAGAGCTCTGCTGAGCAGAGAAGAGTGCCTAGGGTATCGTTTAGTCACCTAAATTAGATGCCTAAAGCCACAGCGTGATGAATATTTCTCTTTTCACGTATTTTATTAAGTTGTCAATGTCTGAATGCTTCTATCCAAATCATACTGCATACTTCTGTGGTACTTACTGATTTTCTTGTTCCTGTACATTTGTTTTGCACATGGTATTGCACTCTATTGAAGATGTAATATGTTCAAAAATTCAAGCCCTACCAGGTGGCTGCCTCTTGAGAGCTTTGGATTTGCGTGTAGAATATGCAGCTATCACCTCTGCTGGTCCAGAGGGAGCCTGGATAGATGAAGATAAAATCCTCCACAAGAAGTTACTACAACCCTTCTGCACAGCTGAGACTGACAGCATACAATCCTCTCTTGCTTCATCAATGAAATCTGAATGCAAGCCACCCTGGAGCCTCGCTCTACATTAGTGAAGTGTAAAAATACACTTCTTAAGGAGCAATTACCACATTTGAAATCCATGCCCAGACAGCAGCAACCATCCACTGAGACATGGCCAAAACACATTCCAACTTCTTTCCAAGTATTCAGCACATCAGAAAGTAAGGTGTACGAGAAGTGCTAAAGGAAATCTGAGTCACCCTCGCTGCTTTAGGCTCATGCCTATTGTGCCTGGTGAAAGATGTCCATATTCTTAGCGACTTTGTTGATAGACTTCATCAACACCGTATTTGAAGAGGCAAATCTATCATCCACCCCGCAGCCTGCCTAAGGCTAAATAGAATCTCAACAGATCTTATGTGCCACTGTCTGGTAGCAAAACTTATATTTATAAATAAGATGAGGGATAAACTGTTAAGGAAAAAACAACAAAACTTTCTTTCCACCTTTCATAGCTATTAACATCAGCTATGTCAAGCCAAAGAAGAGAAGAAACTTCGGCAGTGGTAGGGGGTAACTTTTACTTCAAAATAGTTACAAAAATAGTAATAATGCTTTGTAATTCGCATAACATCGGGAACTAACATACCCAGATACGACAATGATGATGACTGTAAAGGACGCATGACTGAATAAATAAATATTTATATGATAGATTTTATTAGTAGTAGTTATGACCTTTGGTCTTGTTTTTCTAATTGCATAATAACACATTTTTACAATAACTATGCAGTAGAATATAAAAATTTCCATTTGGGGGAAAGTTAGTTATTCAAAGGTTTTGAGGCAACCGTGTAATGCCAAGAACCTCTGAAGGGGACTAGCACTTGCATCAAGGTTCAGCCTTTAGTTGTCTTTTTTTCAAGATAGGTCAGTCCATTGGACTACTGGAGTAGTCACCATTTCAAGATCAGACCTCAAGCCTTCATCGCTTTTGAATAGGTGAACCATGCACTCAAAAATAAGGCTGGCAGTGTCTTAGTTGCTCAAGGGGTTCTGCTAGTCTGTGCTAGTAAGTGAGTGAGAGCCAGGGTTTGAGCTCAAGTCCAGGCTCACAGTTATCCCCACTGTTAACAACAGTTATTGTTGGTACATGCCCTCTAACAGTTTTGGCCATTTGTTAACAAGGGCTCTCTGTATTTACAGGAGTGGACTGGCAGGTAGAAAATGCTGTTCCCTACAAGCAATTTGGTTGGGGTTCCCCTGGGTTGGGAAGAGAGTTCAGCTGTGTGGCACATTCCCCCAAGGTCACTCAGCAGTAATACAACAAGGATGTTTTATCTGTTCTGTCCAAGCAGCAACAGTGACCATAGTGACCAACACAACCAAAATCACTACTTCTTATCCCTCTTGTTTCAAGTATTTAACCAAATTCACAGCTTTGTGGATATTTTCTATTTGGAGGGAAAATTTGAAGGTTGTAGAATGACATGGTTTTTCTCCTTTTCTTTTCTTTTATTTTTTTTTCTTTTTCTTTTTTTTCTTTTTCCTTTTCATTTTCTTTTCCTTTTTTCTTTTCCTTTTTTCTTCTTTTATCTAATTCTCATTATTTACAAGGAATACTCAAAGATTATTTCAACAGAACGGAGTCAAATAACTAAAAATTACACAACAATTTTGCTTAAATATTCAACTCTTTTCCAGGAAGCACTGAAATCAGTTAGTGTTTCTCATAACATTTCTCAGAGTCACATTCTGAGTACTTATTTTGTACTTTTTTAAGTGTACTTTGTTTTATGCTCTTCTATTTCTTCGACTTTTACCTAATTCTTCCTCATAAGCACACAAACTTAAGAAAAACAGAGTCAAGGACATATTATTAATATGGCATTGTTTTGGGCAAAGGCATGTATTTCCACTCTGTATGTGGCAACATTATTGCTTCCACTGTCTAAGTAATTGAACTAATTTACCTGTAATATATTTTTCTAATAAAAAAAAAATTACTATACTTACACTGTAATAAAAAGTGGAAATGAATAACTATACTGAAATAGAAGATACCTTCCTGTACTTCTTTCTTGAGTCTTGCCAACACAAAACAAAGGCACCCGACAGCTAAGCTTTCTCACTTACAGGGATCTGTCTGCCAATCTGTTCCACTTCAGCTCTCTTCTGGCTTGAGGTTGTGAGAGTATTTTTTAACCTGATGCTGTACTTCCATTCACAGTCATTTAGAGCTGCTTAACAGCAGAACTTTTTAACATCATACACAGTGTGAACTACATTCATATTCAGCTAATTTACCACAGTATCTTACTCTTTTTTATATCCTGGACCTGCTCCTTCTTCCCCAACAGTGTCCCTGCCTGAGACTTCTCATATCACAGTTAATATGAGATGTGGTTTATCTGCTCATCTTACTTTCAAAGAGCAATACTTCTGGAGGGATGTGGGTTATCTGATTATATGTGAGAAAATATATTCACTGTTCCTCCTCTCAGCCAAATTTTACTTTGAAAAACGAGATGCAGATTTACTAAAAGCTAAATTTGAAAACATCAAAGCTTACCAAATGACTATGCTGCTAACTGAGGGGCTATCTGAAAAGCACTGTGCATCTGTATAATGTTCTTAACATATTAACTCTATGAACCTAAAGAGTAGTAATATTTACAATGCTCAGTTAACATAGTAACTTTAATATTCATTAATCTTCACAAGCTATTCCAAGTCTGCTGCATTAAGAATGAGAAATAACAGTAATAAAATGATCAAAGAAGGTTATTTTATTTGTTTCTGGGATCTTGTCGCTCAAACAATTCCCTGCAGTGATTGCATTTTCTTTTGTGGAAACAATCCTTAATTGAAGGGAACTGGGGACTTCACAAGGTGAAGGATGATTTACAAAGAGAACTCCAGGTGGAGAAAAACACCAAGGAAAGCCTTCTTTTGAACAAAAACCAAAACTGAATCGTATAAACAGAAACAAAGCAAAGGGAGAATAAAAGCACTACTGACAGAGACCAACCAACTCATCTGGATGGAAGCCATCACTTTGTGGGAAATAGAAAGCAGAAGGAAGTGACCATCAAGTATTCCCTTTGTAATGAGCTGACATCACTCAGTTCTCTGCCGGACAAGGGTATCAAATTGTCTGTGCTCCCATTTCAGGACAGTGTAGAAAGCCATACCTGGCTGCAAATTTTACTGCTGTTATGTTTTTGTTCTCTGGAGTTTCTGTCTGACAGCAGGAAGACAAATAAATCGATAAAAGAATATTCTTCTGGGTGATGACCTTTGCAAATACTTTTGTTCTGCCCTAATAAATGGTAATTCAGAAAATTGTTGTCATTTAGTCTGCTTCTAACAAACAAAAGGGAAAAAACCAGACCTTACTTCCTGAGTTACTAGATTATCAAGAGCAGTAGGAGATTAGTGTATTGGGAAAGGAAGGAATAGCTTTATGAGGATTTAGGAATCTCTGAAACCTCATCACCACCGGTGACCTTCAGGACCTTCCTACGTGAAAATCCAGCCGGACACCTGCTTCTCCCACTCTGTGGTTTGCAACTCTTTACCTATTATATTTGTCTGAGCGTATTATGTTCTCCATAGAAACACTACACTCCCTTACGTGAAAACTAACCCATATGGAAAACTCATATATCCCAGATAGCTGATCAAATATATTTCATATGTTTGAAATATACTGTGAAGTTTATACAAAGCTGGCTTGAACTCATACCACATATAATCTCTGCTATGGAATGAGATATGTTTTTAAATGAGTGAGAATATAATAATAAAAAAAAAAAAATAAAAAAAAAGATTGAAAGGCTATATCATATACCCCCCCCAAAAAAAAAGCAGTTAGTTTTATATCAGACAAAAATTGTGGTAAGGAATTTGGGTTGTTTTGTGAATGATTCTGAGGTAGTACAAACACAAACCATGTGGAAATACATTTTGCAAGCTCGTTTATTTAGGAAGGATGGACAGTCTTGTGGTTTCAGACTTGGAAAAGCTGGGTCCATCTTCTGATTGAGACGTTCAGGTAATGTTACGCAGGCACTCTGTTTAACTTTGGCCTGAGTTGTCAGCTGTAGAGCAGACAGAACACCGTTTCTTACATGTGTCATGAAGAAGAAAGAAATCTGTTAATGAAGACATGACGATACAGGGTATATAAGAGCTTTTATAAATCAAGTCATATTCTGGTTTCATGCCTGAAAATTTTGCTATGATTTCTTATAATTAAAGATTTAGCTCTGTTAACTCTGTGAAGATGTGATAGCTCTGGTCCAAAAAAGACATACTTACTAAGAAGACTTTTTTGGGAAATCCGAGTGGTTTAAGAAGTGATTTTTCAGTTGATTACTTTTTCTCCACAAAAAGCTGTGGAGCCTACTAAATGAAAGACCAGTCATAAAAGAAGATTAGGAAAAACATACATGCTTTTTAATTAAATATCAGAGGCACTTTGGCCGTCTCTACAATATATTAAAAAGGTTAATGTTTGATAAGGACCTAATAAATAATCCTTCAATTTAGCTTAAAAAATTAGTTGACTTTTATGGAAGAGGCACTATTAATCTAATAGTTATGAACAAATGCCAAGATAAATAATCACTGTGGTTTCAAATATATACAGATGACTTTCCTCTTCCAGTCATCTGTTATTGCACTCCAACACTGAATTCTGATTGTGGGCAATGTGCTAAATGTTCACCTATATACACTGACACCCACTGCAACCTCCACCCTCACCATGGAAGACACAGAAATTCATTCTCTAGACAATGGAGTCCTGAAGGTATTTTGAAAGTTGCTTAGGTGGAAAGTGCAAAGCATGTAAAAAACAACACGAAATAATCTTGATCCTTCTATAAATACAAATCATATTTCTAGAAGCAGAGTTGGTTTTTATCAATCCATTTTTAATTTGATTATTCACTGAATTCAGATGTTTTTAAAGAGCTGTTAGAGTGAATTAACAGACACTAGGCTGTACTGTGCATGTAGAATCAGGTTTATTTTTCTTTTTAGTTATTCCTCATATGTGTAATCAGAAACAAGTGATAATCAGTATAATTTTTAACGAAGACTTATCACAGCTGTCATCATAATTGGTTTCCCATGATGCTTATAAAAATAAAATGGATAATGATAGAAGAAATATACTCCTATTTTTTTTTTTGCTTTGTTCTACAGAGTTCAGCTGTGCCATTGGTTTTCTCACGAAGTCTTCAATGAAAATGTCTTTGGCATTTTTCTCATTTTGTATGACAATACCCAGCAATAGTTGGGTAGCTGTTGTGCTAAAGCAATTGCCTATTAGACTAATCACTACTATCTCAGTATTGTCTGGTGCTTCTTCCCAGCTGACTGCTGCATTGACCTGTTCTTTCTTGCTTTAGGCTGTAATCAGACTTTTGGTACAGGTCATCTTCTTATTTGTGCATTGTAGGATTAAACTTTGTGATTCATAAGTCCTTTTACAATCTTACAATATCTACCATTAAATAAAAACTAGTACTGAATGCTACATATCACTTTTAAATACCTCTTTAGGGACCATTGACTTTGAAATATCTGATAGGTATACAGAATTTTTTGTCACTTACAACTAAGGATCCTTATTGCCTAACTAGAATCCCTATGAAGAGAACAATTTGTATTTATTAGTCTAATCTTTTTACATGCAAAATATTTATTAATGTAGAGGGATACTCTGTACCTTAGAGCCTTATATTCAGGAATTAGATTGTTCATTTTTAAGCAGAAGGATTGTTGAACTCTAAGAAATACTATTATTGTTGAAACAAGACCCAAACTATGATTTAATCTAAGCAGAGATACCTAGAGAATATTAGGCAGACAGAATGCAATTAGCAAACTACAAAAGCAATTAGACTTTGGAACTACTACGTGTATGTGTGGCAGAAAACAATGCATGCATTAATCTTCTACTGTAATTATTTAAAAGAAGGAAACAGAGGGTGACTATAGACTGATAACTCAGGACAGGCCCTGTACAAATTTGAGGGGTGTTATTAAATTAAGTTAGCAGGTAGCAAGTTCAGAAAATGCAAAATAATGTATGATCCTTTTACACAGTTTGTTAGAAATGCGGATCTACTTACCAAAAATTATTTTAGATGGTAATTTTTTAATGGATTACAAGGAGGATACACAAGTTCATGGAACAGAGGATTGCATCAACAGAGGTGTGTAGAAACTACTTCTGGACCACAAGGTTCCTGGGAAGCATACTGTTGAAAGCTAAGAGGTTATTCTGGGGGATTATTACTATAATTGGTTCTTTTTTATAGTTTTGTGTTCACATTGATTTTTGTCCAGTGTTGCAGACAGGTAGTTAGGCAAGATGGAAGTCTGGTCTGACTCAGCATGCTTGTTCATATATGCTCTTATGTTATGCAGAATAATGATGATTGCATGTTCTCAGAGGGTCTTTCTAAAGTACCTAAGAAATTTAAAAGAATAGATCTCCTTAAAGGAGTATGCAGTCTGCTCTTCGAGGCTTAGCAAAAAGCTCTTATTAACTCTCAAGTTTAATTTAGCTAAGAAACTCCTATCTTAGATGTTATCAGAAGTTAATCAAACTCAAAGCAGAATTGAATCTAGAGATGTCTTTTCACATGTACTGGAGATCTGACCTTAAAGGAACATGGGGACAGATTCTAATTGAACTTCCCACTCCTAGACACAATGATGGATCCCCTTCTTCCCCCTTTCTTGGTCTTTAAGTGGGTAAATTCAAAAGCAAAGTATAGGAACCCGCCGTGTTTGGACATCTACATACACTTGTGGAATACTTCAGATCCACCCCATTGCTTCTCCAACTCATGACTCTCCAACGCTACTACGGCATTTCATTTCAGTTCTGCCCTCTCCCTACCCTTTGTTTCTTTCTTCTGGTAAGATTCACTAGGCCCCTCTTTGATCCTCAAGTCAATAAAATTCAGTTTTGTTTATACCATTAAGAAACCATGAGCGTAAGATGAAACAGATAAAGACACACATACTTCAAAAAAATAACATAGAAATTTACCACAGTATCCAAAAAGATATCCAGTCACGCATGAGGAAACTTTGGTATACAGTACCTTGGTAATAAACCGCAAGCTAATAAATGCGGTGCAGATTTATTTCAGCCTCCCAAAACTGTTGTGATTATGTCTACCTTTAATCGAATGAGCAGCTCTGAATGCTTCAAAGCAACATAACTTTCCTCATTCCTCAAGAAAGAAGAGAGAAAACTGTCTTTGAAAACTTAAAGTATAAGGTGTCTTCTGAGCAATGAGCATTAGGAACAAAGTTCCCCTGTGAGCAGATTATCTCATTACTGCTGATTGCAGAACTGTTTACAGCTTCCTCAGAGGCAAGTACTTATTGTCTTCTGAAACATGGGACTGAATGACACACATCAATTTTGTAGGCCAGTATTACTGTTTCTGTATTAATCCATTTATATAAAGCATCATTTCAAGAAAGATGCAGAAAAAAGAAAACTTAGACTTGAAACAGTTGGCTTAAAATTCAGGCTGAGCTCTTTTTATGATGTGAAAATATCTTTCTTGGTAATACTAGGAACTTATGAGCCCTAGAGGTGTTTGTATGAAAAAAAGTGACAATTCTCTCAGTCACTATCAAAACAATTTTCTATACAGGGCCTGACCTTGTCTGGTTCCCTCAAGCCATTGGTTTTAGTGACTCATGGCAGGAAATGTAAATTCTGGTTTGATCCCATTTCATTAAAGATAATAGTGGATTTTCCAAGAGCTATGATGGAAGAAAATTTCATTAATTTCTAAGACCTTTTCATGATTTTTTAGCAATCCATTACATCTGTAATACTTAAATGAAGTGGAAGACCCCAGTGCACTTACGTGTACACATTCACCCTTCAAACAGAAAACTGGGTCTTTAGAGGCTACCAACAACAGCAACCTCTTCTTATATTTATTATGAAAATATTACATATTTTTAATTCTTCTAGCATTGTAGTTCTAGTAGTATTGTGATGACTTGGATAAATCCTTTTTGAGGCCTCTGATGTTGGGATAAAATGTTAGTCCAAAGGATTGACAGAGGTAAAATGTGTCAGGCTTCATTCAGGATCATCTACCTGCTGGGAGTCACCGGAATACTAGATGCTAATTAGAGATGCAGTTCCTTGGCATTACTAAATTAAGTTCCAGTTTGGGAAGGCAGTCTACGGAGTGAAATACTAGGACACTGCCTTGCATTGAGAGAATGAACAAATACTCCTCAGTAGACCACATTACCTCCTTGTGATAAGTGTGCTGGTTCCACATTATAAATCTAACTGACCCAATTAGCCTGAGAGCCAAGGTTTAGCAGTTATACAGTCCATTTTATGGCCTTGATAAACATTTATCTTCTTAGTGGTGGATATGTTCAATGGACTTACAACAAACTCAAAAGTGTTTGTTGCCTGTAAGAGAAATAGCTTTCATACTAGTGACAAAATAAGAAATAATGTCTTTAGTTTCGAATACCTAAATTTGTAAATAAACCAAAACAAAATTATAGATGACAGTAAGACTTGAATAGAGACTGCCATTTTGTGATCTTGTTTCCTATGAATAATAAAATAATTTTTTTCATGATTTCTCAATAAAAAGCATCCAGGTATTCTGTTGTGGTATACTTAATTTCTGTCCACAGACCACCCCTTACTTTTTTAATGGCCGTAGAAAGATTTACAATCATTTACATGGAGGTTATAGGCAAGCTGCATTTTGTGAGGGCACCATAGCTGGGAGCATCCCTGGAGCCTTATTTCAGCTTCTTCCAGATGCAAGAGCTACAAAAAAGGATTTAGTGTTAACAATAGCTCCAAATATTTGCAGAAATGCTTTTCTATCAGGCATCAGTACGTACAATTGCCAACACATTGTAGAAGCACAGTGAATGCCAAACAGGAGAATTTCTAGGAGACAAAGAACCATTATTTGCTGAGCGTGCATGTGTTCCATTCAGTGTCCAAATAAGATTTTTTCAGCTGCATTGTCTGCTATTTTAACATGAAATAGTGAACTTAATTAGAGATAGTTTAATTCTTCTACCAGTTCTACTCCTCCAGTTAGTAAAGATCACAGAGATGTACAATATATGAAATACTCCTCCAGTTAGTAAAGATCACAGAGATGTACAATATATGAAATTTTTATTATAGTTTGAATACCTGTTATATTCAGTTGCTTTACACTGGCATTGAACTATTTATCTTTCATAAGTAACTTTTTGAGCCATAGTGAATAGTCAAGGACTGAAATTCTTACCTTTCAGTACCCTGGTGATTTGATAGATTCCAGTCAATAACAAAGGTGTTGGAGCACACGGCTTTATTTATTTGGGTGAGGATCTAGCTAAGTATGCTGGTTAGTGTTAAAGACAAAAAATACAACCTGTTGATTTCTAGAAGCATTGGCATGATTGTAGAAGTGGTGTGTGCACACAGTTGATTAATTAAGGGAAATAAAATGAAAAATTCCACACTGCTCTAACAAATCTCGATCAGTCACATCATTTAATTTCAGTTGCTATAGAACAAAAAAAAGAAAGAACACTTCTTAACTATCAAGTATGAAAAACAGCACAAGCAAACTTATCTTTCTGTACTGGGCATTGTACAGCCATTAAACTGGGGTAAGAGTTAAGCCTACACAATGTTTACATAGAACAGCAATAAAAAAAAATCAATTTACATCAAGAAATCCAGGCATAAAGTAAGAAAACATTGTACTTTAGAACATATGATTATGATGTTACTTATAGATGTTACTTACAGTAACATGTAAGTAAGTCAAGAACATCCTTAAGTGGGTGCCTGATTCAGGACCTCTGGGGATAACGTTTTAAAAACAAACACAAAGTCCAGTGAGGTGGGAAGCTTTTCATTATGATCACTGAGCTTTAGTCAGGACCTAATTTTTTTTGCAGTACAGTTACTGAAACTACCACCTGCCATAGCTAACAATGTAATATTTTTTTGTTTGTTTTCAAAACCAAATTCATCACATTTTAGTAATTTTCTTTTAAGAAATGTAAAATTATTTCCCGATTAAAAGCTGATATTTAAAAACTTTAACCCATGGTGAATTAACTTAGACAAAACTATAAAGCCCTAAAAATAGGGCTTTATAATAGAAGTGCTGACAAAATCCTAATGAAAAGAGCACCAGTGGCCTACTAAAATAACAAAATAACAAACAGAAGAGGAAAGTTAAACCTTCTTTGGAGAAACTTGCAGAGTCTGTCTGTTTGTTCCGGTTTATTGAGCTATTCAATGTGGTATTGTTCAGTGAAAGCAGAGTTTAAAGGAATGTATTTTTTCTATGTAGTGCTACAAACCAAGAAAAAGTGACATGTGAAATGAAAGTGCCTAAGGGACCGGTCATTGCAAAACATAGCTGAAATGTCTGCATTTCTTTTGTCTGCTCTTTTCTTCTCCTGCCCCCAGCTATAGCAAAAAATGAGAAGTACAAATTAAATCATATTTGATATTTACTTGATGTACTGGATCTAGCAGAATTACCGTATCCTTTTTGCACACAGAAACATGTCGCCATTTGGCTCTGCATAAGCAATCATAATTCAGGCTAACACACTTACAAGAAAAGATGATGGTGAAACTCCTACAGAAATGTATACAATATATTGGTATGCAGCATAGAAATAATATAGGCTGCAGGGGTATTGCACGTTGAGGGGTGTAAAGAGGAGTTCTGTTCCCAGGGCAGACCATCAGTTTTAATTTATACCAGGTTGTAAAGTAGAATGCCCTGAAAAAGCACTAGGCACAAGATTCATCCTTCAAAACTTGTTCAAAGTGCCTCAGACATAGCTCAGCAGTATGTGCTTGTTAGTGTATTGGCAGACAGGGCAAGCTCACCCACAGAGTGAAGGCCTCATTTATTTTTTTTCATGAGGTCTTTACTCAAAGCAAAAGAGTTATAATCCTCTGCACATTAATTCTTAGTAACTATTTAGGTGAATATTTTACCTTTTTTTCTTCAGCATCAACTAAACTGGGTCAACTAAACTAGATGAGAGTTGTACTGCTGGAATGCAGTTGGTTATTGTAGGTTTTTGGTTTGTTAATGTAGGGTTTCAGAAGCCAGAGAAATATCTCTAAATCTGGAAGACAAAGAACTTCAGATGATCAAGTTCGGGAAGGACTGTTTGAGCCTTTTTAGCTCCAAGCACCAGGGTCCCGCTCATGGTCAGAGACCCTTGGAGCAGTATAGAACATTATGGAACAGTTCCTCCCTCACACTTAAAATTTCTTGAGGGTTCTTATATTTCAGCCTTCTTGGTCACATTAGTGTCTGTATTGCTTGCTAAGTCCTGATCTGGGCTGGTCTGACAAAACCTCACTTGCTTGAGTTCCCACATCAGAAACATGGGATTTATAAGGATGTTTACTGACCCCTTGTCAGCTACTGAGTGCACTCAGGGGCCCTAATGTCCCCCAGTGTTCCCCCTATGTTACCCATGTCTCATTTCCCCATTCTAGACCCTGGAACAATCAGTCCCTGCCCCAGTAAAGTCATAGGGTGCTGTCTGTAGTCCCACCATGGCCCTGCTCATAGGCCCTGCCAAGCTGGGTCCACCTGTGTGCTGGTGTTCAATTCCCATCCCCAGGGAGGTGCCCAAAGCCCACAGCTGGGGTTGCCTCAGCTGCCCCTCTGCCACCCTCCAGCCTGATCTGCTCCTGGATGAGAAGGAAAGATGGGCCATGGCTGTCAGGCCCTGGCCAGCCACCCCTGGGACACCCCACTGACCCCAGCCTCAGGAATCACCATCCCTCACGATTCCCTGATGGACATCTTCTTGTGCTGTAGCCCATAGTTCAACTGTAATATGAAGACATGCTTTTTACTACCCACCAAGGCCTGATTTTATCTCTGTTGATGAGAATAGAACATTTTTTTTGTTTAGTACTAACAGATGTAGCAAGAGAAGACTGCATGCTACTTGGGCTGGAGCACATGGACACAGAGCAGCTCAGGGAGGGCTGGTCATTAAAAATGAGGCTCCCCATGTGTGTTGAAGAAGATGTTAGCCTTCAAAAAGGACTACATAATGACCTTTCTGGGTAAGTATTGAGGCAAGAGGCACCTCCTTTCCTAAAGGGGTGAAAAACTGCTATGAAAGAAAGGGAAGTTTCTTTCTTAACCTAAGTGAAACTTTTTCAGTATGGAAATGCTTCACTAGAGCTTTGGGATTTAGCTCAGATCATCCTGAGGTTCTCCAAAATGATAAATTCCAGGGCAAAAAAGTCTCTAACAAGGCCTGTTCTCTACAATTTCTAGCTTTCCTATGAAGATCCTCCAACCTTTCACACAAGTATTTATGGGGAGCAAAGAAACTGGCTGATTCACTGATACTCTGGTCTACTTGTATCCTGTTACTGAGCATTCTAGGGAGAATAGTCCTTTTGTTTTAGGCTTTGGAAAAAGCCGTCATAACTTTGCCTCCCATTAAATGTATGTTTGATGGGAAGTTCAGTGAATGTGACCTGTAAGGAAACAGAATAGTGTGTTTCAGCCTTTACAAAGGAAACATTTATAACAATTTGTAGCTGAAGTCGCCAAACGTGTTCTTCAGAGATGCGCTAGAATTACATGTAGAGCCTCAAATACTTTAGGGAAAAGGGGATTTCTTCTCCATGAAAGCTGGCTGTTTAAATCTGTGTGTATATACATGTAAATATATAGGCATATATATGTGTATGAATAAAGAAGCATTAAACCCCAAATGTTTTTTTTTTCCTTCCTACTCAGTGTCAATGAAGGTTGTCCCCAGACACTGTACATTCCTGGCAATGTAGCAAAGTAGTAACAGAGGACAATCAGTTTAGCTGTGCTCTGCAGGGAGTTCCAGCAAAGGACACAGTGTGGCTATGTCCAAAAACAAGGGTCATCCTTTGTATTTATAATCCCTACACTCGACAGGAAAAAAAATAATATTATAGTCTTTCGGTTTGTGGATTCATGGCTTGTCACATCCATCCTGTCCTTGTATTTGCAGATATGTTTTGTATCCCACTGAGTTGCCTAAGTGTTGCTCAGGGCTTATTTTCATCTTCAGAAGGCAGCAATAACCACAGAATATCCTTTTGACCTGGACATCTCTATCCTTGCTTTACAATAAGGAACACAGGCAAAGCTGCATGGGTTAGTGATGATTAAGTACTACTGGTTGTTTCTTCAGTTACGTATGTGTCAAATGGAAATAACAATAGCTTTTTTTTCTCCACTTCTTGTCTGGTGTATTTAAATTTCATGCTTTCCAGGACCGCATTAGCTGTTTGCACAGTGCTTAGCCCTGTGGCACTTCCAAACAGCTGCTAAATTTACCTAAGGATACAAGGGTATGTAGACAGCAGACAGAACCCAATTTATTCTACTTGCTGTCTATCCAAGCCAGTTTCCAAAGGGAAGCAGCATAAGTGTACAAAGCCATTAGCATCGCACAGACTGAGCTTCGTCAAGTACAGCAACTTGCAAGCATTTGCATGGCTTCAGGGCTGATTTACAGTTTGGTTCATGGGTAGAGTGGAGCACATGTGTGGCTTTATCTGCACAAGCCCATGCAGTTGTGCCAAAAGACAGGCTGAAGATAAGTTTGTAGCTTTCATTTCGGGCATTATTAGTTTGCAGTCTTCAAAAAGAAACAATAAAGGCCATTAATAAAAATAGCAACCTTTCTGTCCTAGTAAACAGAGCTCATATATTGGGAAAAATGCACTCCATATGCTCATGAAGATTACAGGGCACATTTCATGTAAACACTCAAGACAGTGAACTTCAAGTATTTGGAAGAAATGTTTATTTAACAACTGAATACATGCTAAAAGAAATAATTTACAGCAGCAGTTTCATTACATTTTTTCTCTCCAGTTTTCTAGTTCCCATCTGAATTGAAGTGATAAATATAGAAGTAGAATTATTTACTACCCAGTGAGGAGGAATGCGCTTAAAGAATGAGCGCATAACTTTGGCACTGATATAGCAAATAAACTACCTTATCACCTGTGTGGCAAAATCTTGTATTTTAGTATTATGTTGAACACACCGAAATGGAGTACCTCTAGATAACAGTACTTTACACTGTACCTTCTTATCTAGTCAAAAGTATTTACATCTCTTTTGGCTAATGTGTAGGTAGCAAAAACTGAACTATTAAACACATACCATTGATATTCACTAAATAATACATAAAAAGGATCAGTAAATGCGCATTCACATGCATTTAATTTATTTTCTTTTTTTTTTTTTTTTTACATAGTGACTTTATTGGGTCATGGAGACTTAACTCTGTTCTGCGAAGATGCACATTTTCTCAGTTTGATGCTATAGTTTAACATAACCATACAGTTTTTAGGAGCCATTGAACAAATTCCCATCTTCAGTGATCCATGCAAGTGCAAAGTGTAGATGAGTAAGAAAAATATTCAATGCATGTTTGTTCCTTGCGAATGGATAACTTAAACCAAAACAAAATAATCTTTCTGATTATAAGTGAAATTCTTTATTTCTCTCCATCTTAAACACAACATTTTAGTTACTTTTTCTAAAGTCTGTAACTACAGGCTTTTTCTAAAGTCTGTAACTACTACTACTTTAGAGGGTTTTATTGATGAAATACCATTTTTACCTTTATCTTCAAACTTTATGTTGCTTTAAACAATAATGACACAAATGAGGGTATGAATTTTACTGAAGCTGCAGGGCATCTTTCTATACAAGAATTCATTAAGGCTTATGTGCTTTGAAAAAAAGTTCATTTCACATCAGTATTAAATGTTGTTTTAACTTGAGCATAATATGAAACAGAAAATAAAAAAAAATTCCAGTGCTGGCTTGATCTTCTGCCCTTTTATTTATATAAGCAATTCCAAAGACATAAACAAGACTATTCATGCCAGTGAAGGCTGGACTGAAATTTGTAAGATCTGATCATATCAATCATCCAATTAGACTGCCAGATTATGGTAAAAAACATTGTAGCTTGTATAATTTTGTTTCAACAGATTATCTTTCTCTGTACAGAAAAGCATCTTAGCATCCTGACTTAATTTGTTTCTTCTTCAGGGGTGGTGAAAGAGCTTGGTTTTGGTTTGATTTTTGCAGCAAGTTGCTATAGAGCCAGTTGCTATGAATATAGTAGAGAAAAAAAAGCCACAACTATATAGAAATTTCATTAATACGTAAAATAGGAAAGTCATTTAGGGGCGGTTGAAATCGGTATGTATTTTCCCACTGAATTCTCTGAGATTAATTTTAAAACTGTTTCCTTTTGTAATGAAGAGGATTCTAATGCCTTTCACAAAAGACCAATGAGTGTTCTGCGATTACAATTAATTCAACTGACAACAATGCTCATAAATTAATCATAATCTGAGCTGAAAAACTAATATTTATGCACAGGAAAACACACATTTGAACCTATGTTTTAATTGATCCCTATTCAACACAGTATGAAAGCATGGGAATTTAACTGCTTATTAAAGTTCACAAGAGTCAGATTAGACAGGAGAGACCTAAAAATTGCTTTAAAATGCAATTCCCAAGTGCTTTCCCAAATTATGTCCTTACAGCCTTGTCCTTGTCTATTCAATGAATTTTTTGCTGAGGAATTAAATGACAAAATATCTTGCAAGTTCATCCCCTGCAAAAGATTTAAAGAGGACTGAAGGGACTGGGCTGTTAGTGAAAATCCAATTGCTATGGAGGAAAGAAGCCAAGGCTTCCATAATCAGAAGGGTACTTGAGTTAGTGAGCAGCAAGGAGACTAGGACGTATTGTGAGAGATGCTGCTACAGCAGTTGTGTTATATTTTATCTGATAAGGCTGATAGTGATTGATAAATTAAGTAACCTGGAGTGAATAACGACAAAACAGATCAGTCATCAATACAGACACACTTTTATATAAAAGCTCCTTTAGCAAACTAAGGACTTTGTTCTAGTAATTTTCCCCATAATGACATTATCTGAAATTATGTCATTTACGGGTTCTACCAAGATAAAATATGGGAAGCTGGAGAAAGATGACCTCAAAAGAACTGGACACCATAGAACTGGGGACCAAAGGCACATCTGTGCTGAGGTGAATAAATCCACTACTTATATTCCTAAACTGACACTTATGGTGCAAGTACATTTTCTGTTTTACCCTGTTGCTCTCCTGTATATAGAATAAGACAGAAGTGCAGGATGAAATTATCTGTTAGTATAAACTAGTCTTAAGCTGAATTTCACCGATTTAGTACTGCAGCAGACTTTGCCCACAGATAAAACTGTCCCTTAGATCTTAAAACAGAGAGTTGGCTTTGAAGTTACTATTTACGTGGCCTCGTGCTCGTTCTTTGCATTTGATTGATCTGGCCTACAGAAAGAATGGAGCGCTGAGAATCAGTAGTGTGGACATATTTCTACCACTGAGCTGGGAACAAAACTCCTTAAACTGAATGTGAGCTTTGCTCATGAATATGTGACAGTCTATGAGCCACAGTATTTAAATATTAGCATTCACAAATATTTACGAACCCAGAAAGCAAGAATGCAATTAGTAGAGGGTATTTTAATGCTATTTACTTTTTTAATTAAAAAAAAAAATGTACAACTGAAAATCAATGCTCTCCTCTTCATTGGTTCAGTCTATAGCAAGGTATCATACAAGTTGAATCATATCAAATACCATACTTAGAAAAAAAAAAGAATGCAGAAGACTTCCATGCTATACAGCGACTTTCGTGTTAAAATAGCTTAGTTTTAAAATTGTTTTGAAGTTACATGTCATATAGATTACTGAGAGGGGAGGTGGTTAACTGCAATGTGACTAGCTCCCCTGGAAGATTTTTCCAAACAAAAGAGTAAAGCAGCTCATAATTGGAAGTTGTCTTTTTTTCCTCTAAACCAATAATTAGAAAGTACAATATTTCTAAGACAAAAAGTCTAATCTATTTTAGAAAAGAGCTAATGTTTGCTGCATATTTTTCATAGTACATTTAAATTATAGTTTTAATAAAATACATCTTTAGATCAAAGCTGAAAGAAATCATCAGTAGTAGGCCAGTGTACTCCACATTTTTTGTTCTTCCAGATGATGAATGGCTTATGCTGTTCAGATTTCCACAATCTCACTCAGTATTGTTTTTCCTCTTCTAGCACACATAAACAGGAGAACTGGTAGACAAAACAAGAACAAAATCCTTGTGTCCAATCATGTGTTCATCAGCTTAATGAGTTCATGCAGTTTATATATAAGTCTAGAAATGGTAGTGCTGATGATGAAAGGTGGGTTTTTTCTTTTCTTTAAGATGACAGCATGAAACACAGCATTTTTTTTATATCTCAGGCAAAAGAGAAATCAAAACTTGCCTGCTGAACTCTTGCAGAACTTTTTGAGCTGTAAGCTAGGTCCGGGTGAGTTGTTATCCTTGAAACTCTGGTCTTTCTGGTCTTAGAATCAGAGCAGAGAGGAAGGACTTACTAGGAAAGTTAGAAATGGATTTTATTTAAACCTGGTGGAAATTGTTTGAACTTTCCACTCTTGTAAACATCCACATAATGCCATGAAAAAGTTCATGAATATTGCATTTTTTCCAGTTATCTGTCTATACAAGTTTCTACTTGGATGAGGTTCCTAGAGGTAATGTAGCTCAGACACTACGTGGTGCCCTCTCAAATTCATGGGTCCTCCTGTTCCTACCTTTTTTATTCTCTTGTAGGTGCTTCCACTTATTTGTATTCACCTGCGCATTGGCAGGCCTTTGCCGGCGTTGTTTGCGGTCTCTTTTCCAAACTTGCTCACAGAACTCATCCATTGTGTTGAGATTGGGGTGATTGATTAACTGCATGAAGTCTCTGTACCAGATCTTTTGACTGGGGGTCATGCTATTGGTAGCATCCTTGATCTTGGAGGCATCACTGTCATCTTCTTTATGGAGCAGCTCTTCCAGGTGGTCAGTGTCAATTACTTCCAGGGTCACTTTAAGCAAAGTTTGCATGAACCCATGCTCCACAGCATGACAAAAATAAATACCAGAGTCTCTCCGTTGAAGACTTCGTAGCAATAGGCCCTGTTCTGTCCGGATCATGCGATCATCCACTTTAATCTGTATTGGAAAAAAGTGGTAATTTCAAAGGCTGTCTTTCATATTTGTGCAAAATTATCCTCTAACCATAACAGTTCCTTCGTACTGCTCCTTTCAACTGCTAAAACTTGGCCACAAATTCCCCAAACCACATGAATGGAAAACCCCTTGCCAGTCATCTTAGTTATGGAAGGCTCAAATACTTTGGAAAAACCACTGATGTGCTGCAAAGAGACTCTGTTGGATTAAGAATTTACTCCTTAGTCCCTACTGCTGCTAAAGAAAGACCTGTATCAAGTCAATCAGATGGATTTGTTGGTAAAATTATTGAAAATGCAAGCTAATACACAACATGGACACATCTGGCTATATTACTGAGGTCACAATTATCATTAGTTTTCAGTCAAGCCTTGCTATATATGTGGGAAAGGTTCTCTGGCTTCCTCTTGTTCCTTAGTACAAAAGCCCTTATGCATAGAAGGGGGAATTTACAAAGAAACGATAAAGATTAATCTCAAAATTTTAGAAGTCAGAAACCAATAATCCAAAATACTGTATTTTTCTGAATTAACTAATAGCTGGGAATATAATTTTATTCTTTGAATGAACATGCCACTGCAGACAGAAAGGGCACAAACCTGTCCATTGCTACTTACTCAAATAAAGTTAAACTGCCAACATATCTAAAGCTGCTAATGTAAATAAGTATTTAGTACACGCTTTTAAAAAAATAAATGCTTCAGAGTATTGTGAGTATATTTATAAATACTTTAAGGCAACAAACAAGTTTTTGTTTTCTAGCTTCATCTCCCTACCTACCAGATTAGATTATTATCTTAAAATATGTGTGACCCAGCTTGATAATAACATTACTTGAGAGCAGGTGAGTAACAATATAAGAATGTTGGTGGCAAGAGAAGAAGAGTAATAAAGTATCAGCTTAGTGTAATACAAGCAGGGAGAGCCAGAACTTTTGCCTCTGTGAATATTGATTTTGATGAAAACAATGTCCAAGTTTTAATACCTTTATGTCCACCCTATTGCAACACAGTCTTATCTGCAGTAAAGTCTTAGAGCGTGCAGTACATAGGAAATGCTCCTGTTAGACTACCTTTCAGGATAATTAGATGAATGAACTCCAAATTATTTTCAAAGGCAGTTTTTAGGACTTTGTGATATTTAAATTCAATATAATCCTTGTCTGATGCTCTTGGTGACACTTAGATAGCATGCAAACTCTTTGTATTTCTGAGCTATTTAAAGGAAAAATGGTGTGTTTTGCAAGGGATCTAACCAGGGAGAGGATATGGATGTTTTTTTGATGTAACAATCTGTAAAACCTATTAGAGAGCTTATGGGACTTTACAGTAATAATAAGAAGAATATGGTGAAGAACAACAGAAATTATAAGATTTCAGTGAAAGTCTGCTGAACTAAAATACAGATGGATGTTATTCTGTGAGGGACTCATGTTCAAATATGTCTTCACAGAGAAGACTAGTTGAATCTCTTAGTTTTTTCTACTGTACCTCTTCTTTGCGGTCATCATTCTGTTTCTGGAATTGCCAGTAGACTACGGCACGCTGAGATTTTGGACTACACTCGAGGAAAGTGCTGCTATTCTCTACTCCATAGATAATCTTTTCCTCAAGGGTCTGACCATTTGGGTTATCTGCAAAGCAAGAAAAATAGAATTGAAATTATCAAGAAAGAAAATTCTTAATTGTTAATTTAATTGTTTGTTTAGAAATTAGGATGTCTTAAGGTGTTTAAAGATAAAAACCTTAAAAGAAAAGTTTCCCCATATCAGTATGCCATTTGGAAAATCTCCATCACCATCTCTATCTTTTAAGTATCCCTGGTAGTTTTGGGGGGTTTTTTTTGTTGTTGTTGTTGTTATTATTTTTGTATTTTAAATCTTAACAGCTGTTAACATCTCATTATGTGAAGTTAATGAATTTCATTGTGAAATTTTGTGTAAAACTCATTATTATTCATCAAGGAAAACATCTAGGACATGACAAGAATTTTTAATAGCAAACTCTGTGCAGTGAGAAAACTCAGGGTGTAGCTGCAGAATGTGTGTAATGATGCCTCCTGGGCTCTATGATCATAATACTTTAGAGCAAAGTAATAAAACATGGGGCTATTTAAAAGTAGTATAATGTGTTTAGATTATATGGCACTGCAGTTTGCTGAAGCTGTTAATGACCAGGAATAATGTTTTTGAGGAAACAATCTTCAATTAATCATTTCCTCTCATACTGATACAATTTATGGAACTGTAATGAGGTTAATAAACCAGACATTATGGGAGGGGAAAAAGAAAGTTAAATAAATTACTTCCTTTTGTAACAACGTTTCAAGATATTCATCAACTTGCTGGAAATATCACATAGCTATAGGACTTATATGGCATTTGATTCTTCTCCAATACCACAGAGGCTGTAAGGAATCATATTTCAACTCTCAGCCATAGCTCTTTAAAATGCTGTTATGGACTTAAGTGGGAACAGTGCAATAATCCTGGAGAGTAGACAGAGAGGAAGGGGTTGGTAAGCTATTTAACACTGTGTTGATCTCATGGGGTTTCCTGTCTCTTTGCCGTTTTTTGTCATTCTTTCCATTTTCCATTTTTGATCTTTAGCACTGGAAATCTTTAAGTAACTTCTTTTGATATATTTCAACAGGAAAATTATGTCTAATTAAAATCCTCTCAAATAAATCCTTTGTCAAGTTTTGTTTGCTTTCACAGTGCCTTTATCATATTGGCCATGTTGTTTAGCAAACACAGGCTGTTTACTAGATGACTGAGCCAAAGGTAGAAATAAAATTGAGTTCCTGGTTTATGTTGATACAGCAATCATATGTCTTTCCGTAATGACTTGCCTCCCTAAGAAAGGATGGGAGAAGGGATGGGGGACAGAATAGGAACTGGTGCTTGCCCAGTTCTCAGTAAGGAAACATCAAATGGCATATTAGCACTAAGCAAGTAGGGAATGGGTTAGCTTGCTTTCCTCTGCTGGATTGTGAACCTTTCCAGCAAGTAAGTGGGGTGCTATATAAACAACTAAGTGAAACAACTTTTATGGTGTCTCTCAGAAACCACATCCCTATAAAGAATGTCAGTGCAGCTTTGGGCCAGGAAGAAGGGGAGCAATGGAGGAATGAATTAGAAAGCAAAGCAGCAAGAACAGGGTCAAACAGGCAAGACAGGAAGAGAAGGTAGTTGAGGGTACCAGTGGAAAGGTCTGAGATGGAGAGGGGGTGAATCTGTGTCAATGAAACAGAGGAACTGGAAGTATGTGAAGAGACGAACTGAATATAGATAGAAGTGGCAAGATAAAGATTGGATATGATTGGCTGATAACTCATGGGTCCAGATTCAACACCGTGAACAGTTGACTGATGTTCTGACTCTTCTGTTTCAAGTTAGGCGCCCTCATTTGGGAGCAGAATGCAGAGCGATGACCAGACAGCCAAAGATCTTTAAATTGTCAATGAGAGGCAGTTTGATATCTGAACTGGAATCCACAATAGATAGCACATGTAGGGCTGCAGCATAAGACAGTCAGTAGGAAATGTCCCTTTTTATAGCCTGGGACACATATGTGCTCCAGAAATGTGTTTCTGTGCACAGGATTCCAGAATAAAGGATGGAAGCACAGGGGTTTCACCCTAGGATGCATGCTCCATTTCAATTCCTCTCTCCCAGGCTCCATAAACTTTGAATCATGGTTGCAGAGTGGCACAACTCCAACGACAGCAATCTGACAGTTTGGGTGCTTGCATTGGAAGTAGAGCCATCAAGTCATTCTCCTAAACTTAAGTGGTCTTTGAGTCCTTTTCTTCCACTTCCTAGATAGCTGATTTAACCAACAGGTTTCTCCTTAGGTGGCTTGCAGCACCACTTGACTATATTTTCCTGAACACAGCATAGTCCCAGTGAATTATACAGGAGCATAACACATGTAAGACTGTTCACATTAGATCCAAGGAAACAGTCTTGTAGATTCTAAATATCAGGATATAACACAGGATAAAAATAGATATTTCTTTGGCAAAGGTCTTTCTGCCCATGAGCAGTAGCACATTTGTAACTATATAGAAAAGATTCTGCTGGAAAACTTACATATCTAGGATACCCTTCATATTTAAGAAATTAGTCACAAGTTTTTATGGAAGTCACCCTCAAGGTGGGTGCTCTGGTGCCGTTTCAAACTTCTGAGTGTTTTCTTGGATCTGATGTATGGCATTCTCGTATGTTAGAGATCACCACAGGAAGTGGCAGAAGGTCCCTTTAAATTTCCTCACAACTCCAGAAAATATGATATAGGCTACAGTCACACAATGAGAGAGGAAGGATTTAATAGATCCTTCAAATTCCACTACAATGATTTAAGGGAGCAGAAGGCAGGCCCCAGAAATATCTATAAAGTTCATGTAATACTGAGCACGTGGAGTGCAAGAAAGTAAGCAGAGTGATGGAATAATCACAAAATCAGTCTGTAGCTCTGGGATTGAGGGAGAAACTGAAGAGACTAGAAAGAAGAATGAAAGTCTGGGAAGTTCAGAAGAGCAGCTGGAGGAATATAAAAACTACAGAAGTCATGAAGTTGGTTAAGAAATTCAACCCAAAATCTCAACCCTGTCTGAGAACTGTAATTCCCAAAATGTATCCAACAGCAGTATCAGTTTACTACCCTGATAAATATCCTTTAAACATATAAATTCTGATATAACCAAAGAAGTATGAAAGGCCAAATACTTATACCAAAAGTGCTTTGCAGATGAATATCACTATACAGTTAAATTCAGAGTGAATCTTTGAGCTTCCCCTGGGATAAATCACCTATAAAAAAGGTGCCTCTTCTCTTACAAATTCTTCAAAAAGAGAACTTGGTTAATTTTTGACAGCACTAGTGTGTCATGCTTCAAAAAAAAAGAAATTATTCTTTAGCTGACACAAAGGTAAACATGTTTTTTAAATTAAGGCGTTAATGTCTGGCTAAACACCTGCAGTGAAGAATCCTCAGCTCCCTCTAATGTCGCTATGTAGTCATTTTATACTGTTTCTTACACATTTGCACAAAAGGGCAACTGAAAGAGCTACCCAAACCTTATTAAAAACATTATTGCTTCAAACTGGTATCAAAATAATTTTCTGCAATGTCTTTAAATGTGAGATATACATTAAGAGATTGCTCTTTTTTCTTGTTTCTGTTGGTTCATATCGAAAATTAACTGGCAGTTATGGCAAAGGAATGTGTAGACAAGTAGCTGGAGCTTATTTTTGGCTATAGACAAACTTGATTCTTCATCTGTTTTCCAGGAAACTACTAGTTATAATCAAGGAAAAAACTCAGGGTAAGTTGGCATAAGTTTATGGGCTATGCAGCTGTCTGTACAATGCATGATCGTTCATAAATGACAAATAAATATGTGGAAATTGTATAGATTTACAACTCAGATTTAATTTAGAGAAAAATTTCACTCAAGAATAATCTAAAACATTGATTAAGGAAAGTATTTTGACAGAGCACCCTTGAAGTCTAGGAACTTGAACTGCATTCCTTCAGTATTTTTTGTTAATTACTGATTCTTCTAATTACACTTTGTTTTACCATTAAGTAAAATTTTCAGTGATGCCTTGTCTCTCCACTTATTTTGACAAAGGTGTAATAAAGACCCTTGTGATCAAGTGTACCATATAATAGCTTTTTCCTGACCTTGGTTTCTCATGACTATTGTAATGAAAACAATGCGATGGATTTCTCTTTTCCCTTGGGATAAAAGATACCTTTTCAGACAAATATGTATATCAAATATGGGAAGATATAAAAACCAAAGTGGTTTGAAATATATATTTTTTTTTCCTATAAAGACAAAGAGCAGACCTAGAGTTGTAAAAACCACAGTTAGAAAGGGAAAAAAGATATTAAAAAAATATGGACTTTTGGTAGCCCAGACCATTGTCTTACTCATGAGTAAAAAGTTCAGACAGTAAAGAGGTGAGGCTAAGATGTGGTTCTGCTGCTAATAAAGTCCATGTTTTGTGCCAAGTGAAATTTTCTTATTGGGGAACTGAAAATGTTATCTCAGCCCCACTATGTGGATGGTCTCACCCGCACTATATAAGCATCGCTAGATACCATACAACTGGAAATGTGTGAACTTTCTAGTAGTTCACATTGACTAGTTCAAATCTAAACTAATTGTGCATTCATGAGTTCACAAAACGTGGCAATTGCATATTGATCATAGTCTATTCATGCACTTTTCCAAGCCTCTTTCTCCTCTGAGTAGCTTGGCCTGAGTCTGAGAATCAAGAAGTGAAAAGAAAAACTGTAGAATGTTTGCTGCAAGTTTCAATCATTAAAAAGGAAGACAGAGAAAATTATCACTGAAACATAATGGTGGTGAGTTATAGCTGACGCCGAAGTACCTCTTTGGACTATTTATCATTCTCGTTTCAGCCACCTCCTCTTTATTTATCCCAGAAATATGGCTAGTGATTTAACCATTATTATAGATGTATCATAAACACGAGTGTGGGAACTTTTCTGCAAGAAAATGGTCACATAACTGAAATAGACTGAAACAAGTTAACAACAACGAGTGCGAATCTAAGAAGATGTAAATAGGGGCAAACAAGAACTGTTAAGCAATTAAACACAATGACTTGGCTGATCCTCAAGGCCAAGTTCTCAGGTTTGGTATTAACCAATTATAGCATTGTTGCCTATAACTTGTATCCAATCAGTAATTGCCAAGTTAGTATATTTATGTACGTAAGCACTATATATGAAAGAGCTTCACCTGCAACAAATGGCTTCAGCATGATCATATTGGTCTGTGTCTAAGTCCATAAGCGGCACACGAGTAATCATTTTTTTCCAGCAGAGGGAAGTATTGCCTAAGTGTTCTCTTTACTTACAGCAAAATGGACTTTTTCATTTTCTAAGTGAAGATCTTCTGAAGAGTTTGGCAACAAATTAGTAACTGTGAGAAGTTTATCAGCCAAACAATTCAAGAAAGATCTCATCAATACACTGTGAAAATGAAATGACCAACAAAAAACAAAACCAAAAGACATCAAAGAAAGCCCATGCTGAAAGCACACAGGCCTACTGCAAGGAACAGCCTAATTTTAAGGGTTGGTAGTGTGCCTTCTACAGCAAAGACCATTTAATATTTAGCAAAGGTAGTTAATTATGTGGTTGGTTATGATCCTACACAAAGTATACGTAGCAACATGTACATACTTCTTGCTGTTCGGAAGGAGATATGACTCTTTTCTGACATAATATGCCTAGCCTGATGGTATGGTATTGTCAGGTAAGAGAAGCAGAAAAATTAAAATAATTAAAACTGTTAACTTGAAGAAAAACAACAAAAAAGAAAATAAGTTTTTAATTATGGATCCAGGCCATTGTAAGCAATCTAAATTGGGATAATGATGTATTATATTCATCTTTCCCAGATGTTCAAGACAATTTCACCAACAAATCATTCATGTGCTTCCTACTTTACTCATGCACAGACTGTAAATTACATACAAATTAGCTGTACTTCAGTCATTCCAATAACTCACCGTGATGCTGCAGGTCTGAGCAGTGGGTAAGCGGGTCTCCATTTCGGATGTCTTGTCGTCTAGTACGTCTGAAAATATCATATTTGAAATCTGTTAGTGACCTTTTCAGTAGTCAACATTCACATTTGCCAGTACTGAAGAGCAACAAATGGAACATTTATATAATTACAGAGGTCAGAAGTACACCTAAACAACACTTTGAAGGAAATCAAATTGTTACTACTATATTCTATGCTTTATCAGGGTTTATAGAATCAGCCTTTACATGTAAATTGTTCAGAAAATGTTAAATACAAGGCTCTTGCACTGAGCCTATTAAGTTTATTTTAACTTTGTTAGTAATATTGATCACAGACAAATTCATTACTTGATTCATAAAGGGACTGCTAAGGGATCAAAATACAGTTTAACATACATCAAAAAAACCTGAAGAAACTACAGCTTTCCTGCAAGTACAGAATACTTTAAGTATCATGGCATCTTCTAGCTGATGGACAGCTTTGAAACAATGTCAAAGTGCTGTATTTTCTACAAAACCTATATTAAAACAAATAGATCATTTCAGCCACTACAGATCTCACCAAAACATTGCTGATAAAACATTTTCCAAAGCTGTTGCAAATGGCTTTGCCTTTAGAATAAACAGAATAAAACATGTAGATAGGAAGATTATGAAATGCCATTCACTCCACGTTTTGCAGCTTGAGTTTGAGTTCTAGTTATTATTACATTTCCAATTAACATAGGATATTCTTTCCACAGCTTGATTTCCACTGGCTCTTTTGGGAAACATATTGATCTGTGCTAAAAAAATGTTGTATTTCACAGAAGGAAGCTTTTTTTTTTTTTTTCATACAGTTTTATTTTGCATTTGTTGTTCTCTCTTTGTTTGCTCCTATTGTTATTTAAATAGCTGTGACACAAAATTCAACTGAGCCAAAGAAAAGCGTTTCATGTAAAAAGAAGAAAAAAGAACAAGGCAAACAAAGATGTGTTTCAAGTGTGAGCACTTTACTTTAGGAATCAGAGAAAGCCTGAGGGCTTGTGAAATTAGAGGAGAACAAAGAGGATTAGGCGGCTGAACAATACTGTGATTTCAGATTATGGCATCCAGCAACGGATATGCAAAAGTCAAGTAGCCTTGTAAAAAGCACTGTTGGTCACTCCCTTGTGACAACAACTCGCATTTTTTTAAAAGCCATTGTTCTGCAATACAGAGACCATCTCTCTTCTCTTCACTAACCCTGTTTGCAGACTCTCACTAACAGCCCAGCATCAGCACATACTAAGAGTTCTCACAGAGGCACCATCAACTGCACAGCTGACTCCTCTTGGCTGAAAGATTTTAACCACTTTTTTTTTTTTTCCCTCCACTGAAAATTACCAAAATTTTAAAACTGAAATTAGTTATGTGAAGTATAGCAATAGTTGGTTGTTGGGTTTGTGTTTTTGGGGTTTGGGTTCTTTTTTTTTTTTTAAAAAAAACAAACTATTCAGAATGTGCATTTTTTATATCTTTCTGAATAAAAACTTCTTTAAAATTATCCTAGTGAATTAGCATTCTTTAATAGAAAGAAACCTTCTGTCGATTGATACATATTTCAAAAAATGTACTGAATCTTATTTCAGCTATCATCATCTTCATTACAAATGAATAAAAAAAATATACCAAAACATAGGGAACCATGAAATTTTGTTACTCCTTCCTAAATTTTGAAATGCAGCATATTTAAAGTCTACTCTTTGTAGAAAAGAAGTCTGTGGAACAACTTATATTAGTGTCAATGGAGGCTAGACGCGATGTGTAGTTAAAATCTCAGGAAAATGTTGCACATATCACCATTCTATCAACACAATGATTTATGAAATATGAACCAGAACATATCTGCAGGGGGTAAAGTTAAGTGGTCATGCTACAGGAGCTCTGAACTGTCATTTAGACTTGTAAAATACACAAAGAAAGAAAAGTGAATTAAAATCATGGCTCATAAAATTTCCTTTTATAAAGGAAGAAAAAAAGAAGAAAACAAAGCCCCAAACCAACTATTAGTAAAGCATCTGTGCAATTGCCTCAAGACTCAACTTTCCTAATATTTCTGGAGCCTAAAATTACAAGGATTCATTATTAGGAAATTGTTGACATTTAAGCTGTTTCCAGCAATGCTGATTTTGTCACAGATGCACTTAAAGCTGGCTTGGGGCAGTGGGTACAACAGGTACCAGGGAAAACAGAGGATCATCCCCCTCCAGTAACTCAGACCTTTATTCTGCTGCTGCTGCTGCCAATGGAAAAAAAAGGGTGAAGCAAAGGGGAACAGTGGTTCTTTCTGGATGCATTGTCAGGATCCCAGCCTCCCAGCACCCACATTTTCTTGAGAAGTTTGCCTTGCCTTGAGAAGAGCAAATTCTGCACCTCGGGGTTTTCCTGTAGCTGTGCAACCCAGTTTAGCCACACTAACTCTACCCCTTAATCCTTGTAAGAAAAGGCCCCAGTCCCTTTAGCCCTGATGGCAACAGTGAGCTCCTTCTGCTGTTTAATGAGTTGGAGGGAGAGATAAGGAAAAGACAACAAGCCCTATTTCTTCCGTCAGTGTAAGCAGATGAATGATAGGATGATGTGGTCTATGGGTCTTGAGATGGGCTGGGGGCAGGAGTGGGTGCTAGTGAATGAAGGGAAAGGACGGATGAGGTTTAGGGATAAAGATTAGTAAGGAGGTAGCAGAGAAGAGCGATTCTGTGATTCCTGACCTTACTGTCTCCTTCGACTCAGAGGCAGTACTCAACTACACTGACTTCTAACCTTTAAAACTTTCAGATCAAATCAATCTCTCAGACTCTCCTTGAAAACCTCACTGGTCTGTCTCCTCTGTTACCTCCTCCTCCTCCTACAGAGGAACTGCTGTGCTTCCACCACAAATTTGAATTTAGCCCATGCAGCTGAGAAAATTTGACCAGCTCTTCTTTTGAGATGGGTTCAGTTTCTCCTTTTTAATTCCTTTCTGAAGAATTTCACAAAAAGCTTGTCTCAGATTAACTCTATTTCCTGATGCAAAATAGAACCTGATGTTCCATAATCAGCTTTTTCTTTTGTCATCAGTATTTGTTTAGGATATATTGTAATGCAAACCTTGAAATTTTAATCACCTCCATCTGAAAAGGCTGTGACACAAATGCTACTTCCCACCCCTTGCTCATTTCACATCCTGCAACAACCATGCCAAATTTAGAATTTGAAATCCCTACATTCTCAAATTTAAAATAAAGATAATGGTTCCTTATGTGTATAAACACTTGCACCCCTTTTTTCTTTAGTGGGAGATGTTTGGCATATTCAGTTCAATGTGAGCACTTTTTTATCATTTTAGCCAATTTATCATGGGAATCTCAACGCTATACAAATACCCATTCCTATTTACAAGTAATTATCTATTCTGTTATTCCCAATTCTTACTTCAGTAGCTAAGAGCTGTTTAATAGCTATCTTATATATTTTAAGAAAAAGAATTTGGAGGTAAAAGCAGGTAATGAACATGTAATTTTAAATTTTCAGATCAGGGAACTAGGACTTGCAAATTTTTTATAAAAAAATATATTTTTCACTTTGAGTGTCTGGTTTCCCTTCACCTTTCCATTGCAAAGCCTTTAACATCAGTGAGGAGTTAATGTAAAAGAGTGGTTGTTCTAATCTGGCAGCATTTAGACACACATCAACATGCACAAGTTATACTTTTGAATAATAACAATAATGTTATATATCACTAAAAAAAATAGCTTTCCATTCATGTCCAAACACTTTATAAATATTTTCTTTGAATTAGAATTGATGGAAATGCAGGACAATTTACTTGGGCAAGTAGTTCTTTATTTTAATATCAAGCCCCCTCCTAATGTTAGAAAAAGGGAGTATTTTCTTTTTTGCTGTTTGTTACTGAATAAAAAGCTACAAATCCATTTCAGAGACAACTCTTTTCTGAAAGCTTTTTTTTTACAACAGCTTTTTAAGCCAACACAAGAAGTAGCAGTGTTCACTTTACATCAACCAAGACTTCATATTGCTTGTAACGCGCACAATTATGTTTTCTTTGGAAGAGAAAGGGCTCCACTTAACTATCCCATGAAAAATCTCCAAAGCCCTCTGGTCATATTGAGCCCATCAGTTAAAACAAATAGCAAACCATGCAGACATCTGAAACTGTCCCTACCTCTTAGCAGTGGGGAAGTAACGTGAGCAAGATGAACCATCCCAGGCACAGTAAGGGTCTCTCGCAAGGCAACATTCAGCACATGCTTTTCCATACACATCACAGCGGTGTAAAGGAAGCTGTGAAACTCCAGTGGCTGAGCCAATGTAGAGCTGTTGCTGTTATAAAAGTTGAAAAAAAATATTAAAATTTCAAATAACCAGTTTTTTGCTAGGAAAGAATAAAAATAAATAATTATTTTTAAAAAATTCTAGGACCATTAAAAATACAATGAAGGATCATGATCCTGATGCACACTAAAGGAATGAGAAGCGAATGGTCCTTGGGATAAAACAATCAAATGAGAAAATGTTTGATTTTTGCATGAAGCTCTCATGGCTTCTCTAAATTGTAAGAAAAATTAAAGCAATCTTCCATTTCTACTTTTGTATTCAGACCCCTGCACTGGGTAAATGCTGCAATCAGTGACAGAAAACAATGGCGAATATGCTTTTGAATTTAATGAAAAAGAAAACCATCATGCACATGAATTTCCTATATATGACTTTGATTTGTGTATCTGTGTGGGAAACCTAAAGTAAATTATTTCAGACTGATGCTAAGATATTTCAGCTTGGACGTGCTGCCATACACACTTCCTTGCATGTCTGATAATTCTGATGTTCATACTCTTTTCCATAGGTCACAGACTCTAATTCAAACATGTCTTTAATGAGGGAGGATGACTTACTTTATTTTGGACAAAAAACAGCGTTGAGTGGAAGATGTAGTTCAAAAGCCATAAAATGAATAAAAAACCCCCATGCATACAAAATCAACTTCAGCTTTGTATGGCATCACAACAGAATATCTTGTCTTTCTCAATTTCCTCCCTGATATCAAATTTGTGTGCTCCATTAGGGAAGTTGGTCCCCAGAGGGACATAGGGAAACTGAACTACTGATCCCACGTGAAAGTCCAAACCGTGATATTTCAGTTTAGGACTAATTCACAAAGAAAACACGTATGAGTAAGTAAATAAAGTTCCCTCTGAGATGCAAAACTAGGGGGGAAAAAAATAAACAGGTAAACAAAAATTAAGTTGCATAATCCTTCTGACAGTTCGCTATCAAAACTTGAAACTTTGTCCCCAGAACCCATGGTGGAGCAATCAACACATTTCTTTCTTTTTAAGGTCTCAATCCAAGAGTCCCACCAAGAAAACACAAATCTGCATTAATTGTTCTTTCTTAGAAAACAAAGGCTGTTTTGAAAAATATGATTGTCAAGAATTGTTAACTAAATTCTACATCCCCTGCATTGTGATGTTCCAAGGTACCATCTCCAGGGAATTCAGGAATGGAAGGTGGTTGAGGTCACCTACCAACCGGAAATGCTGAGACAGCAACCCCCAAAACACTGATAAAAAGTGTTGCATTGGCTTCTTTCAGAAGCAGCAGCTTTGCAGTTTACACAGACATACTAATTGTAACAGAAACATCCCCTGCATTTATATAAACATCACTATTTTCTCAAGAAAACATGACAAGGAAAAGCACCCAAAGGAAAATTATCTGGTAAATTAAAATCCAAGCCCTTTCTTTGCAGCTGCTTCCCTCTATTATAGTGCCATAGCTGGGCTGCAAATCCACATTCTCTGGGCAAAAATCTCTGACCACACAGAGCTCTACACAAAGACTTGACTGCACGTACCAATCCCCAGTTAGTGCTTGAGAAGCACTTGAAGAAGCAGAAGACAGGCAGCAGACAGGATAAGCTGATTCCTTCTAATTTAAGTCACTTAATAAAGTACCCAGCTTATGGGTATGTTCTGCAGTAAAAAGAGCAGAAATTCAAATCTTTGGTGACCTAACCATTTCTCAAGGGATGCCTTTTCTCTTTACTGATTATGGAGGCAGCACAGGTCAAGTTAGAGCTTCAGTTAAATATCTTAAATGTCCAGATGGTATTGATCTGAGTCCTATGTAATTGGGGCATTAATACCTATATAAGCATGTAGCAATGTGTGGCACAACTAATATAAAAATCAACCCAGAGCATACACATGGGAAAACAAAGAACAGTGTGATGGTTTCCTACGTACCCCTGTAACCAATTTCATTTCATCACAAAACCCTCCCTAATTTCTAATTAATGTCTTCAGAAATAAAGAATGACCAGAAATACATAAGAGAAAAAGTGAGGCTAAAGTAGGCTTACTTAAAGACTGTTCCTTGTAGATAAGTTCATAAAGTTCAGTCAGTGAACTACAACACATGTTTCAGGTGCTGCACAGCCTGAAGGCCACTGCCCTGTTTGCTGCTCTTCTGATCATGGTTTCAGCCTCCAGCTGGTGATCATTATTCTGGACACTAATAATATATAAATCCAGGCAGTATGAAAATCAGAAAATACTAATAGAATGATTTGCAACAATGGCCTGACCTAACTTTGCCATACACAGTCAAACTGCCTTTTGGGCAAAGAGTGTCTCCCAAGAGATAGCTAATTTAATAAATCAGCTGATTATCAGCTCAAATCAGAGAGGGGAAAAAGATAAAGTAAATTTGTCCCCTAAAAATTCTTGCAGTTGTATAAGACCTCCAGAAATGCTGAGGACACTAATGTTTTAAGCAATCCAGTGGTTTCTGTGTGCCCCATGGCATTGCCCAAACTGCAGTCTTTCCCTAGAAGTCGGACAAAGAAATCACTGAGAATTTTGCAACTGTAATTAAAAAAAAAAAAAAAAAAAAAGAACAAAACCAAAAAAACAACAAAAAGTCAGCAGAATTTTTAAAGAAACTTAGTGAGCATGAGGTTCACATCCCATTTAATTTAATTTTGTGTGTTGAAAAGTACCTGATGCGGAATAGTTTAGGGGACTGTTTAAGTGACATATCCATTTTGAGCTGGTCCTTTCTATATGCTCACTATAGACAGAAATGGTGATTTCTGAATAAAATTCAGTACTATAAAATACTATAAAAGTAGTCACTAAGGTCTTTCTGAAGGTCTCTGCCTTGCCTTTGATTGAGAATCTTATGGAGGAGAAACAAAAGCTCTTTGCAGCAGTTCACCAGACAAGGAGATGGCCTCTATCAACTAAGAATCTCATTGTTTTTTCCCCATCTTAACAGAAATCCAAAGGCTTTTTGAAACAGAGGATCACAAACCTGATCCTGAGAAAAAGATGGGAGTTTGCTCCACAAAAAAAAAAAAAAAAGTCAAAAAAAGCCATAAAGCCTGGCTCCCACAGAATTGTGAATTTAGGCAGCTGCAGGGTGTCACAGTGGCTCTAAGGATGCACTGAAGGTTTGTGTCTACCACTAACCATGCATAAGTTGTTTAGGTCATAAGGTTACATAAGCCTAGGGCTCTTAACCCAATTAGGAGGAATATGTAGCTTCAGTGAGAAAATATAAATATAATTCCTGTGAATTAAAGACAGTAGAGTTGAGGTGGACTGTATGAACGCTTAGTTTTACACATATAGGCTAAGTCTCCTTGCTCAAAGTCGCTCTTGCTCTAAGGCTAAATTCACACTCATAGAGAGAGGCACAGAAACCTTAGAGTTTCATATAATTTAAAACTTAAGTTCTGCTCCTGAAGAATTTGTAGATTTTGGTCTTTAGGAAAAAGAGATGTTTGTAACATATCCTGGCATGATGGCAAACGATGCTGATTTGAACAAGTGTAGTAAAACATTCAAAAAGAGGGAGAAACTCCCTGTACCATGTTTTTGTAATTGAACAAAAGACTTTTTAGTGGAAAAAATAAAATTAAGTGATTGCTTTGAAGTTATTCGATAGGACATGCTGGTTTTACTGTTTACATTTCATGATCCCGCTTTCTACAATGCATAGAATTAATGTGCTGTTTATATGAAAAAAGCCCTGCTTATCAGAATGCAATGAGTAAAGTGTTTTAGTTATAAAACTACAGTCTTTTTAAATTGTAAATATAAAATGCAAACATGTTGCCATATATGTGTTTGATACAGAGACAGAGTGCCAAAATCTTGTCACACTCTATCATGCTTCTGTCATTTTTAGCCTGAGGCTGGTTGATTTTTCATGAGTTTAACTCTGCCTGAATAACTTGTGTTTTATGCTCTTTTTTAGCTTTAAACAATTTTAGCAGTATAAATTTGTTTTCAAAAGACACAGGGAAAATTGTAATCTTGCCTGCATAACTAAAGATGCTTTGAAGAAGTTGTATGAAAATACATGGTCCATTATCAAACATGACTGCCTGCTTCAAGGGAATACACTTAAAAAAATAATCCAAGGCAGAGCATTTTGGTGTGATGTGAACATATATACAACTTTATAAGTTCGTTTTTAAGTATCCCAGTAGCCATTAGTCCATTTTTTCCCCTACCATCTTTGTAGTTTTAGGTGGTAAACTATGTTAGAAGAGTGTCCCCAAAATGTTTTCATGAATGTTTTCAGACAGCTTTCCTAAATGCAGTGATTTCTGAGTTAAATAAGCAGCATTTCAAGCATAATATTGGGCTCTGTCTGTTACAGAATTAGTGCAACTTTTGTTTAATAATGTATGGAGCAAGGTAAATGAATTAATTAAATCTTATTTATAACAAATGGAACTTTTTGTGCACCTAGTCGTGGAAGTAATACAAAATCTCCTCTTTACTTTAAAGGACATTAATAGAGAAATTAATGACTGTGATTAACAAGTTGCTTGTATTTACTGAATTAGGCTCCAAATCAATACAAATATGAAAAAAAAAAAAAAAAAAAATGAAA
>VXBJ01000287.1:317878-340068 GCA_013400055.1 Nycticryphes semicollaris
CTGACTTAAGACCATCTCTGTTTAAAAATTTCTGCATCTGTGGTTTGGTTTTTTTTGTTTGTTTTCATTAAAAGAATTTTCAGCAAGCATAAGAAAGAAAGGATAATTTCTAGGTTGGTATACATCATTGCAGACTCACTGAAATGGTAACAGCAAATGGATGCAACTTTTCTTTTTTAACCAGCCAAGTGTAGTGCCATATAAATATATGATAGGAATGACAATTATGTTGCACATTCTATATCAGTAATAGCTTAGGAAAAATAAGGCATTTTAAAATGGCTAAAATTGTCAAAGTAATGGGACTGTAAAGGTCAACATTCTCAAAACAACAATTAAACAACAATTGCACAAAATCAAAACATATTTTGTATATNTCCGCCTTCTTCCCTTTAAGCAGATGTTTTGTTTGTTTCTAAGTCAGTATTTTTTTAAAGTTTAGAATGATGAAATATTTCTTTCCCATTGTTTTCTTTCATTAGTCACAAAGTCATAGATTATTTTTTAAAAGGAAAAAAAACCCTACCAAAAATCCAATGCAATCCCAGTTCTTTCTTAAGACAACAACAAAGCAAAGTACAATTTTTTTGTTTGTTAGTTTTTTTGTTTGTTGTTTTTTTTTTTTTTTTTTTTTAACTTAGGCAGCTACATGTACAAGCTAATCTAGTAAAATATACTAGATAAGTTGTTTGGGAAGTGGCTTTCATTATGGTTACTGGTACTAATTGAATATATTTGATTCAAGAACTACTGAGAACAGTACAGAACAAATGCAATATAAACTTTAAAACATGAAAGTAAAAATATAATCCACATTTCTACAATGGAGTAATTCAGAACAACTGATAATTTAATGTTATATTAGTAATGTGATGGATGAGTTCATTTCCCTAATAATCCTGATAATTTGATGACTGTGGTTTTGAGGAAAATAAATTGTATGGGTAAAAAAAAAAAAAAAAGAGAACTCAGATGTAATAAATATTACAGTGTAACAATATGTCATGATTGTATTCTGTGTTGGACTGTGGCTCTCCTCAGTCACAACCCCTCAAAAGCCATATTCCAGAAATAAAGGGGGATTTTTGATAAAACAGCACAAGAGAAATTGTAGTGCTACACAGGGTACTGAGCAAACAGGAGTTCCCCAGATGATAACATTGTTTCAAACAAAAACCTGACTTTTAAATGGATCCTGCAACAATTACAGAGGCTTGATGCTTATGAAAGCCTCTGAGGTCAAAGATACAGGGTGTTAATCACTACGGCGACTCTGGTCAGGCCACAGGTACCAAAGTGGGGCTTTATCTGAGTTCTAGATCAAGTTTTATGGAGTAGTGTTTCAAACAATTTCACACAAATGGAATCAGGCTTCTCCTTTAGGATCAATAGGCTCTGTTCAGTAAGATAAGATTACTGTTATTAATTTGCTTTACTGACAGATGTACCTTGCCTGTGCCAAATGATCACAAACATCAGACACTCAGGATATGCATTAAGTGCATATCTTAAATCCTGTTTTTTTCTGATATAATTTCAAGCATGCTGATATGATTTTATTTCCATTGTGAAACACACTGGTACAATCACAGTGGGAAAAGAAACCACTCAGCTAAAGATTTCTCCCACAGGAAAGGAAAATGTGACCACATTGGATGGCCATTAATTATGCTGTGTTCAATTATCATCAGTTATTTAATGAAAAGAAAAAAAAAAAGTATTTCTTCAACATATTGAAGTTCAGCAGCATGTGGGAATAATGTAGATTGCTGGGACAGCAGTGGGAAAATACATAGAAATGTATCTAATCTGATGGGACAGACCTGCACAGAAAAACCCAGTCATACCCAAGAGAACTCAGTTCTGGCTTTGTCATAGGTTCAGATCATCAAGCGGAAAACTGGACTGTGACTAGAGTCCCTAATCTGTTCCCCGGCTTGTTCTTTGCTTGGAGGAGATGTAATACACACTGATTGTGTATCCGTTTCTGGTTCCTTTGATTTTGACCAGCCAGCTCAGTGTAGCTTTCTGGAGGAAGGCAGGCAGGACCTCAGTTCTGCCTCTTTTCCTTTCCCCCTACATGGAAGATGCCCTGTCCTCATCCTGAAAACTGCAATAAGGATAGTGAGCTCAGAGAAGCACCTTTTGTGCCCCAGCTCCAAGCACAGGCGTTGCAACACCTGTTCTTGTCCCATGAGGGTATAACCTCCTCCTGGAAAAAAAGAACAATTTCTATAGTAAATGCAATATTTGAAGAAATAATAACACTCTGCACTTATGAAGCTGTGTTTTTGGTGCTGAAATCTGTTTTGGCAAGTGCAAGTAATAAACTTCCAATATTTTTCTTGCAGTTCTTGAGTGCAAATATCAGCAATGTTGGATCGGATCCAGAGCATTTACCACACACCTGAATATTAATGGTTTAGGGAATTAGCTGAGTGGGTAAATTCCCAACTCAAAGGTAAGAGCTAGATTGAGGCTCTTTCAGAGGGAGACTTTGCCTGACAAATTTGGATAAGCACCTCTGTACGTAACGATAACTATCTAAAAGCTGTAGCTCAGGTTTAAGTGAGTCTCATGTACTGTCTGAAAAGAGACAGGAACTTCTGCGCAACTATTCATGTCACTCTTGAAGAAAGGAAAATAAATCCCTCTGGAAGTGCTTATCTCTCTCCCTTGCAGAAGCCAAGGCACCTTTCTTAGACTGAATGACAGATTTTGGTGAGATAAATGCCACCTTTCGTTCTCAAGATGTAGACATAAATCAGCTCCTTATGTTTGTTCACCATCAAAATCTGGATGCTGAAGGGCTTGTTCCCTCACATTGCAGCCAAGGGGAGTATTGCCATTAATTATTTTTCTTTTTCTGGTCTGAATCAGGTCATAGAAGACTTGTTGAAAGGCACAAAACACTGCCAAGTGTAGATGGCATTTAAATTTCTAATGTGTGATGGAAAATATTTGTGCTGTGTGAAATCATACTAAACTACTTTTCAACATTTTATGCAAGAACATATTGTTGCATTGGTATCTAATAACTCAGTTCACAGCTTTAAAGGGCTGGAACACTTTCTGCAGATCCACATTTCCTGCAGTAAATGAATTGCTATGCATGCACTGTGTTTGGTACACGAAGCTTCATCAGCTCTCAGTTTACTCATAATATATTTCAGGCATCAACATGAAAGAGATCTTGAGATTTATTGCTTGGGAAATCTGTCCCCAGGTCTAGAGCACCAGAACTGTAGGTAAAACAGGTCAAAAATTGGACTGTTATAAGACAGACAGACACAGATATTTTTTGGTCCAAAGCTGAAAAGAAACAGTGGAGTTTTAATTTGATTTGTTTTGGCTTCATGATGCCAATGTCTAATTACTAGCAATTTTGTTCAATAGAAATTTAAAATACTTTTATTAAACATAACTGAAACATCAGCCAGCTAATGGAAAATCTTCAAAGGTGCAGAAGCAGATCCACCAACTGCTAATCACCATAGTTCTGAAGCCACTGAACTTAGGCAAATGTGTATCAGCTAATTCCTGGTCACTGCTATATTTATCATTATTACCTTTTGGGATTAAAATAAAAAAAAATAAAAATTAAAAAAAAAAAAAAGTATTTCCTGAGTGAATATTTCCACATTTGTAAAATGTACAACCTGTATGATTCCACGAATGTTTTGGAGAGGATGTCATGTTTATATTTATGAGCCAGCTTAAGTAAAATGGTGCACTCTTCTGGCAAAAGAGCTGGGTATCTTAAGGTAATACTTGAAATGACACACAAGATGTTTCTCATACCTGAGTATTTGTCTCATTCATGTTACTCTCTTATGTTGCACTTCAAAATGGGTACCTCAAAACTGGAATTTTAATACTAAATTATAATTAATAAGGCAAGGTATTTCTAATAAAATTCCCGAATAACAGTAGTTAAAAAGACAGTAGTTTGATCTTAATCCAGTTGGCCAAGCTCCTAAAGAATTCAGCTATGCAAGCCACAGCCTGAACCTGCAACGGTGAATATATGTAACAAAGGCCTCCCCACACACAGTTTTGAGTCCTGCCCCAAATTTTCACAAGTATACACTGGAAAATACATCAGTGTTATGTCTTTCAGAGTACATAATTTTATCTGATCTACGTCTTCATATCTCCTGGATGAGCAGACAGTGTAAACTTAGGGCTTCTCACCTGTGCCAATGAACATCACATCATATTGCCCGTCTTCCGCATCTACTCGATCTACTACTATCTGTGTGAACTGGTAATCCACATCTGTTTTGATCATGATTGGACGGTTGTTGATGGGGAATACCGGGTTGTACATGGCTGGATGACTTCTTGCAAATGTTATAACTTCATCAGGAAGGTCCTTGGTGGAATCAAAGCCTCCAAAAGTTTTACTGGGACACTGGAAATAAAAAAAAAAATAAAAAAAAAAAAAAACCAAAACGTTTTTACATTTTATTATTGATCACTAGTAACACATTAGAAAATCATTTCATTACAATCAACCCAACTACTGTAGTCTATAATTAAATATGACAGGGGATCTAAGTGTTGCGTAACAGATAGCAAAAGTTAATTCTGTCAGTAGAAGTCCTTTTTTTTTTCCGTTTTGGATTTAAATCAATATGGGTAACAGAATTTGAGTTATCCTCCTTCATTGTTTTTCTCACTGCTATGCTGTGCAAAAGGATTTTCAGTCATTTACTGATTAGTGTTAATCTTTAATTGGCAGAAGGAAGAAATCCTGAATTATCTAAAATCATTCCATGTATGACAAGTAATTTCAGGATTTGTTTACGTATAGAAGAGAAAATTAATTAATTATGCCGTCATTTTAGTTTCAAAGTATTGTGTTCCGAAGGTGCCTAGAAATCAATTATTCTCTGAGGAATCAAATCTTTAAATCATAGAATGTGGGGACAATTCCCTGTTCTACTCACTTTTCAAACTCCTGCTTGTCTCAACAAGCCTGTGTAACCCATATAGTTCCGATAACATGGATCCTGTTACACTAAATCAAATCAGATGAGTTATGTCCTGAATGTATCTCTTCTCTCTCCATTGATCCCAAAGAAAGCCTTGTATAGGTGTTGCTGCTCCTACTGTTGAGATGACTCTCGCTAAAGAACTGAAATAAGTCCTCACTGTTGTGTAGTGCCCAGGAACACAACAGTTGGTTGACCCCTTGAGATTAAGCTCATCCCCATGAAGTCACACAGTAGAGTCCCTTTGCCCCCTTATGTAGCTGTGGGTAGGCCAGTTTTGCCCAGTCTGTGAAAAGTAGGAAATTATCTGCTCACATTCTCCCAACGTGAGCAAAATGCAGAGGCTGAGAAGGGAAGGAGAGGTATGACTGGCTTCACTATCCACAAAAATATTCCTCCACTTTCACGTACCTTATGTCCCCATGGGGACATGTGACAACTGTAGCTAATCACCACTACTTGTCCTCATCTCTTCTGTAAAATTGATAAGTATTTTATATATAAACATTTAGATGCTACTTTAAAGTAAGCGTCAGAAGCATATTAGCAATGTTGAATGGATGAAGAAAATGAATCACAATGACATTAAATCACTAATCCAAAGATACTTGACAAAGGACTTGGCATTCCCCACTCCTAATCTGTTCAGAAATACCTCTTTAAGACATATAAAACTCTGAAACACTGTTGACAATTATTATGTTTTCAGCATTTGAACCTGAAATATAAATGTCTGGTGTTAAAATGCCCTAGATACTTTGCCCTTTATGTCCACGTATAGAATATCTTCCAACTAAATTAAAACCTAGAGGACAACATCTTATTAACCAAGAATCCAGACCTTGCAGGATGCTCAGCAGAAGAAATCGATTGTCTTTGCTATCACCTTGATCCAAATTATTAATAATTCATCAGAAATTAAATTAAAAAATCAATATTGTCAAAAGGAGTAGTTGTTATACTCAGTGAAGGGATGGTTCCAGCATGGACATATAAAGTGTGAATTGTCCTTTTTTGGTATATTTGTTAGTAAGCAAATTCCCACATTCTGTTCCATTGTATAGTGTGGAAGGGAGGAAGGGAGGGGGGACATTTGATTAATGCATGTGGAGTAGACTAAGCAGAAAGCAAGTTAGTTATATACTTTATTGCGTCAACATTTTTCAGCTTTTTTGTTCTTGCCCTCTCATACAGAAATATTAAAAAGAAAATATCAGATAGGGTTTTTATAATCATTGGCCAAACCATCGCCTTCCTCAAGGATTTTGTTTAAAATTCAACACTAGAATTTTAAGTTTGCTTTACATCGTGATCAATATTCTGACTACAGTTCAATACTAATTACTCAGATTAATTAGATAATGACTAATTAGACAATATATGTAAAATGCTTTAAGTATAAAAATCACTACACAAGAACTAAGTATTGTTAATAGCAGCTGGGCAAACTGAAAAAAACAGAAAATTAATTTTCATCTCAATTTTAAGCAAATTAATTTCAACTGTGCTTCAATTGCTTGAATATTTACTTTCTGGCTGATTTTCTAACAAAAGTTTTTATTTGCAGCAATGTTGACCAAGATATATTTTACATGGAAAAATCGTAAAACTAGAATTAGTGTCATAATTCTGTGTGTTTAAATGAGATTCCCAATTCTGAGAGCCAGAGTACTGCCTGGACCCCCTGCTTTTATGAGACTAAACAAATGACAATTACTATGTGGTTTTACATGTGAAGTGTGTTACCTGGACTAGGCTGTGGCTCACAGTAATCTTACCCCATTTTAGGAAAATAACTGACATGACAAATAAACTCGTTTGGATATAACTCCTCAACAGGTGACATTTAACCCATCTGCAGTCCAAATTGCTTAGACTCATTTGCTTGCTGAATCTCAGCCCACATAAAGCCTGAGTTGTCCTGAGAAGGAAAATCCTGTCACATTTATTTATGTTGTGGTCACAAACCCAGGATACAAAACAAAGACATTTTCCTTGATGCTAATGACAGGACTTCTATTGGCATTAGTGGGTCTAAGCCAAGGTGTTTGGCAAGGTGCTTCATCTGAACTCGTGTTTATATACCTGATGGATCCCACACTTATCAAGGAAAGAGAAAGTTTTCAGGTGCCAAAAGATAGACATGAATACAAATGTCATGAAAAAGTTTGGAGAAATGAGCTTAATCTTGGGTTCAAGTAGAATCAAAGAATGCTTGCTTTTACATCCACTTCCAACTGACTGCTGGTGCCCAGTACGCTCTGTCAGGGGGTCTGACCAGTCAAATGGAGGTAAATAGGCTATGCTCTAACTGGTCTGTTAGGGACTCCAGCAGAATAAATGAACAGCTACATTTTGGTGGGAACAAAAACTGCTTTGGTTATAACTGAAGACAGACTCTTGATAACGTGAAGCAGAGAAAACTTGAGCTCTGTAGCTGAATTCATAGAAAGTCAGATATGAATTCAGGATGAGGTATCTCATTCAAGATGAGGCACATACAAATATCCTCCCTCCTCTTCCAAATGCACTTAAAAGATTAAAAAAAAAATATGTTCTATAGCTCTTAAAGGAAGAACCCTGGCAACTTCTTTGTTAAATGTGAATCTGATGTAGAATTGTTTACAAAGTTTCCTGACTTTTCAAAAGAACCATTAACTTTCCTTTTTCCTTACTCGTACTGGGCAAGTCCCTAGATGCACAAAAAGTTTACTGGCACCTCACTTACTAAATTCCTCAGATAACTCAGCTCTGTTTAACTGCACTGAGATCTGGAACTAAATCACTATAAGAAGCTCAGATTTTTTTTTCTCCCTTCCCTTTCCCTGTTTCTTGGAGAAGTAAGCCACAAATCTGATATCTAAAGGAATCTCAAAAACCTTTCATCTGTATACTCAACAGGTCTTCAAAGCCATTAAAAATAATATACAATGTTATCATTTTAGGAAAAAAAAAAAAAAAAGAAGCTTCTTTTCAACCAGAAATGAGTTTAATTTTAAAATTAATTTTTATCCTATTGATACAATAGAATTACTTTAGCAACTGTGAAAGAAAAAAAAATCTTTTTCAAAGTGGTAGACACCAGAATTAGAGTCAGTGGCAGTGGGCTAGGAGAAACTGATAGCCTAACCCACTCTTTAATTAACACCATTTACAGTAGCATGGCCTCTTGCACTACACGATGTGACAGCAGGGCTATGTAGAATGGTATAATTTGGCATTTCTTGCCCTCAGGCAAGAAAAATGTTTACAGTGAAATCTGAATGCCTTTGGGCTTTCGTTGTGAATCTTAGTGTGAGTATGTCATAGTGAAATTGTGAGGGTAAAACCCATTCTGAGAGGGTACCCAGAAAAAAACCCTATAAGTAACTTAATTGTGTTTCCCTGCTTTGGCAACAGATCTGGTGATTTAGGTCACTTGGTCACTTAGGGGCTGGATTCAGGTCCCTGTTTTTCTGCTTGTTCTTGGGAATTTGATCAAGTTATTCTTCTCCCACATGGAACTCGGTTCAAGACCCTCAGTCAAGTCTTGAAATAACTCAGAGGCTCCGAGACCAGCAGAGCTCACTTGTTGTCAGTCCCTAAAGCAAATATCTGAGTTGTGCATTCAGAACCTCAATAGAGCTGTGTCTAATCTCTGCTCAGCAATGAATGTAGCAGAACCACGGTGCAGCAGTCAGTTCTTTATCTCAGTCTGTTTCTGTGATAGAAACACGTAACATTCTTTTTTGTCTGCATTCTACATACTTTTTTTTTGTTTTTATTTAGAAAAATCAATACTGGAATCAAAGAAGAATATGAGTAAACAGAATAATGAACACTAACTTATTAGGTCTGTCAGGTGAAAAAGATGACATTAGTTAATAAGAAATATCGAAAATAACTACTCATTCACATTTCCCACGGGGATGGAAAACAGTACAACTTCAAAAAACCCCTCTAACATATCAGTATTAACTATAGCAATTAAAAAAAACCCAAAAACAAACAAACCAGTTCAACATCAAATGAGAAATAAAACTTCTCCTATGCTTCAGAGCTTGTGTTTATCTCTGGAAAAAGTTAGGAATCCTTTTAGTAGTCAGAGTGAGGGAGTGAGGAGCGCTGAGGAATCTGGCTGTCAGAGAGCCACTATTTTCTTTTGCTCAGGAAGTCATTTTCATTAGGCTAAGCAGATACACAGTCTGACTGTTGGACATCATTTGAATGATCAGGTTTGAATGAACAATTTCAAAACATACCAGACAAAACCAGAAAATTTGATGATTTAACAGAGAGGATCTAAGCAATTCCTGTTCCTTACGTTTAAGTAGACTTTAAAAATACTATTCTAGATGGATACATTATTCACATTTACATTAATATGCTTATATGTATACATAAGTACATATATATTTCAACTTCAGCAATGATATTTCAGAATTTAAAGAGGCCAAGCTGATTTATACTACCTAAGTATCTATCCCAACATATACAATTAACAATTTCTTCATAGATGTCCCATCCTTATTAGATTATTATTATCCACTGATATTTTAGTCATTCATAAACTAGAAACAGAGAAAAAGGTAAAAGCATAGATTTTGAAAAATGCCAACGGGGGTTAGAAATTATTATAGTCACTCTTTCGCAGAAATATCTGTCTTACTGTACTAGCTTCAGTGTCAAGAACAATTGAGTATTTCTTAACAGCCAGGCAGATGCTCTGTTTTTTGTTCACTCTCACTTAGAATGATTCAGCCAATATTTGGAACAATGACAAATTCCAAGGAAAGGATAATGCAGAGTAATTTATTAAACATTTGACTTTCAGCAAAGTTCTCCATCCGTTGCTCAAACTTCGCCTGAAGTTGTTAATATGAATGCCAAAATTAAAATCCAAATGAAGTTTCAAGTGCAGCTTCATTTTTTACAAGTAAATCAGTACATTTTGGACCTGGAGAAGTGGTTAGCTTTCCCTTCTGCCATCCTATCCTTTTCATTATCTTTTTCAGTTTCTTTCCTGGATCTCAGATCAAGGTTTATGCAATGTGTGACGGTATTTTCCAGAGTTTTCCCTTTTTAGATTACTATATTTCTTAGGGTACTTACAGTTCCTGGCCGTGGATATGGCACTCGCCCTTGGTAAGGAACCCACTGGTAGTTTGGGCCATCTCGGTGGGCATAGGGACCAAGAAATACCCTCCTCACATCAGTCATGCTGTACATGCACACTGCTGACCCCTTGAAGATATTACTAAAAATGAGGGGAGAAGAAATGAAATCAGGTTCTTTAAATTATCAGTTGATTTAATTGAGTGGAAGAGCTATGGGAATAGCAGCTTGTTGCTTTCCTAATTTATTGCATGTGCTGATTATCAAAACTCTGACATGCTCTCAGAACAATTCTAACTCACCTCTTGTGAAAGTTCAGCATAACTGATATGATCTCTCAGACATTTTCCTAAGCAGATGGCTGCTATTCCACTGCTTAAAACGTATTGTCCCCAGAAGGCCAAAGCCCCAATTTGAGTAAACTTCAACAGGGCTGTCCCTAGAGGACTATTCAATTCTTTCCTACACTTTGCATTTTTCTATTTTTTCAGCAGTCATTACCCTCATCTAAGTAGCACACACACAAACTTCAGTGTTGTTTCTTACCTTGAGATTTCTTACATAAGACAGTACGTGCTTGTAAAACCCCCTCTCCTATGCCTGATTATCACTAGAAACATTCTTTCTGTTTAGAAAATAAAACTTTTGTCCTTCACGGATAAATGTGGCAATACAACCAGTACTGCAAACCTTCCTCAGGCTCAAGCTACAATTTTGTTCTTGGTGAAAGCACAATGAAACCAAAACATTCAAGTCACAGTTATACATGAGTCGGTAACAGAACTTTTGAAAGATTGTTAAACTTTCCAGATTTCAGTAATGTTTTTTTATTAATATCTCCTTGACTAGCCAATTTCTCACACTGCAGCTTTTCTATTTCACCCTGCCCCCAAACAACTATATTTATGCTGGTGTTATTTTTCCAGGTCTGTGTGGAAAGTGCTACAAATTCTGATCCCTGCTATAAAAACCCAATTCACCAGCAAGAACAGTCTGAGAAACTGATAGTCTTTGTGATTACTTGCTCCTGAGTGATGATGTACATTACTCATAAGAAAAGAAACCTAATTCATTACTTCTTACTGCCATTGACTTCTTAGTTCAAAGGTTAAGAAAATTTTGTGTTTCTTAAAAACATTTTTAACAAAGAGACCTCTTTAAAACAAGCAGCCACCCAAGTTTCCGTGCAAGTAAAATGATACATTCTGTACCTGGAAGTTGTAAACACTCCATACACTATTGGATTTTTAGGGTCTTTTGAGTTCATTAGGAACACATCCTCTGTAACAATAACAAGAGATGGAAAAGAAAACAAAGTTAAATTCATATGGATAATACTCGAAAACATTTCTGCATTCAAAACTATTTCTGCAACTTACGTAGTTCATCAAAGTGCGTGTCAATGCCGTTGGGTCCTGGCACAGAACAAATCAGACGTGCTTTGAGGAAAGTTGTCCATTTGTTAACAAGGCTCCTGTGTCCACCAAAGTCATTCTAATAACAAAAGTATTTTGCATTAATATCTTGTGACAGTCTATGTTTGAAGCATCAACAGTGTATGGAAAAAATATAATCAATAACCACAAGATGCTACTTAGAGAAAACAGAGAAAAGAATCCACCTTCTACATACGAAAGAATTCTTACTTTGTCAAAGACAAAGACACTAATTTCGTTTACTTTTATATTGTATTGATACATAAATCACAAAACCACATAATTTAAAAAAACAAAATCAAGAAAACCCAAACCTTTTTATATATTGCAAAGCATGTATAACACTGGAGAAAGACAGAGAGGCAGAATATTTTTTCTCCAGATCTCCCAGGCTGCCATGTCCTAGTAAAGCTTAAGGGGTTTAATATTTTTAACCACGTAGCAACAAAGTAGAGATGCAAGTGGCAAAGGAACAAAAAGTAGATTGAAATGCCAGAACATCCATACTTATGGCATAAATAGCTTTGAAGCAGCTACCTCTGGATTTGAGGAGATAAACTGAAATTGCGCTGATGGATTAACATGAAATTTTACTGCAAACATCAGAGTTGCCAAAGCTACAACATTTATGAATATAATTCCATTTGTAGAAATATTTTTAAAAGTCTGTCAGAAAAATACATCAGTGTGGATGAATGATTCAATCTGCAGTCATTAAGAGTCTTCTGAATAGCTGTCCATCTCTACAGCTAAGCATAACTGTTTCATTAAATCTTCCATTGTTTCTGCTTTAAAGATTTTCAGTAAAGTGGGAATGGAAAGGTATTAACATTCCTTTAAAAAGTAAATTCTTCAAATATTTTTGGTCTACCTGGAAGTATCACATTTCCTGTAAAAGGGTCTCTCTTTTGCAGACACATTCTAAGCCTCAGAAGATGTCTATGACTTTTTAAACAAAACATCATAGTATGTGAAGCTTCCCCAAACGGAGAAGAAGTGAACAGTACACCTTTGGGTGCGTTTACCACTAAGTATTTTTCACTTGAAAAGATCTCTACTCCAGTACAATGTTAGTACAATAGTTTACAGGCAAGAAAATACAATCTCTAAAATCACTCACACAGCATCTTGCAAGCATATTCAGTCTCACCCAAAGAAGCCATCCCATCTTTTTACCTTGCAGATCTGCCCTATTCGGGCATGAGTGGCTTTTCCAGTGTGCTCTCCATCAATTGCGTTTTCACGGAAGAAGAAATAGATTTTGTCGTCTTCTGGATTGTCGCTCTCTGGTATCAGGTGAGCACTAATAAATCTAGGATCTGAGGAAAAATGCCATTGTGCATGTTACTACTCCATGAACTGAATCACTTGCTTTCCTTATATGAATTGTGATCTTGTTTCCCACTAATCGTTTTTTGCATCAAATGGCAAATATAACTCTGTTAGGTAGAACATCACCCATTAACATGTGCCAGGTATTTACATTCCTCTTACCTTTAACACAGAGAGGTGTTTGCTACAGATGTTTTAATGAACATAGGTAAAGTTTATTATTTAAGCAATTAAACATTCCTAAGATCTCTTTATAAATGGTTGTATGAAGTTACAACATGGCTTCCTAATTCCAGGCATTTATTACTGACATTTTTCTTATTTCTTTGTGTGTTTTAACTTTTAGTCAATAATCTTTCTGTATGTTGCACATAACAGGAGAGAATCATTGAGACAAATGTAATGTTCCTAATTTTAGCAAAAAAGAAGAATATATAAAGAAAGTATTGATGCATTACTGTAAAAAAAAAAAAAACCCAGTTAATAAAAAAATACAGATTTGATTGATATCGTCTACTTCTACAATATCATACCCTAAACCCCAGCATTTTTGTCTCATTTACAGAAGAGAAGAGCATTTTTGAATTTCTATTCAAGTTGTTGAAAGCTGTGTCTTGTTGGGGTTTTTTTTCCTATTTTTTTTTAATAGAAAACCTTTATTTCCTGACAATTAGAGTGACAACATTATTTGGTGATAAAAAATGAAAATACGTAAGATATAGACGTACTGATTGGTTACATAAAAAAAAAAAATGGAGGAAGACGTTTTGGGAGAGAATTTTATAGAAATCACAAGAGTAAATTCATACCAGAGGTGAATCTTGCTTATCACTGTATTTTACAGAGATACTTCAGCTGGTATCTTTCACTATATTTGGAAAAAGAAGGCATATCCAACAGATTTACCAATCTGTTTTATAACCATTTTACATCCTGCTGGGATAATTAGCTGTAAACTATATTTAACTACTCAAAGTGTCCTGTTCTTATGTGAAATTATAAGCTATTTTAGTGGCATGCATTAACATCTTTTCAGTGTATGTTTATTGCTATATAGTAATGGAAATACTGAAGTGTAGTTTGTTTTGGCAGTTTGCACTAGCTGTCCTGTGAAATCCATGACCTTATTAAGGATGGCAGTGTTTGTAAGCAACATATTTCAACTTATTTTTATATATATGCATGTATGTGCTAAAATGTGTTTATTATATGAGGACATACAGCATAATTTTTTGTCTGCGTGTATAAATATATTTTCATGGACTCAGTGTGTATATATATATGTATAGGCATATATATATTCTTGTGTACTCTGTGTGAGAGTATGTGTGTGTATATATATGCACAGTACATGAGAATGACCATACTATCTTAGACCAAGGTCTACTTAAATCAATATATACAGACTCCAACATTGTCCAGAAGTGATTATCTGGGACAAAGAAAGAATGTAGTAAGTACAAATAACACTCTCCGAGATTATCTCCCTTCCTCCAACTATTTTCAGTGTAGCTGATTCCCTGAGCTTTATTGCTCTCTATGTGCTTAGTAATTCTTAATAGATTCTTCATCCAGTTATCTGTCTAGACTCTTTTTGAACCCATGCAAATTTCCAGCATTCATAGTGTCCTTTTGGAATTTGTTCTGCATGTACCCAACCTACTAAACTAAAACCTACTTCTGATACTGAGTTTTCAACACCTATCTTACTAATTTCATTTGGTGCCTCTCAATTCCTGTATTGGAAATCCAGTGTTCAAAATGTGGATGAATTATGCTCTTATATACAAGAAAAAATAATGTTCTTTGTTTAATTCTCTGTTCTTTTTCCATTAATTCTTAACTTTTAATATGGATGTGACAGTTCCCTAGCAGTAATCTGAAATTTTCCTTGAAAGTTATGTTCCATAACCACAGAACCTCACTCTTCATTGGTAATATTCAGTCCACAGCCCATCATTTTATATGTGAAGATAGGCATGTTTTCCTCATGGTTCTCCTCATGTTTTTTTCACTACATCATTCATCAAGAATAATTTAATTTGTCATTTGATTGCTTAGCCACCCAGTTGCATAAGATCCTTTTGTAATTCTTCACAGTTTTCCTTTGTTTCACTATGCTGAATAACTTAGTATTGTGTGAAAAATTTCTCATCCTGCTGCTTAACCTCTTTTTCAGCTTATTTATGAACATGTTGAACAACACAGAACAGATCTCTGTGTAACTGTGTCTATTACCAATTGTTTATTAAAATAAATCTTTCTACTCATTTGAAAACATCAAAATTCTGTAAGCAGCTTAAACTCTCCACCCCAAGCCCCAGTAACTTAAGCTACTAAATTTGCTTCCTTTCTTTCTAGCATGCATTTAATAGACTTCAAGTTACAAGGCCTGAGACTGACATAAGGCCTAAGATAAATTGCTAGACTGTATTGTACCAAGGTAAATATCTATTATTTTATATAAAATCTACCAGGGCTCTGAATGCAACTTATATCACAAGAAACACAAGGCTACATCTTGAAAATTTCAGCATCCCAGCCTGTGGAAGATGCATCAGAGAAAGAAGATACCCATTAGTAGACACTTTTCTGGGCTATTGGATCTGGAGAATCTCCTGTTTTTTACAATCTTAATATGCTATTTTTACAATCTTAAGGTCTTAATGAAACAGGTAAAAGAAAAAAAAATAATCTAACCAAAACCTAAATACATTCCCAAATGGTTGAACAATTTGTTTCCATTGCAATGAGTTTTGTAAATCACAAGATATCGAATTCTAAATTAAATCACTATATTTCCAAGCATCAAAAATCTAACTTTATATTTTCCTATGAAGATACTGTGAGGAGTCCTATTTGAGTCAGTAAGATTGCTGATACAGTATGGGTTATATAAACTTGCCCTCGGTTAGCATATTGTTATTCTTCTCTTTCTCATAATTTTACAAGTGAACCTAGAAACATTAAGAGAGTCTGGTATTAAAGCAGGAGTGATAAAAAATGATAGAAAAATAGTTGAAGAAATAGAAAATATGTATTGTAAAGAATTCTGTCAGAATCATAGCAGGCTGTGTGTGTATGAGGAAGGCAGATATAGCTAACGCTATAGCCAGAGTGCATGTGAATATGCTTTGCATACATTTCTTCATCTGGAATGAATACAGATTTTTGGATTAGTGATTACTAATTCCAACTACATCCCTGAAAACAAAGTGGCTGCACAACCTCATATTAGAACACATTCTTTGTACATCATGGAAGAGTTTTTGTTGAATAACACCAGTGTTTCTTACTAAGCAAACCTCAAGCTGTTTCACCATCTGGTTAAATCGATATGTTTTAGTCAATAAGAGAGTGGTTCTTCATGTTATAGGGCCCTTGCTCTTGTTACCTGGTGGTGTTTGGTTTTTTTTCCCCTCTTCCATATAACAGATCTATGTCTATGTAATGAAGCATATAAAGGAAGAACAGACTACATGTGTTCTGCTGTATATAGAAATAGATTAATTTATCTTCTGTTCAGAATGAATATAATGATCATAAAATCAACATCATGATTATACATGTAGAGAGAGGGAGAGATAATTTCATAGGTTATAAAGCTAAGAAGTGGGTGTTGTGAACTAGTGATCTGTAGTGTGTTCTTTACTGTTTCATTAGTGAAGGAGCTGTTTGACTTGCCCGAGGCTTGATGTACACTTGCATTTAACTCCAGGGCTTCAGACCCTGTTTGCAACTCGCTGTTTAGGGTCATGATGACTCAATCAGCCAGATGGCCAGCAGTCACGCAACACAGCCCTCTCCATGGACTACCTAGCACTTTTGTACTGCTTTGCTTTGAGGAAGGGAAGGGAGATGTTGTCCACAGATGAGGGACTTCCCCTTGACTCTCCTAATTGCTCACCCATGCAGCAGAAGAAAGAATGTCATCCATAAATGTGTACGTTCCAAGTATTGAGACTGCCCTGCCTCACCCTGCAAAACTAAACAGGTTCAGTATCAAGCGGTCCCCATGGGAAGTTTAAAATAATTCAGTCAGGGTTGACCTATTTCATACATTCAACACAGCCACAAAAACAGTGTTGGAATAAACTTCAAGCAAATTTTACCAAATGGAAAGTGGGATTTTGATCCAATAATTGCAAAAGCCAGTGCTTTATAGCTATTGTGGATAGATAGGATGACTTCAAATTTCTGTGTATGAAATATCAGGTATTCTGTGACCCTAAAAGTGTCTCCAATCTGTAAAGCACTCAAAAATGCTGCTACAACATTTCAACACTTTCTTGTTTAAAAACAGTCTTCCCTTGGCTAAAAGTCCAGAAAGCATGTTTCGGGAAAATTAATTTAAGAAATATTTTGCAATGATTCATTGCTTTAAAAAAAAAAAACACAAGCAGACAATGTGGAAGAGTGCTTTAAAAAACAGTATACATCAAACAAAAATGGCTGAAACATGTTTAAGCATGATCAAAGGAGAAAAAAAGCCACAGCATAAACACGATCAAAATAAAATTACAGCTAAACCCCCTTCTCTGATCTTGCAGCCAACGTGAACAAGCTAAAAATAAAAACGGAGATTTTTATTGAAAACAATCAGCCTCAAGAAGCAGATTATTAAAGCACACACCTTTTTCAGTCTCCTTTTTCTAGTTGTGTTGGCTGTGGGGCTATTTCTCAGCTCCCACACGACACCTTTCTAGCGCCACTTTTTGCATGCCCTCCTGCCATTACCAGCTCTGCAGACGTTTCACTGGCAGCAGCCCATTAAACTGTCCTTCATGAGAAATCTGGCTCTTTATGGAAACGACACCTTGGTCCAGCTGCCTTTATGATTTATATGCCATTGTTTGCTTAGTTAAGTAATGGAAACATGTTTTGCTTGTCTCAGCACTTCAGGTTGCGAAAAAGCTAAGGAAAATCGATCTGCATTCGTTCTTTTACAAATGTTACTCTTTAGCAGCAACACACACACACCCCAACAGCAAGAAACAATAAAAGTCAGAAATTGGATTTCTAACTGAATTGTATTAGCATTTTAATGAAGATCTATAAACTTGAAGGCACAGAAATTACCTTTAGCTGTCAAGACTGAGTAAGCTGGGGGAACAGAAGCTGGGGTCATCCCTTCATCACTTGACAGGAGCCAAAGGGCAGTTCTCTCAGGAAATGTTTTGTAAAGAGTTTGAACTGGATGCCCCTATTATTGTATATTTATGGTCAAAATGACTAATTTATCAGTTCACAGTAAGAAAATTCTAGGAAACTAGGGAAATTTTATGCTCAGTAAAACTGCAATTGCTATAATTAATGAAAAGTACTGGAGAGTGACTGGGGCCCTGAGGAGAGGAACAAAACTAGGGAAGCTGAAATTAAAAATTTATCAACAACAAAAATAGACAGCTACTTAGGACTTCATAACTACCTACAGTGCCCATCCACTGAGACCCAGCATAGAGAGCCAAGCACTGTCCTCAGAAAATCTGAACTTGCAATCACGGCGAGCTCTGCTACCCACAGAGAGGAGGACTTGCAGCACCAGTCACAAATGTGCACAGCAGAGCCATCTGCCATAGGCATGTTCATCAAGGTCACTGGAGGACAAAGCTTTTAATATATGGTGATGGGACAACTAAGTTGGTTTGTGGTTTTACACACTCTAATGTAGTTTATGAAACACCACAGCTTTTAGTGGTCTTCTTCTAAAGTCCCTTCATTTTAATTCTTCAACTTTCACATCCCTTTTATTGCTGATGACTCGGGCCAACACTGCTGAGCTCTCATGGATTCACCGCTTGCAGTGAAGCTCCTCAGCAATACAGGTGGCATCAGACCATATCCTCAAGGTGGGAATGCTCTTTGCACAAGGAATAACTCGTAGCTATTATGGAGCTAATGTGAGAAGTTTGTGGCAACCTGCTTTCAGATGCTGACATGGAAGGTAGTCCCAGGGACAGACAACAGAGTAGAGATGTGATTTAAAGGCACTGTTTTCAAAACCATGAGTAAGCGTAGGTGGATGTGTGGACCACGAATGATTAAGATGTTAGTAGCTCTGACAAGGTCACTCATTGATGTTGCAATAGAATTTCTCATCAGAAAGAGTTTTATAGACTGGTGGTATTTATCAAGCAGTTTGTCTTTGAGTCAAGCCACATGGACACTGAGGAATGATGATATTAAAATAGTGTGTTAGTTACAACAGTTAGTTTCCCCATCTTTGAAGTCATATCCCTTGTTCTTCAATTTTTCAAAGAGTAGTAAAAGAAATTTTGGTGACATAGATTGTAATATGGGTTTAAGGTTTAGTGAAAGCTTAAAGTTTAATTAAGGCTTCTGGTAATTACTGATTCAAAACTTTTCACAATTAAGAAAATCTCTCTGCAGAATCTGGCTGTTTCAGTGTTGACTTGTGGGAATTTTTTTTTTGTGACAGAAAGACATTACAGATTTTAAAGAATGAAAGCTATTAAAAATATTAACATATCACTCTCCCCTCATTTCATACATGGATGCAACAAAAAGACACACATTAAAAAAACCCCACAACAAAACAAGAAATGCACAGAGCTTTGGCGTGTGTAAACTATTCCACATCTCAGTGCTGCTCTTACATATATACAGCAAGAGGAATCTAGTCGTTGAGGCTTTTCAGTGTTTTGACCTTGAGTGTTATCTGTGGAACATTCTGGTTGAGACATTAAATCTGAATTGAGTGGAAGTTTTTCAGGAATTACAGATTTATGCTGGGGCAAAGGCAAAGAAGGGCAAGTGTAGTTTAGAGTGCTAATAATATACTAAAGTATATAAGCTGGACAGTGGCTGGACGGCAATAAGGAGAAATGACGAAGGTGATTGAGCTGCCGGGTGAACCTCTAGAAAAGCGTGGAAAAACAACCGGGCAGGCTGAGGAGAGGGAAGGCGGGAGCAGCAACCATTAGCCCGGAGGGACTGGAAGCGGCGCTTCCCCGCGGGGCGGCCGGGGGAACCGGCGGGGGGACCAGCCCGGGGGACCGGCCGGGGGACAGGATGGGGACCGGGGGCACCGGCAGAGGATGCAGCGCCTCGCTGCACCCGGCGACCTCCCCAGGGCTGTCCTTAAGGGGAACACAACCTCTAAAGCAGTGCAAACGAGCCTCCGAGTACCAGCCAAGGCTTAAATCTCCAGGCAATGCTGCTGCCCCCAGACCTCTTTCTCCTCCACTGCAGTAGAGGCGTGATTCGGTATGAGTATGTCTTGGGAGTAACATTTTAACTCACTCAGGAAGGAGAAGGAAAAAATGTTGATCTCTGATGCAATTATCAGTTTCTGAAGCCTTTGTTCTAAAGAGACAACAATAGTTTTGATTCCCTGTAATGCCTAATTATATGGTGAAGAAAAGTGAATAAAAAAGTTCAGTAAAATTATAGCTTAATTCTCAACGTAAATTAGATTTCTCACAAAACAATGCTTATGATCTACCCAACCTATTTAATTTAAAAGAGGTGATTATTATCTCTTTACAGCACAACAACCAAAATTAACACCTCTTTTCCAATGCTGACTATGTTTTAAGGTGTTGTATATCTATCAACACAATTAATTTTGAACTGATTTACTTGTCCTTCAGAAAGAATAATTGGGCAACTGAGAAAACTAGTGTCCTTCATAGAACAGAAAGTAAGGCTTGCAGCATATTATCTCCATTTAGGAATAATTTAAGCTTAATTTTCCGTATTCCTTAAGCTCTCTACAGAAAAAGCTAACTAGAGTTCCAGCTAAGAGTCTGGTTCTTCCACTCTCAGTCATGTATCTGAAGTTTTTGACATTGACACTTGGAAACAAAAACACTGGAAAGCCTGTGTCTTAACTGTGTAACCTACATCTTTTGAGCTTTGGATGAGTGACAAAAACTAAATACCACAGTCTTTATGTTAAGAAGTGATGTATTAGGGGAGGAAGTGAAGCATGGAAGGCAAAAGAGGTTTCTGATTTGGGGTGTTACACACTTTTGGCAATCAGAGTCACGCTTTGGGCCTGCATAAGCCCTGAAGATTCACAGGTGGAGCACAAGTCCCTGGAGATGCCCGAGCAGTTTATGGTATAAGACCCAAAACTGAGAGATCAAACCTGTTCCTCTCCACTAATATGATTTTCTCAGGCCTTCCAGAATGCTGAGAGTTGTGTGATTATGTCTTGGTGGAATATTCTTCCTCTTTGCAACTAGAAAATTGGAGGATACAAGGGAGTGTCCTGAAGGCAGAGAGACCAAAGCATGCTGCAGCAACACCATCAGCCAAACTCTTGACACAGAGTGCTGCAGGAGTCGGGTCCCTGGCTGAGCATGAGCAATAGCTGGGCATTAACTAGGTAAATACATTCCACTGTAGGGAAAGTGGGACAGACTTCAGCAGCACAACTGGCAAAAGCACTGAACAACAGTGGCTTGACAAGTATGTCTTCAGGCTCCACATGTCTCCTAAGACCCTTATTTCCCGAGACCCAATGTTTCTCTGTCAGCTCCATACAGTCCACAACCCTGTCTCCAGCAGAAGCATTTGTCCACACATGTATTACTTTTTTCTGTGTATAATGTGAACAAATATGGCCTTTGTGTCAAAAATAATCTGTTTTGAAAATAGGAAGAAAATTTCCAAATTTTGTACTGCCAGGTTCAATTTGACATATGTGAGAGGAGTTATGTAGCAAACTCCTCCATGACGTCATGTCAAAATCCAGGCAGGACTCTGCCATCACCTCAAGTCTCAGTGAGGGATGTTCATTCATTGAGAAATGATCATCAGCCCAAGCCAGTTCCCAAGGAGTGATCCAGCAGAAAACACTCCTATAGCAATTTCCTAACCTATCCAATCTCCTCTAATTTAATTTCTTTCTTAAATCCTTTAGATTTGGCCACAAAACTGAGGTCATTTTGTCAAACTATGAAAAAGGTTTTGTTGTTATAATTAACTTTTACAGCTAGTGTAAAGCAACTTGACACAAAATCCATTAAAGTAAGATTAATGAGGGATGGCAGCAAAGGCTGAAAAATAGGCTGGGTGAATGAGTGATTTTAACTGATCAGTCAGTGTAGCACAGCAATATATAAGGCAGTAAGGCATCTGTAAGAGGAAGCAAAAACCCCTCAGCACAATTTGAGGTATTCAGTGTGATAGTATCAGTTATGACAACCTCTTTCAGTACTCATGTGAGCATAATACGTGATTCCAACTTAATTTAGTTTCAGTCAACGTAAGGTATTAGCTGGATTTGTACCCAACTGAAATAATGTACTAGTTTATTGAGGATGTGAAACTTAGTTCTGATGATTTAAAAAAAAAAAAAAAA
>VXBJ01000287.1:340101-375274 GCA_013400055.1 Nycticryphes semicollaris
AGAGAAAGTATTTAATAGCACAGGTGTGATGAAAACCATGGAGTTGCTTAAGACAGAAAAATCTTGCAACACTACCTTTTGTACTGCTCTGTCAGAAAGTTGTTCTTCTCAAACTCTTTTTAATTGGTATATACTTTTATTCTGTACAAGAAACCCTCCTCTTTTTTTTTCCTTTTTTTCATTCACTGACAGCATTTCAGAAATATTTGATGTAATTACTGTGGCTTTTAAGAATTAAAACCCTCTGAGACTAACAGTGTATCAGACTCAATTTTACCATTTTTAAAAGTAGTGAGTGAGGAATTTGCAGCACATGTGTTTGTGATACAAAAACAGCAGGGACAGAAATTAGCAGAAAGTTTAGCAAAAGTATTTAAAAACTAATAAAAGTATGAAATGCAGTAAAAAATATATGGATCGTTTTTTAAAGAATTCTTTCTACTGACAAGTCTGGCAGAAAACTCCCCACTGGTAGTATGTCAAATACCGAGCAGAACTGCGTATGAATAATGACAACCCATTTACACGATCTTGAGAAAGAAGCTGATGACCCAGTAGTCCATGTATAATATCTCACAGGAAGGTTTTGCACCTTTCCCTCTCATGGTACTTTTTCTGCCTTTAGTGGAATTTCCTTTAAAGAAACAGGAGAATAGGAAACAGAGACCAAAGGGGTGGGTAAGTAAGTAAAGAGAGCCGTGCCCTGTGACTGTCGGATTTTACAGTGTGTCAAATGTTATCACAGAGCCCAGGAAATATGATTAATCTCACTGACATCAGTGGAACACTTTTCACTATTTATAAGGTATTGAATTTTGCTCAAACGGCAGTAAAAGAATCAATAAACACCAATCCTCTGACATATGGCCATATTCACAGGTAACGTATTATCACTGCAGCTTTCAAATATTTCATAAGAGCTGTGGACTGAATGGGAAAAATATGTAATCCACTCTTTAAAACAACTTTTCTTCTGTTTTTCTTCTGGTTTCTCTGTCCCTGAAAGGTTATCTGGTTTCTTCTTATACCAACTCATCTAATAAAATCTTCCTGCAAATCTTGCTGCACTTACCTGAACAGAAATCTTTACAAACCTACCAAAAGGAAATTAATTTTTATGTATAAACATATGTTAAAAATACTTTTTTTACATAATCCAGGAATCTGACAAAAACACAGACTGGCCTATCACTTTAAAAGGTAAAACAGAAAGGGAGCTATGTTCCCTTCGTTTGCTTAGTATGCTTGTGGCAGCCCTAAATGCTCAGGAGCATCAAATTCTGCTGGATATTGTACAAGAGATGGTGCTCTCAAAGACTTACAATTTAACCCTTGCCTTTGAAAGAGGTAATTTTCCCTCATAACACTACACAACATCTCACCTTCCTAACATGTGAAACATTCAGCCTACAGCCACCAGTGATATGGACCTGAGAACACAGGGAAAAAGAGCTAAAAAAGGCATGTCAGCTGAGAGCTCAGTTTTAGCGGGTTACTCTCAACAGTGTTTTTTGGATATGGAAACCTTCAGATAACACCACTGAGACTGAGACCCACATTCTTAAGAGCAGTGTTATTACATTTCAACAATATAGCTATTCTTCTGTAGACTATCACATCATCTGAGGTACTCACCACTTCTGATTATCAGCTATTAGCTGGTGAATGCCTGTATACCTGCACATATCTTAAATGTTACCATTAACTTTACCATGTCTTTTTTACTGTATGGTATGTCAAAGAGCCTATCTGCATGTTTAGAAAGCTATTCAACAAGGATAGTTTGATATAAGTCTAGGGAATCCAATGGAATAGCAAGGGGTGGGATACTTTATACACCACTTTGCCACTTAAAAGCTAAAAGTCAGAAGTTTGAGATAAGTAATACAGGATGATTCAAAGATCAAGGGGAAAAATTAGTGCCACTTCGGCAACAGAGCAAAACTGGAAGTTCAGAATCTATTGCACTGTGAAAATGTAAATAAGGAACCATTTGTTAAGCTTTTATTATTATTATTATTATTATTATTATTATTTTTAAACTGTTCATCAAATCTGAGAACTGCCATTCTGTGAATAAAGTATCTGGGGCTTCTTTGTTTATTTTCTCTGTTATTTAGTCAAACGTGCTACCTTTACAAGTGAAAAATAATTATCCATTTGTCTCTCCCATTTGTTCTCTTCCTGTTCTCTCTTCCTTACAACATAGTCATGAATAAAGCTCTATGGGCTAAATGATGAGGGTAGTGACATCTGTTTCACCCTTTTGTTTTGCAGGTGTTGCCTGGTAGAACCTGGGAAGCAACCTAGTGAAGTGGCTCAAGTGGGACTAGAAGAGTATCTATCCTGGAATCATGGGTTTGCAGAACTAAATGAAGGGAAATCACTAAAAGATTTTGTATCGATTAAAACCCTGAAAAGGATGAAAACTGATCTGCTGGGAAATTGCATGCCATATTAAATATTCAGTTTTGTGTTTTCTCTCCTCCTCTGTTTAAAGGTTACAGAGATATTAAAATGTCCTACAGTTTCAGCACAGAAGGCTTGTTTTGTTATGATATCAGCAATAATGAAACTATAAAATCTGCAAGGAGTTAACAAATCTGAATTTAACTACAACAGATGCTCTATCTACATTTTTTGATCGTACATGCTCTGTGTGCCTGCCTAATCACACAATATTGCATTAGGCCCAGTCCTGTTCTATCAAAGTCAGCAGCCATAACTGCTAAATACACAAGTTGGAAGATATCCTTGACAATATTAGCTTTGCAATTCTTTGCTAGTGTGACTTTTGAATTGTGCTCTTGAACTACCTGAATGTGTTATCAGTGTTTTAAATACATTGATGTTTCCACTTTGGTGTAAAAATAGGCTTTTAATACAAGACAGTATTTAGCAATCTAGTACCAGCCATCAGTTTGATATCAGCCGTGACATTATTTAATTTTCAGAATCACAGAGGTTAAAGCTCACTGAACTATAAACAGTTGGAAACATGGAGTGTAATCCCAAGGCACAGCTCTGCACAAGCTGTAATTTAAATCATATTGCATGCTAAGCTGAAAAGGCAGTGCAGGTCCCAGAGGGCATGAATAAATCTGCAGTCACTGATTTGCCACACACATTTGCGTTGGGATTCTGTAACTGTGCAAATGTGATGTCTTCCTTTAGTGCAGAGGACCTGTCATCTACTGAGATTTGTAATTAAATAACCCAAAGAACAAAAGCAATTACTTAGCCTTACAAGCACTCAGACTGGAATTTACACGATTTCATGAACAAAGAGAAGGGGAAGTTATGAAGACAGAGAGAAAGGGAGTCTTTGAGCCTGCAATTTAATTCACCTGTGTCTAATGCTAGCCGAGATTTTAATGTATAGACCAGGTATTCACATACCTGGCTTTCTTTGAACTAATAATTCCGTCATCACAAACTCCGCTCTGAAGTGCATGTTTCTCCATCCAAGGAGCCAATTATGTTTCCAGCTGGCTACATGCCACATCAGGTGCTGGCTTTGAGCAATCAGTTGTGTTAATTGCAAGTAACACTGAATGCCTTTTGGGACAAGCAATTCACGGTTCAGGAATGTTAGTGTAAAGGGGGTTAGGTTCAGCTCCATTACCAGGAGCAAATCACAAAGTTTATACAGGTTGCAGACTAACAGTTGTAATTTTATGGAATGGAGGAAACAGGTAGGAACAGACTAAGGGGCTGTATCCTCATAACACTAACTCTGGTGGGTGTGCTGGGCGTTTCAGCTACTTGGTGGGGTGGTGGTTATATGGTGGTGGAGCCCTTCATATTTTAAGCTCCGCTGCTCTGTCCTCTCATTCCTGTAATTCTGTCAAGTATTCCCACCCAGGCCAACAGGGCCAAGACATTGGCTCAAGAGAGAACTTCATCAACTGCCCATGAACTTGGTCTCCTCCACATTTGCTGGCATTTTCCTTCTTTGTATTTGTCATACTGGGAAAAATAATTAGTCTAAAGGAATAAATAACAATGAATACCATAAATTGGTGTTGAAGGGCAGATTATACATAAAACAGCCATTGAAGAAATGAAGCATATTGATGAAATAAGATGAGCACTGCAATAAGAAGAAACCAGTAGATCTTCCCTGGCTGCATTGGCAATATTCTCATTTGTTATCAGTTAAAGATCTGGCTTGTGGGATTTTTTTAGTGTCTAACTTTTGTCTCCGTACCCGAATAACAAGTTTTAGCTAGTCTGTCTTTTCACAAGGGTTGATTTCTAATATGTTTACCCATGAGTTGTGGCACCAGCACTATTTAAAAGAAGAAACCTGCCCAAATGTTGGAGGTGATGAATGGGAGGCTTGGATTGAATCATTAGAGATAAAGGGAGTTAGTGTGTGGTGGGGAGGGGGAGGAACCTCAAGGTCTGCAGGTGCTTAGAAACAGCATGGAGGCTCAGGAAGTGTCTCTAATGCCCTTTAGTGGCTCAGTCCCTGGTATCCCACATGACTGCACAAAGAAAACTTCTTAAAACAAAGCCATCTTATTTCTCCCTTTAACACACACCAAAACATTGCCAAACACTTTTTCGTCTGAAGCTGTGAATTTCATTAAATTCAATGCAACTCTCATAGTGGTTTCTATTTTTGTGTGGCTGAAACCTCTAATTCTCCCCTCACCGCCCTGCAGCCAGCGTGTTCTAGTCACATCACACTTAACCTTTGCCTTGGCTTCTCAAAAAAGAATTTGTTTCACTCTATTCACGGCTTCAACAGTTTGGCAAACTGCACTTAAGTGCTGCGCTGGGCCTTTATATTGAACACACTAATCTGATTGTTTTTCCACTCTACAAACTTTGGGTCAACAATCAAGCTGTTGCCAGAAACTAATTAATTTGCAAACAGGCCCCATTTTCACAGGGGGAGAGCTTTTGAAACCTATGTCAGCAGAGCTGGTCACACCATGGTGACATGCATTGTCATGGCATCCACTTTTCTGGGTAATTCTCCTCACTAATTTTTCACCACACACATGAACTCAAATTACCCAGTCAACAGTAAATCGCTATTGAATGCCCACCAAACTCTGAACGTGGTGGCCTGAGAAGAGGAAATTGGTATTGACAGGGTCAACACTCATTAAATTGATGGTTAGAGCAGAAGAGGAAAAAAAAACACAACACAAGAACAAAAAAAAAAAGATTCAGAGGTATGTCATATCCCAATGAAGGGGGCTGTAACAGACCCATTCCAGCTTTGTTTAAATTAATTAGTATTCTGCTGTGTGATTCCCTACAAGCAGATTTCTGGTTAACTTTCATTGAAAAAACGGTTGGTTACTTTTGTGAACTGGAAAGGAGGAATAATTTGGTAGCTAAAAGTCACTGTTTTTCAAGCATCAGAACTGTGATCAGCCCTCATAGAGATCTCAGAGATCATGGGAAACCTACTTAAATTTTCAAAACCTATAACTTAAACGCTTTGTCTTTGGCATCCTCGCACTGAATCTGAACTTTCTTTTTCCTGAAGCTGATTTGGATCTTCACAAAAATAATAATTACAAAATAAATCATATTGTGTAATTTAAAGTGGGGCCTACACCAAAAGCAAACCAAAGTGCAGTTTTAGAACCTGAACACTATACCTGTCCTGGACAAATTACCTTTTATTTCCTTACTGACATTCATCTCCAGGGCAAGAGGAGATGAATGAATTGATGCATGTCAGTAATGTGTTCATATTTATACATATATGCATAGGTAGAAACGGTCCTTTTAATCATATAGTAACTGAAAGTACTGCACAAAGCTTTCTAGTAGAGGTTTTTGTCACAGCTACCTCTGCTTGTGTTATAACCTGTTTATCACCTCCCTTATGCAAACAGACGATCACTTTACAAAGCTGTCCTTTGCCAACTCTAGAAGTTACCAATTAAAATAAATGCATATAAATAAAAATCTTTTTTAGATTTTTTTTTAAAAAAGTAATCATCCTAGAGAACACAGAATAATACTGTGGCTACTGGTAATCCGATAATTGCTGGTGTCTATTATTCAGTATAAGCAGGGTACAGAGCTGGAGACATCCAGCATCAAGAGTGTGACTCCTGGGGTGTACTCATGCAGCTGGATTCTCACACTGCTGGAGGTGGCAGATGTTCATCAATCATTCGGATTTGTTCATTTAAAAATACGTCTATAAAAAGCAACTCACCTGGGTCATCAAATTTTATTCTGAACACCCAAGCAAGATCATCCAATTTGTCCTGTACAGACAGATGCACTGATTTATTCACATCTACCATCTAGCCATGGCTTTGTCTGGCTCATTTGTCCAATTTTCTCAGAGAAAACTCTGAGCATAGATGATGGGAATGGCTACACCATCAGGTCTCACCCCGAAATGAAGGTCACCAGGATTTACTGAGTCATATTCACCACTAACATAAACCACCTAAAATTTAGCAATTCTAAGGCACATCACCAATAGATCAATTCAGTGTACATGTGTGAGTGTAGATCCCCAAGCTGGCAATCACAGCTAAGTCTCTATTTAGAGAGAGACTATGCACTGATCTGCTTGAGACTGGGGTCATATCCCACAGTGCTTGTTTTGAGAGCAATTAATTTCCTTCCTAAAACTGTACTACGTGCAGCAGAAAATTTTCTCTGGTCTCCAGTGGAAACAGTGCACAAAGCATTGAACTCTGAGCTCCCCTATTATTTTTGATCTTGTATGCTCTATAAAGAGAGTCACAGTATGAATTGTAGCAAAGTATGGCTTCCAATCTACACTCCCAGCTGTTATTTTTTTGGTGTGCATAATAAGACTGCCCAAGCTAAGAAATAAATGAGCCCATGGTTAACCATGTAACATATATCTATATCCTGAGTTGTGCGTTCCTGAACTAATTTGTATCCTGACTTCCCCAAGCATATTGCAGCTATAGCTCCGACCAATATGTTTACTGATGCAAGTCTTTTTACGCTGGGTCATATTCTCTAGAGTGTCAGGAAGTCTTCAAAATGTGCAGTGAAACCAGGGGAATGTCTCGTTCTGCTTCATCTTTCCTATGTGTTTTTTCCACTCCAGCCTCAGAACTTATCCTTTGGCTACATTTACCAATTTTTCATACCCAAACACAACAAAATGTGATCCACAGCACTGAAATTTGATGAAGAAAATTACCTAATCCTAGACTACTGGGGGAAGGTGGAGAGAGAGAAAGAGAAGATCTGTTTCCTAGAATGATTTAAAATAATTTAATTCAGGCCATTTGGTGGGAGGTTAAAATTTTTCTAGTTGTCTTTACCCACCATTGTCATCATCTTCCTTGCATCTGGAGGAACTGTAAAGCACATCCTCTGACTGATACTTGGTCTTTGATTTCAGAATCAAATGCTTCTCTTACTTTGTATAAAGATACAGGGAGTAGTTATCAGACAGGATGAGTCAACTGCTTCAAATACACAAGTATCTTCCAAGGAAGTATTCAGCTGGGCCTATAGCTTCCTGAGTTGTAGTCATTTCAGGTCAGTGACAGAATAAACGTCAATTAATAACATTAAGAAAGAAGCGACTATTTTGTGATTTCGGGAATTTCTACATCTCATCCAAGAGAAGAAGAACGAGTTGTAATAAAAATGTATAAAGGAAAGATTTGTTAGATTGCAATGAGAAAAACAATTTAAAATTCATATTCAGTCTCTCAAATTTGGATCTACAGACTTAAGGGAGAAAAACAAACCCACCCTGTAAATTGAATTTGTATTCCATTCTGTTCACATTATTATGCCACTGTCACCATAGTTCCTGAGTACTTCCTAGCTCTGTGTTAGGTGACATTAGCATTTGTCACACATGGTATTTATCACTGTGAAATTATTTATTACTATTATTAGCAATGAAGATAATGGGAATGGGGGTGGGAGGGTGTATTGAGTGAGAAATGAGACTTGCATATATGGACATGTTTTGCTCCTGGAAGGGTTGGAGTTCTTCCTGCCTGTATGAGCGGTGGTGGGAAAGTGCAGAACTTGGTCCATGCTACAGCCTGTGTGATAAGAGATATCAGCTGACTAATTTGGTTCAAATATAGAAATGCACATTTTAAATACAAGAGAATCTTGGGGGGTGGGTGGGTGGCACAGAACACCAAAAGAACAACAAAAAAAGCACACACAAGAAAATTCCCTTACCGTTTTCACTGGTTAGGTTGTTTAAATATGCCCTTGTGAACTTACGGGAATGCATACTGGCAGAAACTTTTTAGTGTACTCACTGCAGTCCCCTGCAACGTCAGGGAAGTGTGCTATATGACAACACATAAAATGTTATTTAAGCTCCTCTTAAAACCAGCTAGGCTGCCTCACTGACTGCTTGACTACCTCTACTGGGCATCTTTTTCTAATTTCATTCCCCTCATGGTTTAAGGCTTCTAATTTGAAGACTAAATATATTCATATGCAGCTTATACCCTGCTTTTAAAAAATGTCCTTTATTTAAATAGCTATTGGCTCGCTGGAGATTTATTGTATTTGCAACATCTATCACCTCCTTTCTCCAAGAATATTTCAGATGTACTTCATGAAATAACCCTTGGGTACCAGGATGGTTGGGTTCTGTCTATGCTGGCAGGCTGGCCATTTTCCACATTTGTTTATCTTTGGTGACATGTATTTTAGTGCCTTCTCTACGTCTGGATTAAGAATGTGTAGGAGGTGAGCTAGCAAGTGGGAAATTTAGGGGGAGTGGCACAGAAGAGGGAGGTGTCAGTGGGTACATATAGGTGGGAAAAGGGTTTGGTGTGGGTGACCAAGACAAATTATAGATTCAAGGATGCAGAAAATGAAAACATTCAAGTCTCAGCAAGAGTGGTTTTAAGAGAACAAATATTAATTTCTAAACATCTTGACACATTTAATACATTTTATTACAGAGGCAAAAATCCTATAAACGAGTTGTAGTTTTGTCTTTCTCTTGCCATACATTCCTCTACTACGCAATACATATATATTCAAAATTATGTGGGGATGTTGCCAGTGCTGGGACATCTTACAAACTGCCATAAGCGGAAACAACATAAAGTGATGTCTAAAGTTCTGTATGAATGCCAGGAGAGTATCAAGTCCATGTTTTGTGCCTTGGAGCCTGTGAAATTTAAGAGGGCATTTTCTTTTTTATTGAACAGTCGCTCAGCTTCTATAATTCTCAGCTGTTTATGTAACCGTAAAGTAAGGATTACCAATGACAATAACCCCAGGGGACTAAGCACAGCTACCACCCCACTTTAAAAATTAAGCCATGGAAAGTATGCTAAAATATTATTATAGAGCTGATTTAAATCCATAAAAAGCCGTGAAATTCCAAGCCAAGGCTGGAAATCCAGACTGACAGTCTCTCCTAACCCCAGGTCTAATAAAGAGGGTGAGCGGGGCCAGTATTCCCTCTCTTTTCTGGGGTGCAAACCAGATTCATAATACTATCCTAATGCAGCTTTTGTGATTTCATTTCCTTTCGAATTTTCTGCAGTCCAACTCTGTTTTGTTTTTAAAATAAATGTTTATGATTATTCATTTTACAAAATGTTAACAATTTAAGGCCAGATCCCCTGTACTCAAGTCAGGGAAGATGAGAGTGGCTCCAAGCTTGCCTTCCACTCCCTTAATCTTCAGCTTGGAAACTGCCTTCAGTACATTGCTTTTGTGCTGCTTAAGCATTTGCTTTGCTACACTGCACTGCCATTTCTGCCTTCTTGCCTCCAGCCATGCCGTTGGCCCTTGCACAAATTCTGCTGTGGACACCGTGCAGCAAACACTGCACACAGTTCACCAGGGAACTCCCCAGTACCAGGAGAAGCTGCTCCGACCTGCTCACACCACCTACTCATCGTTCTTTTATTGCTGAAGCAGTTCATAGGAGCACAGTCTGATCTACGCTTTCTTGAAATAGCAAGAGTTTCTGATGGTTCTAAACTCTAAGAGGCAATGGCACATATAGAAGAAAAGATGCTTTTTTGCCTATAGGCAAGACTGTGTAAGATATACGTGTAACATCAAAGCTCCTTATAGTAAAGCTAGAGAAGAGATGTTTGTTCAATTTCAGGGTGGTTTTTAGTTTGGTTATTTTTTTGAGAGTTCAAAACTACTCTCAACCCTCACTGGGACCAACTAAGACTGTCAACGCTTTTTGTGCAGATTAACTCCATGCACTGACCAGAAGAGCCAACAACATCCAGGGTGAGCATGTACATGGCTTATAACAAAGTACATGATTCAGTCTGGGGCACTGAACTGCAGCTTTTCGTATCCAAGATGACTTCTCTGAGCACCAACTTATTTTGCTGTGTTTTTGCAAATGCCTCCATGTCATTTCTGGCTAACTCTGTATCAATAATTAAATATACATCGCCCCAGTGACTGATGTATGGTTGCCTACTTTCTAGTTGAATGCCCAGACTGCATGGCTATAGAATCAGTCTCCCTTGCTTTCTTTGGCCTGGTGACTGTTTAATTATTTATACAAAATGAAATGTCTTTAGAAGGCTGTGATTATTTAATATCTTTAAAAGACTTAAAAAGTCTTCAAGACATGCTGATCAGCACCATCCCTTGGGCCGGGCACAGTTCAAAGCTCTGTTCCAAGCAGCACTTAACTTCCCAGGAAAGGTGGAGCATCTCCAAAAAGTGACTGTGTGATCTCAGTAGGAACTCCGTGTTTGTACTTAAATCCAAAATACTTAGTCGCTTTGTGCAATATTGTCCTACTTTTACACCAGTTCGGGAGACATTTCAGCTCTGCAAAAAGTTTGCAAGTTCTTAATGTCTTCTTCTCCCCGTTTTTGGTACCAAACAACTGAGTTTTCTGCATAGGCTTTCAGCTCTGACCTTAGCCTTACTATGGGAAAAGTAGGCTCAAGTTCCTGCTCTCAATGAGGTAAACATTAACAAGGACTTTATTACAAGATGCCTCACTGCCTAGTTATTAGACTCCATAGGGATGAGGGTTTCTCTTTGTAAGTTTGATCAGAACTGCTGTTCTTATCCAGCTTTCAGTATATATCCATTAGAATAGTTGGTTTTAACCTGAGGCTAAACACACTGTAGAAAGCAACTAGAAAAGCACTACTACATAGCAATCCATTTACTAAAGAGCATATAAAGGTGCACAAACAAGGTTCAGAACTAGTTTATACAGATCTTTAAGAAGGTAGAGTACAACTCATCCTTCACTGAGAGCTAATTTCAATAAAAGTATATCCATTTTAAATATGTGTAAACACAAAGCTCCTTTTATAATTATACTTAAGAGGCCAATTACAAAAGAAAAAAATAATAAAAGGACTAGCATGCCTGTAGATTTTCAAACACAAACAATTATAATTTTCGGATATCCCTGTTACATGCAGAAATTAGTAGTACTGTGTGGAAAGGCTGCCAGAACCTTATCACTGGGAAATTAACAGTAAAGTCTTAGAACCTTGAATAGGAATGTTACAGTATAGATTTTAAGCCAACCTTTCCACATAAGGAATGCAAACTTATTAAGTTGCAATGGAGAGATAGAATTCAAAAACATACTTAAGGATCATTGTCTATTAAATTATAAACAATTATGAGAATAATTTCTAAACACCTCACTTTGATTCTTGTCTTTTTTTTTAAATTAACTTGAAACGTTTTATACAGGAATATAGTGTAAGTGCTACCCTGAGAGTGGAAAATCATCTTCACTCTGTGCTACAATAAATGCTGTCCTCCTACTTTAGCACTCATTTTGGACAATACTTTAATTCGAGATCTTGAGGTTCATCAGCTCTTTATGTGTAAGTGTCTTCTCCTCCTCATCTTGAGCACAGCGCAGTTGTGGTTTCTGCACCCTGTCAGATGTAACCTTAGTGCTAATTTGGGAAAAGCAGTTCTCACATTTAGCGCTGAAAGACTGATAACTGAATTCACAAAGGAATGACACATTTTCAGCGGTGGAATACAGGGGCTGTGGACAATGGCAGTGCTTTCCCATTGCGTAAATCCTCCTGACTCAGCTGTCATTGTGCAAATCTACTGCACAAAAGCAGATTTTGCTTGCATGATTAGACTTTATGTCATCATGACTATCATCACAGAAGTGGGTGTTCTGTTATCTTTAACATATTATTATTCCACCAGGTACCATGATAGATGGATATGTCTGTAGCCTTTCTACTTTACTGTTTCCTGAATTCCAGAAATCTTGTCTATTATTATAATAAAATAAACCAATGAAAAATATTTCTGGGATACTGGGCAAGCGCGGACTGTAGAAGTGAAATGTGATAGACCTGAACCTGTCCTCACAGTAGTCCACATGAATTATGACAAAACTAAATTTGACAGGACAAAAATTACATTCATACAACTGGTCATTTACACATTTAACTGATACATATATCCAATTCACATTTGTTATATAGAGTTGTTTATCCCACCCACAATAGTACTTTGTGGTTTTAATTATGAGTTAGGGATTGGTTTTGTTATAGATTGCATATACAACTAATACAATAACCAGTATGATACTAGAAGTTCCTGACTGCAGCCAATAAGAAGCCGTGTTGTTAGAATGCTGCCTGTTCTTACATATTAAAAATTTGTGTGAACAATTTGCCCTAAATTGCAAAACCACATAAGAAAGCCTGAACCTCAGCACATATATAAATGATGTGGCTAGGAGTGAAAAATATCTAAGAACAAAATACTTTGTGAATTCAAAAACAAGAGTGCAGATGCAAGCAGTGTGTACAGCAAAAGTGGTGAGCCAACTCTTAAAAAATTAAAATATAAATTAACTCAGAGTAACTACAGTTAGTATTACTGGCTCACTTAAATCAAATGTCAGCTTTTTTGGATGATGAATTCTCTTTTTCAAAATGTTCATACCCTTGTATAACTAAAGCCAACTGTAATTCCACTTAAACTATTGGAATTTTGACTTCAGTAGAACTCGGGTAGAGTACTCGGATGCATTTTAAAGTATTTGGTACATTTTCTCTGAAACTGTCCCTCTCTCCTCATAGAGGCAAACAAACAGTTTACAGGCCTGATTAGTAACTTCCATACAAAAACACAAGCTATTGTGCCTTGATAAACTATTGAATATTTTGTAACCCCAATACTTTGGAATGCCCAGGACCCCTTTAACTTTTTCCAGACTAATGACAACTCTGGCCTGCGCAGGAAGCTCTGCTGATTCACTTTCTGCTGGACTTTGGTGGCCAGTGTCAGATTGCCTTCAGTCTTCTCAAAAATTAAAGCCCCTACAAGGCATAGTCCTGCCCTGGGCTCTGTAGCTACTTTGTGTTGACGTGTGGCTGATGCCTGCACAAGCCTCCAGCTTCTGTCCAACTTGCACCCTACAGCAATCTGCTCCTGTGGTATGACTGCGTTAGCCATAATGTCTGTATATGTTTTAAATTTGATCGCACTCAACAAATCTCAATGTAATTAAACCAAAAATGCTTCTTTATAAATCACTTTTGATCAGTTTAACTGGTTTAAGACAAAATTCTGCTCCAAATAAAAGAGGGGTGTATACATCACAGATGTTGCTGGAACGAAGCTGTGTGGTAGTCTTTAATGACTAGATGAACGTAACCGGATAAATGTACATTTTACATACCATTTAGCCACCGGGAGTCATGCTGCTCTGTTCTGATTGGATGGTGATGCCCCAGAGTTCGGAAAATGGCGAAGTCCCTACCCATGAAGTCTGCTGCTGTGCCAGAGTACAGTTCTCCATCTGTGGGAGGATGTAATTGTAAGCAACATTTCTCAATTTTCCAGTCATGGTAAGTCAGAGAAATCTGTCAGTCCTACGTTTATATTACACTAATAGGGATAATGAGTAAATTACAAAGCAATAAGCCATATGCAATGTATTGTCATTGAAAATATATGATTAGACCTACTTTCTCACTGCAGAGCTTAACTGTAACCTCTCTCAAATGAACTGTATCTCCGGACTGCTAGTGCACCCACTTTTCAAAAATATGTTTGGATTCTTAGGCTGGAACAGTGACAGCTTGCACACCTATCCCTGGCAGACTAGTAGGTTGCCCCAAAAAAACCCTACCTAGCTGTGAAGTTACACTGTTTTGAATAGGTGTTTTGACCCTTAATCTCCAGAGGTTCCCCCCAACCTATTGGGTTTTTGTGACTGTGTGTAGGGAATTGGAGAGTCCAGCTCATTTACCATCGGTTCAGAAAGTCATCAAGTCCCTTGAATTTTTCATATAGAATCTGTCTTCTGGTTGTTTTTGGTTTTTTGGTTTCGTTTCTTTGTTTGTGTTGGTTTTTTTTTNACATGAAAGACAGAACATACCCTTCTCCTCCTGACATCTTTGTAACTGCGATGCCGGCAAAGGGCAAGAGCTAAGGGAGAGAGTAAATGAGATCATTCCCTGCTACCCTGACCCCATGCCTATAACACTGAACAAGTGAATTACAAATTGACCTGTGGTACTTCAGCCCCTAAGTGACACATACGTAGCCTAACTGGAGATGAAACTTTTAATATTAGAGTCCCAGTGTGTCCTTTCTCAGCCAGCTAGAAGTATCATGGAGGAGGTAGAGAGAGACACAGTCTAAATTCAAAGGACCAGGTCAAGTCAAATATCTGCCAACTGGTAAAAAGAATAATTATAAGTACATAGCAATCAAACCCACCACAAAACATAAGAAATCAAACCCATGGAGACCAAAGAAAGAAAGACACATATCTGTCTGGCATTAATCTAGCATTATCTATGAAATTACTCTGAATTCAAATTGCTAAAAATGCTATTTTTTTCATAACTGTGTCCTTTTGCACCATGTGAAATTAGATACTCTACCCTATACTTTTAATATGGAATTTAAACATATTATTCTTTCCAACTGTTGTTTTCAGGCTACTCATCTTAATCAGGTCGTCTGTGAAAAAGACAAGTTTGAGGATAAAATAACTCTTTCTTTAAGCTAAGTTAATAATTTTTTCATGGTCATGAGGAACTCTACCATACCCTCATTTTAAAGCATCCTTTAGGAACAAGTTTATCATTTTCATGGCAATTTTAGATATTTCCATGGTGGGACAACCATGTCCAAGTATGCCTATTTGATATCACTGGCATCTTTTCCCCCGAACATTGACACCATGAAATTATCAACGGAACCCACAGTGGCTCTGTACCATATGGTAGTCATGAAAGTCAGGAAGGGTGAAAACATGATAGCAGAAAGGCGTGGAATTCAATGAATTCACAGCAGAGGTTAGAAGCAAATAGACCAGTCGTGCCCAGCAGGAGGTGTAATCAGAAGTGAAACAAAACAGCATATCATTAATTAACAATTTATCATTCCTCTGTGTCATTTTCAACTTTTTTTTTATAAGGGGATACAATCACTTAATTATAGTGATTATTATGTACAGGATATGCAGCTGAGATTTTAAAGCACATAAAACCTTTTTGCCTGTGAAAAGGTCTTTGATGCTATGCTTAACCTTTCTTTAACCTTATCTTCATTTTCTTGTCTTTTAGTCTCTAGTGAGTTCTGATAAATCAATACAAATCAAAGGGGAAAAGGGAAAACAAAAAATAAGCTCTGTTTTGCTTCCAAGCTATCAACAGAACTAAAAGTCAATCAAGAAAGAAAAAAAAAACACCTATATTTAATATTACTTTATTAAAATTTAAACAAATACATCTCAAAAACTCCTTAAAATTATATATTTGTAGTATTTAAAATTGTAAGGGTTTTTGGCACCTCAGCTTCTAACTCAACATGCAAACACCACCAGTAACATATCTGCCAGGTTTGACTCAATTCAACCTAAGATTTTTTTCATGCTACTAGGCTTCTGTGTTTGATACATTTTCATCAGTAGTGAAAGAGTAATAAAAAAGAAAAAATAAAAAAAAAATTGAACTGATTTGCTGTAAAAAGAGATTTCATAAAAAGAGATTTCAACTTCTCCCAGACAGAAATACCAAGGAATACCATTTATTTTTGTAAGGCTTTAGATAATTTTTGCTAAATTCAGAGTGAGGCTCAAGTCATGCCCCAGATGTGCACATTGTTTGAGTTATTACTTTTCAAAAGCTGTGTGAGGATTTTTGCCTCATGTCTAGAAGTACATTCATCTTTGTTTCCATATGCAGACCTTCTTTTGGACTGAATTTCACTCATTGCTGGTCTTGAAAATGATTCTTGTATGTCATTGATAGTCTTCACCATGCTATTTCTATTGTTAGTAGTTTTAAACAGTTTTCATTAAGAAAGTGGAAATGAACAGTTTGAAAACTCACAAACCTTTCTCAAGAATGAAAGGGGGGAAAAAAAAAGTTATTACTTTGTATTTCCAGCCCAGCAGCATAAAAAAATGAGTGTGCAGAAAAAGCTGATGGCCCTCAGATGTCTGCATAGGAAAAAGCTCTATGTTTTGGACACAAACCACTTTATCCTAAATGAGTAGCATGTTGACATATGAGTGCAAACATGAACACATATATGGTGTTTACTAAATAAAGAGGCAACAATTAAAGCCCACAGTAGTCCTGAACCTCATATGTACCTAGTAGCTAATTTCTGACTGGACAGAAAAGATCGTTCTTGGTAAGAAGCTACTGTATTTCAAATTACATTGATCTACATATGCAAGTATTAAGGCACTTATACTGATTTTCTTTTTAAAATATTTTATTTTTTTTATTAAATATGAGTGAGACACAGGAACATTAATAGCTTTAAGGATTCTGGATCATCAGAGCTCTTGAAAATCCCAAAGGGTCATTTCCTAAAATGCAAATGACTGATAATGGGACAATGCTGTCTCTTTCTCTAAGATTTTTTCAACTATCCCAGTACAATTGCTTCAGTTTAATACATTCAGTGATAACTTTCTCTTGTGCCTGCATTCTTTGAAAACTGCTCTGCCTCTCATTCTCCTCCTGCCCTGGAATACACACTAGCAGTACTGAGGGACTGCTTAGTCTCTACATTTTCATGCATTAGCCTGCTCAAACGGAGATTGTTTAGTTAGCAGCACATAGATGGGAATGGTTGAATAATGTCTTACATTGCTAAGAACTAGTTATATCATGTTCCCAGCTGGCGTTTACTTTAGGGTAGAGTAGCAATAACTACCTTTAATGAACAACTCTTAAAAAAATAATGAAAAATGCTTGCAGGTGGATGGAACAAGGAACGTATACTGGAAAAATATTGGAACAATTTAATTATGATGAACTGTTTGTTTTAGTTTTGGTGGGATGTTTGGTTTTTTTTTTCAAAATATTACTGATTTTTTTAGAAGACAGGGGAAACTGAAGATCCCTTTTTTACACTTCTAAGAGTTTATTTCATTTGAGCTGAAATGTAAAATAAGAATCCTGAGCACTAAAGCACTAATGACTATCAAAGATCTTAAGTTACTTTTCTTTTTTTTTTTTTTTTTTGCAAATTAACCTTGGTATCTTGGTGTTTTGCCCAAATTCCAGCTTGTGAAATTACATTTCACTTATCTAAGATTTACCTTCTAGTTACAGAGTCAAGAACATACTCTTCTTCCGCACTTTGCAAAATCTCTGTTTAGTGTTTCTGATGAAGAACAGAGGTTAATTTTCCCTCCTGTATTTAACCATATAAATTACTCTGAATTCTCAGCCTTTTATCTTCTTGGTAGTTACATTGTGTTACTAATTATAACATTGCATTTTAACGAGTGCTGGGTAATTGCTTTACACAGTTGCCCTCTTGAACCTGAGATAAACCATGGTTGCTTGAGAGGACAAATACTTCTGGCAGACGAGGGGCCAGGAGTAGGTGAGTTATCAGGTGAGTTATTCAGCTCAGGAGAAGAGAAACAGCAGTTCATCCACGTTCTCCTTGGTATGAGGCATTTGTGATTAAGTGGCTTTCTAGCCTTCAAGGCCCTATTCATTGCTTCACTCCAGTGCTGCCTATTTCAGAGAGCAGTTGGACGAAACCTCTCCATCACTTGGCCAGTTCATTCCCTGTTCCTTACCTGCTTTGGAGGGAGGAAATTACTTTGCCTTGGGTTATCACTCTATTATAAAATTTATACTTTTTTGACAGATTAGAGTAAGTAATTGTGAACTAGCAGTGAATCTGGTGTAGGCTTTCTGAAATATTAGAGGATCCTCTGCAGTAAAGGATTGAAGTAAACGTAACATTATAATCAGTAACAAAATATGACTGTGGGGCAGCTATGTGGAGGCAGAGAAGAAAGGGTATTCATATTCAGGATGTGGGAATGTTAGTTTTAGCTTCATCATGAGTTTCATACAAGTCACTGAAGTAAAAATTAGTCACTGGCTTTGAGTGTTGAATTTGCACCATTTTCTATGATGTTAATACACCCATGGCTCTAATTGAAGTCTGATTCAAAACAAAATACCACGCTCAATCTACTGTTTATTAGGAGGAAAAAGTCTACTGTTTATTAGGAGAAAAAATACATGGAGTGAAAATTATAGTGATAGAGAGTGGGCTCAGGAAAGAAAAGATGTTTTAAAGACATGAAATCTAAGCCAAGGGAAATAAGATAATCATATTGTGCTGGACTGAGTGGGACAAAAAAAAAAAAAAAAAAAAAAAAGAANAAAAAAAAAAAAAAAATGAATGTGAAAAGCTAAACGCTGTTGACTTTGTGCAGTTGCATACCGGGTATACCATGTAATACTGGCTTGTCATCATTCTCTTTCTTTATTGTATATTAAAGTAAATAGTGAAGCCATTCCCTTGAGAGAAGCTCTGCCACAAATTCAAGTTGCTCCAGGCAGTAATTTATACACTGGCCTTTTACACACACTTTTTTTTTTTTTTCTCCCTTTCTATTTGTACTGGGTACAAGTTGGAGCAAGATGTTGATATCTTTCTTGTTTTTCCTGTTAAAAAGCGCATGTCCCTAGGGTAGCTCATCACCTGTGATCATTAGGGGCTTCGAAGATCAGGAAATGAGGTGCACTCAAGACTAAATTTTTGTTGCTGTCTATTTTAAATAGCTTAATTTTTAAATGTAAATAAAATAAGAGTAGATGGTAGGCAAAGCCCTAGACTAGCAATATGGACAAAGTCCTGAAGAAACAAATATATCTGGATATGTATCATCTGACTTCTGAGATAACAGAATCTGCAATCTTCTGAAACTATTGTTGGCCCCTTGGAATTGAAGTGGTAATAAATTTCCAGAAAGTTACACATAAAGGATAAAGTGGGCAGAGTCGTTAAGGAAAGAGGAATCTAATTTGTTTCACTCTTAATTTCTACTCACAAAACATCTTTTTGCCTTTTTCGTAAAGGGGGAGGAAGAGCAATAAACACAATTAATTCAATTATAAAGTTAAACCAATTAGATAAATTTAATCAATTGGATTAGTTCAATTAGATTAACACAGTCTAGGTACTCTATACTTACATATTCCATGAAATTAAGTATTGCTAATACAGAAATACTTAATTTACAGAAATCCCTCTGTTCTGGCCAGTTCAATTTTATTCACTGCCAGAAAGATCTCTTCAGCTGAAACATCATGTAAAGGCCTAGTCTTGTGGCCACTTCTATATCTCCACTTCACATGCAGGTACAGTTGGGGACTTTAACTGGCCGTTAAACTGATGTAAGAAATTACTTATTCCTGCTCCCACTTTGCTCTCAGCTGTGCTAGTGTGACCATCAGTGTAAACTAGGCAATTAGTATACCTCCAGAGTCACCTAGTTCTGGGGGAGAGAAACTCTTTGCAGAATCAAGATCTTAGAGGGGTATAAAGCGGCCCTTGTGATACCTGATTCTTGGTTTAGACACACCGTATTTCTCAAGACACCTGGGTCAACTGTGTTAAATATGAAAACAGAATAACTTCAGCCTGGAAATAAAATGCATAAAACAAAGCCTTATCATAGGTGCTACAAGGAGAAAAAAAAACAGGAAAAGTGGCAATTATTTTCAGCGCATGTGAATCTCACTGAACTTGTATTGCGGCACCTACCTACTAAAAGAGAAGCTGTCAGCAGTTTAGGATCATAAGGGCTTTTCCCTCGGCCATTTTCAAAATGTGAATCTTCCATTCTAAAAATGTTGTCCTGTAGAGTGGAAAAAAAGAAAGAAAAGCAACATTACTTGATGAAAGAACACTAAAATTAAATTAAACTAAATAGAGTGCAGTGTATATGATTCATATTGGGGTTTGTGACTTCTGAGAAATCAAATCACAGTAGGTGAGGATATAGCAAAAGTGCCCACCTTCTAATCAGTATTGATATGAAGGCTAGTTCAAAAACACAAATACACACACACAGCTTGCATCAATTCTACTTCACATATAATTTACATGGTTTCATTGAATGCTTTTTGCTTTCACTGAGAATATGCCTAAGTAATAGTAACTGAAGTAGCTGGAATTTGAAACTTTTGTCTGAAAATTTTTCACTGGTTTTACTTTTCTGAAATGTCCTGTAAATGTTAAATTCTGCTTTCTAATCTGAGAATTTAGTGACTTGATGTTTCATGCATCTTCAAATTCAATTTTGACTGCCTTGGGAGAGCTAATTTTTTAAAATATTTTTCAATACCATGCAATGAAACTTTTTTAAAATCAACAGGCTGAAGGCAAAGCATACAGGTATATAAACCAAGATTAACAAAGGCTCGGTCAACACTAACTCAAATCAAGGTCAGTAAATCCAAAGCAACAGGCTTTTCAGTACATTTAATTATTTCAGTTTTAACTGGGGGACCAAATCTGCCAATCAGTTTGAATAGTGTGTTTATCTTACATTTTCCACTGAGGGTAAAACCAGAGGAATAAAAGCATTTTGCACACTAGGCTTCTACATTGGCAGAATTGTGGAGGTCACACTGAAAACTGAAATTTCCATTTCCCACCTGCACTGTGGTTAATTTGTTTTACACCTAAGTAAGTCAGGGAGCCACACAGCTGGGGTAAACCCTACCACAGTTTCTTTGGTTAGTTAAGCCTTTGCACCCAGTTTTCAGTTACTTATGCCTAAACATTCTCTAAGGCGGATGCTGAAATATTTTTTTTAGCCAATATTTGCAGGACCAAGTAGTTTAGGCAGTAAGAGGAATTATAACTTGATACAATCTCTTTTTTCTTACTGACTAATCTGAGATCAGTCATTTGTTTCAAGAAAATAAACAAAAAGTAAGTATCAGAATATATGTTTAAACTATATGTGTTGATAGTAGAAAGAAGCTAGGAAGATGTTTCCTCTATTTACTTTACAGCAAATCAGCCCTTTACCTTGATTCTCAAGCACTTACTACTTCCACCAACTATCTCAAACCACCCTTTCTTACTCTTAACATCACTTTCCAAACACAGAATCATAGAGGTGCTCACTGGAAGGGCTCTCTAGATATCATTAAGTCCAGGAGGATTTGAAAGAAGACTATTGTCAACACAGGGTACGGTCAGTTTTGGTTTTGTCTTGCCAAGTCACGGAAACCCTCAGGAACAGAAATTTTATCACTTTTCTGGGCAATTTCCAGTTTCCATTGCTCTCATAGTGAAAGGCTTTTTCTGAACTGAGCCTTTCAAAGAACTTGTGACTTTTTGTCCTTATTATATCATCTGCAATGACAGTAAAGATGCAAACAGGCAGTCAAAGCATCTAAGGATCTACCCATTTAAGCAGCTATAGGCTTTTCCTGAGCTGTCTCTTCAGCTTCATTTCTCCAGACTAAGTCTCAGACTAGAACTTCATGAAAACTGAAGTGTTGTGTAAACTCCAGAGTCTCACATTGTCCTGTGCTTGCAAACCAAAGTCACAAAACTATGCACAATACTTTCACCCTCAAGGACAGTGTTCTAGTGCTCAATGCTGGAGAATTGGCGCTCCACAATGCTGTGGAGGATGGAAAAAAACATCAACAACTCAAATTTTATCCAGCAATTGCTTTGGTAATGTTTTTTCAATGTGAAGATCGTTCAGGCAAAGAGCTGATGTCTTTCTGATGAGCAGTGAATTCAAGCATTTGGAAGCAACATTTTCCCTGGCACCCTGCCTTCCTCATCTTGCTTGCCCATACTGAATCCAGGGCCAGGCCAGTGATCAAACATACTTCCAAATGAGATTATTTAAACCTATTGAGTCCATGTTTCTATAAGGGGGTCACAGGCTGCAGCTTTTATTACAAGCGTGTTTAATTACATCATGCAAGCATGTATCTCTGTGCGTGCTTTACATATTTTCAAAGGAACATCAGAAGGAATTCACATTTCACTCAATTTACTGGAGAAAAAGGTAAAGGGAAAACGGACTGTGAGCAGAATGCTCTATCTGAAGTAGCTTACTTGTAAGATAAAATATTTGGACACAGCTTCATGAAGTTTGATCCCAGAACTCAAGATCAACCTCCTAAGGCATATTCTTGTAGATGTAGCCTGCCTGATTATGTTTATACAGTCATCCTGTATCTGTAATATCTTGCACAGTATTAAATTTCTTTCTTTCCCTTTGTCTTTCTTTCTGTTTCTTAATAGTCCAGACACATTCCTTGCTTCTATCCAATTTTCTGTCTTTGCTCTTTCTAACCAGAAATTAATAAATAATGAAAAATAAATCTGAAATTCTGCTCTAGGGTCCATATCTAGATCTTGCACAATAAATAAAAATGGTAAATTGAGGAAAATGCTAGACTTCAACTACTGTAATAGAAAATGGCACTAATGCTACAAGTCATTATTGAAAAATGTTATTATCAACCTACATTTTCTTGGGATTTCTTCTTAGTAGATGATAATTGCTCAACCTGCACACCAATGGATATCTGATAAGGCTATAAAGTCAGTGGCCTGACATTTAAAGCAGAATATATTCCCAAGATAATCCCATGTGTCATTATAAAACAAATAGGAAACAGATGTAGAAAGTGATTTCATGTAGGAAGGATCTGATTTTTGACTGTATTCTTCTGGTTTATGTCACTGTAACTCTACTGATATTGGTGTGTAGCAGGCAAGAAAGAGTGGAAAACTGGGTCAGCCCTAGTCAGAGATGATCTACCCTTCTCTTCATGTTTGTGGAATAAAACATTTGAAATAAGAAGCATGACAGGGAAATCCCACAGTGTTTTCGTATTTCAGTTAAAATGTAATGTAGAGACATGTACAATAAGTTTCCAAATGTATGGGCAAGCAATAATGACAATAAATACATCAAGGTTAAGTGCCAAATAAATGTCTCATGGTTAGTCTGAGGCTCCAAGGAGTTTTGATAAACATGCTATAGGAAGTCTAACCTGTCACAAATAGGGAGAGAGCAAGAGCAGCTCTTGGGTAATGAATCAGGGCAAAATCAGTCTGCTTGGAGCTAGCAAAGACCAAAGCGGAGCTCAGAGGCTTAAGGAGATTTTGGGCTGGGTGAATCTGGCCTTGTCTTGCACAGTACAGCCAAGAGCTTTTAGCTAGAAAGCATATACATTGCTTGGTCTTAGAAAAAAAAACCTGATCAGTTTATAATTGTGCTGCTTCTTGGGTTTAACAGTGAATTTAATGCAAAGAATGACACTGCAGTGAGTCAGCAAATGCCTTAGCCATAAACAGCAAGAAAAACTATGTATTCACCAAATTCTCACTGTTTCAAAACTTTGTAAGGGTTATTATAGAATCAAAAATAGGAATTCATGACAAATCAAGCTTGCCAGGCTGAAGAAAATTATCTAGAAATGCAAAAAAATTAAAAAAAAAAAAAAGACATCAAAAGACACACAAAGAAAGGCCTTCATAATTCAATGAGTCCAATTTTTTGCCCTTTTAGTTGCACTGGCAGCCCAAAATTACATTAAAAAGTTCTTCAAACCTCTTTAAGGATTCTCACGGCTAAAAATCCCTCTCTACCATATTTTATTTAGTTGGTGCTGGGTTATTAAACTCTAGGTTAATATCTCATTGCTACTTATCTACAAACCCTAATAAAACTACTGAAAATGAGAGACTGTTTAGGTCTTGAAATTCCACTAACACGTAATGGCAACAACTGACTGCATGCTGATGTTACAGTCACACGAATGCTGGCACATGGTATGCCATGAATTGTTTCACCTAGCAAATGCTTTGTGTGGTGAAAGATTGTGCTTCTGGCTCCTTAAAACATGTGTTTTCCTGTAGTACATACTGTGATAGACGACAAGACTCAGCCAGAAAGAACTACAGTTCAGTCCTGTAAATAAATCTGAAAGTTATTGTGATTCCCGTTCTTTGGCCCAATGTTCTGCAATTTCAAGGTTCCAGAGATTCATTTTCAAATGACTGAAATATGGCTGAAATAATGCTCAATATCGTGATACTGAGTGGTGACAAGATATTGTTGTCTGACAAGACTTATTTCTTGTCTTGCTATTTAGTATGTTCAGTCAACCAGTGTACCAATATGATATGTGATATATACATATAAACATATGTATGCCAACTGTATACCCACATACATATTTGTATATATGTACTATATATTATTGTATTATAACTTTTTAAACCATTTTTTTATGGTATGTAGCTGCCAGCAGCTAACCCATCCAAAACTGTCTCAACAAAACAAGGACATGAATGATAAAAGCATACACTAGTTGGTTTCGGTAAAATAAATTAATAAAAAAATCTCTCTTCTTTCTCAGCTTAGTACTATTCCTGACTTGTGAGCAAATATGTGGTTAGTGGGGAAGAGCTAACTAACCAGAATGGACAGCACTCACTTGCTGAATTTCAGGGTGATTTTTTTCTTAAACTTTTTTAGCAAGAAACTGTCAAAGAATTGCAGAGCCTAATGCAATGAAACCAGTGCAAGTCAACAATGAATCAAAGCAGTGGGAGCAATTGATCTGAAGAGTCTGTGTTGATGGAGTGTGTGCAGGTATTACTGGTTTAAATTATAAGACATGGAAGCTGTAGAGGGGTTTGACATCAGTGATGCTCCCCAGATGCTATAGTACAACTGAACGAACTCATGCCCTTACTCTTGTAACTTCCAAATCATAAATAGAAGGGAGCACACCTCCAGGGTATCTTCCTGATCTCCACAACAAGCTGCCGAACATTAATGTGTGATGGTCCAGAAACATTCAAGATGCTGAGAGCCTGAGGAACTAACACATCCGTTGTTTAATAAAAAAAAGGTAGTTGGCCACAGCTGTGAACGTTCATGATATTAACATTTCCCTTGCTGTTTTCACAGACTCTGTTATGCTACTATGAAGTACTTTATAAGACAAATAGATTAATGGGAGGGGACCCCAAAACCCAAATCACCCCCAAACCCCAGAAAGAATAACCCCAAAACATTCCCATACTGGACTGTTTGGAGTATGCACCAGGAAGGAGTATCCATTTGGAGCACTTAAGGCCAATGGCAATGTCTCTAACTGACTCAGAAATTCCTGACGTTGAAAAATTGTGTTCTCTGGATTATTCAGTCTTGGTAAGTACAAAAGAAAAAGCCCCACTTTCCACTCAGAGAAAAACTTTCAGGCTTGTTACGGTTTGAATTTATGCGCTCTACATAGAGGCATTAATTGGGGTGGCTGAATTTGCTGCCCTAGTCGCAGTCAGCAGAGAGTAACAGGTTACTCTGAATGATGAGTGACACCAACTCAGAATTGCAGTTCTCAAGGGCAAGTTCTTTCAGCATTGACCACAGAGGAAGCCTCATGTGAATTTAGGTCTGATCTAAAAATTTTTCTGAAATGAACACTGCTGCGCCAGCTGAGTGAAGGCACCTGACTTTGAAAACAGATGCTGACGGTTTCACTGTTAGGGCTTTTTTTTTATCTTTTTTCTTTCTATTTTTTTTTTTTCTCCTTCCCACCAATATATTAATTTTAGTGAATTTTTTATTTTCCTCTTGCCCAATACAACTTTCTATGCACACATTTTATGACTATATCAAGGATATTTCACAGAGTCTTTTAAGTACATTTCACTCTATGAGAAATGATTTATTTATGAATTGTGTTGCTTTTCAAGAATAATTTTAAGTGGAACAACTGTGCAGGATATGGCTATGTTGTTATTGTTATTATATTTCCTATTTCACACTTAATCTATTGAGTCATGAAAACTGCTAAATATGAGGACTTTGGTTTCAGGTTTGGGAATCATGCTGTTATGGAACTTTTAATAAGAAACTTTTATTAAAGTCATCCCTATGGAATGCTTTATTCTTAAAAAAGTGCAAGTGCAAATAAATATAATGTGAGAAATTATGCAAAAAATACAAATATTAAAACAAATGTAAACATTGAGGCAAGTGGTAACCATTGGGGAAATAGGTGTAAAGTGATTGTAGCAATAATGCAACTGGTTTAAAACATTAATTATTAAAAAAAAAAAAAAAAAGAAACATAAAAGAAATGCATACAATGGGCTTCTGACTGTTCCGGATCCATACGCTGTAGGGTTTTTACCTGCACCCATCTGGGGGACACTGGGCTCTGAAACACCTTTATTATGTTTTGGTTTTCCAACTCGAGGCTTAGTAGAATTGAGTTATCGGAAACCAGTCTTAAAACCCTGTGGGAAATCACTCTAAGTGACAAATCTTTAGTAAAATATTGTTTCCAAAGAAAGGTCTATAGCTTCTGTAGGGCCTGGAATTGAAACTCTTGGGCTGCTGTGCCAAGCTAAAGGAGACAGAAAGGGAACTTGATTGAAAAGTGTTTACCTGCAAAACTGATCATGAGCTCCTAAGAAAATCTGCCCATCTCTCTGTGCCTGCCCAGCCTCCTGATCACTACAAGACCTCTTAAACAGTCTCTGTATTGACCTATGACCTCTTTTTCAGTCCCAAGGAACACTCTTTCCATTGAGTCACTCAGTTTGTAGGTACTTGATATCTATATTTTGATACCTGACATTTTGATACCTGAAAATCTTAGTTCTGATATCGAGATAAAAGGCTTGTTGTGATTACATCCAACACCATGCTTTATTCTGTAGATTAATGAAAACAGAACAGAGCTCTTGATTTCTGTTTCTCCTTTTACTCCAATATGTCACTACTACTGGAAATTTTTCCTGGTTTACGATGTTCAGAAGATGCCTCAAGGTGCAGTACATAACTCTGGTAAGTACAAGTTTTATAAAACAGTATCCCTACACTAAGTTGAATTTGGGCAACTCACCCTCAATAGCTTTATTTCAATCGAGTCTCAATATTAAGTTCACATTTCTCTACTGAAATTAAATTAATTAATATTTATTAAGTTACCATAAACCTTTTCAGAAAAGGAAATGTTTCATATCTATCTATCTATCTATCTATCTATCTATCTATCTATCTTTCTATCTTTCTATCTTTCTATCTTTCCATGCATCTATCTACATAAGTATAATTAAATTAATTTAATGAAAGGGAAAACATAGCCAAATGAGCGGTTCAGGAACAGCTGGTTCAATCTATTCATTATTCCTAGTTTATGATCTGTAAGTGCTTCTGCTTCTGATTGGAAGACAAACCAAGTGTCAATGTCAAATAGTGAAGACTTGTTCACACCTGAACATACTAGTTTGCATACTAATATTGGTATTTATATGAAGAATAGCTTATTTCAAATAACTGTGCAACATATGTAAATAAAAGGAGGACAGGCACAGTCAAACTGAACAGCTGTTCAAAAAAGAAGTATATATTTGTGAACTTGGTTTTGCAATATTTCACAAACTAAAGACACCAGACTTATCTGGCTTTCATGCAATAGTTTTTTTGGGGTTTGATTTGGTTTGTGGTTGTTTTTTAATTTTTCTTCCCAATAATCTCATGTACCTATTTGCACCAATTTTAAAACACTGCCTAAATTTATATTTTGGATACAATATTGTTATAAATCTGAATGACAAAGATAAATCAGCAGACACCAAAACTATCAAGGAATTTCATTATAGTATCATTATACTATTTATTCATGTAGGAAACCCTGAAAATATAGAGTGATTAGGAAAAAAAAACATAACCAACACCTAAACCAAATGCAGTTAACATGAATGGCATGTTAACCTTGACTGATTAGTAAAGACACCAAAAATGTCATCCCAATGGCATAGCAGACACTAGATACCGTCAAGGATATTGAACAATTCTCAGAGGACACTGAGTATTAGAATGCCTTTGTATTGCAACTTTCTGGGTTGTCAAATGCAATATATCACTTAAGATCACCGTCTGGCTCATATAGGATGACCTCTGGAAATATAACCACCATACAATGACTGTCTGTTCCAGTCAAGTTATTAAGTGGTCTGCATATGTAAGCAATAAGATATACAAACCTAAAACCAATACACGTAACTGAACTACATAACCTAAAAGTCTCAATACTTTAAGTGTTCTTATTCTTGCCCCCAACATATTTTCCATTAAAAACATTTGGAACAGATTCTAATAGCTTTAGCAGATTCTACTATTATGTTAAATAAATTATTGGGCCATACTCTATTACATGATTGTACTGGTTTTCTATGGTTATTTTTAGCATTCAAGACCACTGCTTTCTCCCTTTGTCTTCTGGATTTCCTGTATGTTATTAGACTGTGGTGAGGTCAGGCATCAGAGGAAATAGCAGCAGTGCTAACTCCTAGACCCAATGTTTTATGAATTACTGAGCATCAGTGATGTAATGGCAATAAATCTAACCCAGTCTCAGTCTTGTGTCCTGTTGTAAATAAATGAAGTTAGCAAAGGTGTTATTTTATTCAAGACCCTTCCTGATGAGAACGAAAATGCTTCCCCCGGGGGATTGTTTGTAAAACTGCTTATAATTAGGGTGCTGTTTAACAAGAGAAAGGTTCTCCAGTTTTCTTGGGGAACTTTTATGTCTGAGTCAAGGGTATCTTATTTACAACACAAAACCGACTGCAAATTGGGGAAGCAACATATAGAAAGGACTTAGTCAAGTGGAGTTAACATACAAGCATATGGCCAAGATTTTCTAATTTCCCAAGTGATTTTGCATGCTCCCGAGTTAGGCACCCAATTTAAGGCTTGCTCCAGGGCTCTGATTTTCACCAAATACCTTCTTGGGCAATTTAAAATTCTGATACTTGAAACTCTTAGTCACTTGTGAAAATTAAGGAATATTTATGCATTGCTTTTCAGCCTATCTGCTTTTTAACTCCTAGCATGGAGAAATCTCTAATATGAGCACACCTCCTAAGTAACAGCTTCCAAAACCTGACTCTAATGAATGACAGAATAAGGAGAAAGCTTACATAAGTATTATGAACTTTTTTTCCTCTAAAATAAGACCTAGTGAGCATGCTTCAGAGAATTTGTGCAAGTAATGAAGGGACAGAGAATTACACCCATAGCAACTACTGTAGCAAGTATTAACAAGTATTAAGCTTTGATATTTTTTTTTCTCTAGAAACTGCAATCTGTCTGCATCATTTCACTCAGAGCAGCCTGTAAAGTGTCAGGTCTAGCCCAGTGTTTGATACATATTCAGACTTTAAAAAAAACAAACCAAACATAAACAAGATCTGGAGTAGAGAAGCTGAAATTCTCACCCTTCAGGCAATTTTGCTTTTCCTGAGGCAAAGCTTAGATCTGAAATCTCTGCAATAAGCACTTTTCTCTTTCATCTTTTTTCCCTCCATTTGCTTTCTGTGTGACAGCATCCAGCCCTTCTGCAGCCTCATTTTATTTTTCTTCATTAGCAAAAAATAATATCCTCAACATGTTAATAACTGGTATTGCATTAGAGAACAATACATTTGAAAACCTCAATTCTATTGTGCACATGGAGACATAACTAACAGTAGATATAATTATAACCTCTCTCTGTGACAAGTTGCAATTATTCCTCATGGCACTATGTTTAAGAGCAATGCATTTCTCATACAGGTTGGGGGTTTTTTATTAAAAAAGTCAAGAATGTTTGATATTCTTTTCCCAGTGCAACAAAAACTTTGCTGACACAGAAACAGATGGATTTAAGTGGTTTTGATTCAGAGTGACTGAAAAAATACATTAAAATTCACTTCTTTATTCACTATCTTGCCTGCTTTCCTAGCAGCCAGGAGTCCCCAGAAGGGGAGAGAGTCAGCAATGCTGGCAAGAATATGCAACACACTCAACTTATGTATCTATATATGTACATTCATACATAGGAATGCACAGTGTCATTGGGGCTAATCAGCATCCAACCAGATAACTCAATTACTGATACGCGTATTTTCAAACCAGAAATGCTACTTTTCATTTAACAGAACTTTGGCTCAAAATCCTGGCCTTTTCACCCAATAAGATCATAGTAGACTGTAGTGTAATGTAGTGCAGCATAGCATAGTGTAGTATTGTACAGTACAATATATATCAACTTTTTTGACTGAAGCAAACTGGTCACTGGAAAGAAGTAGTTCTCCTTAAAGTTCTGTTGATTTCTGGGATAATTTTCTGTAGCCAGTTTTAATGGAATCCAAATAATTAAGTTAGCCATCTCTTTTTGAGAAAGAAAGATGACATTCAGAATACTTCAAGTTTCATCATCCACCACCAGATCACAGCCACAGTGTAGAGTGTTTACAATCATGAATTGAGTTAGGCAGGACCTATTTGTGCTCAGAGGAGGGTTAAGGACTGTAACAATAAACCCTATGGACTACAGTTAAGGGCATTGCCATCCCAAACGCGGTGTGATCCCTGAGACTTTCATGCACGTCTGGCCCTGCTCTCAGCTTCAATATTTTTCCCACTGAAGTCAATAGAAGATCCCCCTCAAATTCAGTGAATGCCAGAGGAATCTTTCTCATATCCCTTGCCATGTTTACATGTTAACTTGAGGTCACAGCAAATCCTTTCAAATGACTATGAATTAAAACAGTTGTTCTCCATCACCATCAATTTCCAAGGTTTAAACTGACGAATATACGACTTCTAAACTTGCATCCATAACATCACCCTTCTGCTTTTTGTCATCATTAAAGTAGAAGCAATAAATGCTGAGAAGAAAAGTCATGTGTGTTCTTAATCCACAGTGATTACTTGTTTTAGAATATCTGACTGAAATGTGAGCTTGATTTGCATTTATGCAGATAAATGTTAAATGTTGAACTGCACCTAGCTGTTAATCCTTTAAATGTATAATTACACACAAACACATGCATGCACAAACAAAAATAATAAGACCTAAAATATTAATTCTATCACCTGCTGTGTCAAATCACCCTTTTAATTTGTTATCCATAAACAAAAGCATCTTGAGACAATGAGTTGTGTTCTCAGCGCCACTTGTGGAGCCCCACTGAAAGCCAATGTAACTACAGGAAAAAAATCAGTTTTGGAAATTGTCAGGCAGGATCCATACTTTTTTTGCACATCTACGATATAAGCACACTTTTTATGTCACTGAATTCCTTCTATTCCATCTTTTCTTAGCTTTACGACTGGAGTGTTTCCTTACTATGTTAGCTCTGGATCCAGAAAAATCAATCCTAATTGGTAGGGAAAAGACACAAGCCCTAGTATTTATTTTTTAAAATCTTCTCAGACCATCTGCAAGATAATACTGCTCAGCTTTCTGTCACCTTGGATGTAAACATTTCAACAGGAGAAGGTGCTTGTGCTGTTTGAGGCACCTTCTGAACTCTGCTGAGCTTATCTTTTCTTTATAGATGAAACTTTGTTTACCTAAGATTTGAACACTGATTATGGGCCCTTGAGAAATAGGAGGCAGTTTTCAAAATGTTGTCAACTGTAATTGGTTCCTGTCGAAACATAAGTCCCTCGGAAAGGGAAGAACTCAGAGGTATGGCCTTGTAGGAAAAGGGACCAAACATCTGCAACGATGATGAAGTTTCCTTGTAAGAAAAGTCTCAAGAGGGCTAGCACGGTCTGCCAGTCTCGTATCACACATCCAGAGATGCACAGAAAAACTGCTGGAATGAAACGTCTTTCCCTTTTTCTTTTGTGTACAGGCATTACAATTAACATTTACAAATGGAATCTGAAATATAATAGCACAGCTGTGCTTGTGTTTCAGAAAGTGTTAGTGGCAGCAGAGAAGTCAAACTGCAAGACTGGCATTTTACTCTTATATCAGTGACCAAGCATCTGCTCCAAAGCCCATTCAGTCAATGGTACTCTCACCTTTCAGTAGCCTCTAATTAAGGCATCAAAAGACCAGAAGAAGAATCTCTTTTTGTATAGATTAAAGAAACTGGAATTTTAAAACTACATTTCTGCCTGAATATGTTTTATTTGTCACTGTTAAGAGACAAAATCTCATATTACTGACTGAAGACAGCTAGAATAAACCAGAGCAAACTGTGTATTTACTTCAAGGACTTTCTGGCACTTTGTGTAAAGCTGTGTTCAATGTTCCTTCTGTATTTTTCTACAGAAAGAAATTCTGCAAACACTATTATATTACTTCATTTTATAGATCAAGATTTTTTACAATTTTATTTTATTTTATTTTTTACGAATGAGTTCAATGCCCAGTAGCAATCAAAAACCCAAATTTAATGTTAGGAGTTTCAAGGAAAGAAATAAAGAAGAAAACCAACATCTTTATGTCTCTATAAATGCATGTCACTCCTGTATTTTCTGTACTGCAAGTTACTGTCCTCCAACTTAGAAAGCATGCAGCACACTGGACGGGATATGAAGAAAAGACTGTTCACAGTGTGTTCTAAAATGAGAAACTGGCAGGTAGAAGCTTTAAAACAAAATAAAGGGATGTTGCTCACATGTTACAATTTGTAGGGCATGGGATGTTGTGGATACTTGAAAGATATATGAGCTTGAGAAATGCCAGTACCAATTCATCAAAACCAAGTCATTGAAAAGCATTAAATACAGAGATTCCACCCTTGGTTCAGGAAATCCCTGAACAACGACTGCTGGAGCCTGGGAGACTAACTATATCCCTAAGCGCTGCTGCATGCTCGCCGCCTTATTCTCTTCCACTGGCATCCATTATGGGCCCTTGTGAGAACCAAGATACCGGGCTAAATGAGCCTTTGGTCTGAACGAATTTGACTGTTCTTATGAAATGAGGCAGAGAGAAATTAGGTAATTTAGCCAGGAAATAGATGCCAAAGCAAAAAGCTAATGTTCTAGTTCCTGAGCCTTGTCCAGTGCCATAAACAAAAGTATATAGTGCTGCCTCAAATCCCAGTAAAGCTAATGGCAGCTTACATAGCACATGCACAATGTGCCAAGGAAAACCGGTAAGGACCACTTGTGATGGGGAGAGTGCATCAGCCTTTGTGCCCAGTTAGCCTTTAGTCTCCCTGCGATTCCCAAGGAATATCTCCATTAGGTTCCCAATGCACGGACCAAATTGCCATATGCAAATAGCCACTTGTTTTTTATTCACTTGGGTTTTACAAGAACTAGCAGTGAAAGCAAAAAAAAAATCCCTCTCACAGATTACCAGCTCTAAACCAACTTAATATTAACTAACTAAACAATCATATATATATATATATAAATGTCATCTAACTTAGAATAAAGATCAGAAAATGCTTACCACACAATTTCATAGAGAGAGATAAGTTTAAGGAGTTTTTTGAACTGACTTTTATGATTCAAATACAGTCAGTGGAGGAGAATCATGTGACAATATTGTTCCAAAATGTTCCCATCACATCCAACGCTTATTAAAATAACCTAATCTGTTTAAACATATTGGAGGGAAGAAGAGCTGATACGTAATTATCTCTTCCCGAAATTGTTCTTTGATTTGGTTTCAAGGTTCATAGACCCACCCATTTTTTGTGTTAATAGCCGGCACTGATGTCACTGGGAGAAATGGAACGGAAGATAGAGGTGGAGGTTGAATATGAAGATAAATTGAATAAAAACATTAGAAACCTCTGGATAAGAAAAGCAAACAAACATCCAACAAGTCTGCCTCTGGTTTCATAACTCTGCCTTGTTTCTCAATGTATCATAATATCCTTCCTTTCCCTTTTTAATCATGCAAACTTACAGCTGTCTTTTTAAACATTTTTAGACTCAACTTCAAGTGCCTTCCTTGATACCATATGTCACACATTTCCTCTTCTTTTTGTGCAATGGCTTCAGATAGGATGGTTTAACCTGATTTTCCTGCTGTCTGGATTTTGTCTCTGCGTATTCAGAAGCCTCTTTCTATCTTAAATGTGATTAATCTTAAGTCATTTCATCAAATTTTGGTCACAGGTTTTAAATTCTGTACTGTTAATCATCTTAACTAATATACAAAGTTAAAAACTCATTTATTACAAATTGCACTATGATGAGGATCCATGCCTACATAGAGCAGTTAAAGGGCAATAGAAGATTCTTGGTAGAAAATTACTAAGTGTGAGCTGCAAACAGAAAATGAGGTGACAATAACAGGATGTAAAATAGACTAGACTTGCTCTGTCTTACAATATCCAGATGCTTTTTATTTTCTGCTGCACCCTTACCTTTCTACCACATCTACCTTGCCATCACATTAGGTTTTAGCCATTTATACTTGGATACACAGAAATTATATACAGTATGGGGGAATTGATCTACTGTCTTATATGGCAATGTCTACAGAAGAACACCAAATGCTTCTAACGTACCTGTGTGTGCTGTTACATTTCAAGGAGTCTGAACATTAAAATCTAAGTTAACAGCAGTATCTAAGTTCATATATTTGCTCAAGGCTAGTGTGGAGTGTGGATTGTTTTTAGATGGATAATAATTTGCCTCAACTCTTGTCAATTAAATTGTATCTGAAATTTCATACTGCTTCCTGAGTTCCCTTCTTGGATTCAATTTGTATAATTTTATTCTTTCTAGTTCAGAGAAATGTAAATCAATATCCGGGAATGTTTCTGAAATGCATTGCTTCTGAGTGATTGCCTCATTTTATTTTATTATTTTTATTTCATGGTCATGAACATCCCAGCTATTATGATAGGTGTGAAAGATAAGCACTGTTTCTGAAGATGCATAATTCTCTCCATTGACAAAGGGTAAGGCTGGATAATATAATAGCTGACTATGTTTCAAGTGATTTAAATCAGGTAAAATAACTTCTACCATCTGAAATTAGGCCGTAACCTAAGTCTAGAGAGAGTAAATTATCTAATACTGAGAAAAAGTAAAATATGAAAAGTCTCAGATACTCCAGCACACTTCCTTGTTGTCAGCTATTAATCTTTCTTGGTGTCATTTCCT